>JAANYP010003708.1:1070088-1385728 GCA_020465985.1 Centrapalus pauciflorus | reverse complement strand
TTCCCTGCCCTTTCCCTACCCTGTCAACACGAGACCCTGAAATCACAATAACACAATCTCAACATCACAAACTCAGCCCAACAACTCTATACACAATTCTCAACAAATCTCGAGACCCCAAGGACCCAAATACACGACTCACAGAACCCGAAAATCCCGACTCAAACCCTAGCCGCATCGCGGCCGAACTCAACCAATCGCGGCCGCATTGACCCTATCGCGGTCGCGGCCGCGCTGACCTCAAACTCGGCCGAGCTCACATCGCGGTCCGAGCTCGGGCTCAAACCGCCTGCGATCATCTCAAGAACATCGCGGCCCGCGATCAAAGGATCGCGGTCGCGCTCACGGACGAACAGTAGCAGAAATGCTCTGTTTTTCACAGCCAGGGGATTTCTCCCCCAAAATCAATTTCAGCTCGATTTTAATCGCAGTTAATAGCTCGAATTTGCTCAAGGACACAACTAAACTTAATTCAGTCACTTATTCACAACCAACAACACTAAATCCACGAATTAAGGCTCAAATTTACCTCAATATGGTTCCAATCTCAAAAGAAGAAGTTGAGGTTGAATTAGAAGCTTGAATCACAACCTGAAGCTTCAATTTCTGCTATCGCTACTGAAATTCGGAATACACACACATATACGTTTATCTCTGGCTTTGAAATGAGCTAAGGAGATAAAGGAAGCATCATATATATACGTTTTGGGTTTAGCTCGGTCCGACACCCAAAAATCCGATCCCGATACCCCAAAATACAAATTCATATCTCCGGGTCCCAAATTAAATAATTAATCCAATGAAATAATTCCACGTACCTATCTCAAAATCGGGATGTTACAAGTCCTCCCTCCTTATGAAGATTCTGTCCTCAGAATCTAGCTCGAAACGAAGAGGTGAGGATAACGGCTGCGCATCTCTAACTCTGGCTCCCATGTGGCGCTGGTACCCTTATGGTGCTTCCACTGCACCAACACTAACGCCACCTCTTTATTACGCAACCTCTTCACCTTCCGATCTGTCACTGCCTCAGGCTGCTCGGCATATTGAAGTCTATCATCGACTTCAATCTCAGATAACGGCACTCGCTGATCATCACGGGCTAAACACTTACGAAGGTGACTAACATGAAAAGCATTATGCACTCCCGACAACTCTGAAGGCAAATCTAGACGATAAGCCTGATCCCCGATCCTCTCGATAACCTCGAATGGCCCAATATAACGCGGTCCCAACTTACCTCGCCTACGAAATCGAATAATACCCTTCCAGGGTGAGACTTTAAGCATCACGGAGTCTCCGACCTGAAACTCTAACTCAGACATCCGGCGATCTGCATAACTCTTCTGGCGACTCTGAGCTGTCCTAATCCGCTGCTGAATCATAGCGACCTTGTCGCTAGTCTCCTGAAGAACCTCTGGTCCGCCGATAGGACGCTCCCCAACCTCTCCCCAACACACCGGAGTCAAACACTTACGCCCATAGAGAGCCTCGAATGGAGGCATGCCGATGGATGCATGGTAGCTGTTATTATACGCAAACTCAACAAGCGGCAAATGAAGATCCCAGCTACCCCCAAAATCAATCACACAAGCCCGCAGCATATCCTCCAGAGTCTGATTAGTTCGCTCTGTCTGACCCCCTGTCTGCGGATGATAAGCCGTACTCAACTGAACTCGGGTGCCCAACTCTCTCTGGAAGCTCTGCCAGAATCGCGATACAAATCGGCTATTTCGGTCAGACGTAATAGATCTCGGAACTCCATGTCTCGCAACAATCTCGCTGATGTAGAGGCGCGCTAACTGATCCATCGTAATAGTCCCACGAACGGCCAAGAAGTGGGCACTCTTCGTAAGCCGATCAACAATAACCCAGATCATATCATTCCCACGAACAGTCCGCGGGAGTCTCACTATGAAGTCCATGGTGATATCATACCACTTCCACTCTGGAATCTCTAGCGGCTGAAGTCTACCATGCGGCTTCTGATGCTCACTCTTAACTCTCAAACACGTCATACACGCCTCCACATACTTCCCTACATCCCTCTTCATCCCTGGCCACCAATAATGAACTCGCAGATCTCTGTACATCTTCGTGCTACCCGGATGGATCGACAATCTAGACTTATGGGAATCATCTAGAATCAGCTGTCTCAAGCCACCTACTCTGGGGACCCATACTCGACCACGGAGAGTCATCAAACCTCTATCGTCTCTGCTCAATAACTCCAGCTGACCAGCTAATCTCTCTCTCTGCACACTCTCGCCTCTCAAACCCTCCTCCTGAGCTAACCGCAGACTATCAATCAAGGTCGACGTGACCTCTAATCGAGAAGCTCTGGATACAACCGTCTGCTTATAGGATCTCCTGCTCAAAGCGTCTGCCACCACGTTAGCCTTCCCCGGGTGGTACTGGATGTCACAATCATAATCCTTCAAGAGCTCCATACTACGTCTCTGTCTCATGTTCAGCTCCTTCTGACTGAACAAATATTGCAAACTCTTATGATCAGTGAACACAGTAAATCTCGTCCCATATAGATAATGCCGCCATATCTTCAAGGCAAAGACTATGGCGTCCAACTCTAGATCATGCACTGGCCGACTCAACTCATAACTCCGAAGCTGTCTCGAGGCATAAGCAATCACCTTACCTCTCTGCATCAACACACATCCCAACCCAGTGAAGGAAGCATCGCAATACACAGCAAAATCCTCAGAACCCTCTGACAATGCTAGAATCGGGGCCCTACACAACCGATTCTTCAACTCTAAAAAAGCACTCTCCTGCTCCTCAGCCCACACAAATGGCACTGACTGCCTAGTCAACATCGTCAACGGCACAGCGATTCGCGAAAAATTCTCTATAAACCGCCGATAATATCCAGCCAAACCCAAGAAACTACGAACCTCAGATACAGACGTGGGCTGACCCCAACTCATGATCGCCTCGACCTTTGCTGGATCCACTTTAACGCCCTCACTCGTCACCACGTGCCCTAAGAACTGCACCTCTCGAAGCCAGAACTCGCACTTCGAAAACTTGGCGTATAGCCTCTCTCGCTGCAAAGTACTCAAGACCTCTCTCAGATGCTGGCCATGCTCCTCGCTGCTCCTCGAGTAGATCAGAATATCATCAATAAACACAATCACGAAACGATCGAGCATCGGCCTGCAGACCCTATTCATCAGGTCCATAAATGCTGCTGGGGCATTAGTCAGCCCGAACGGCATGACTAAGAACTCATAATGACCATATCTGGTCCTAAACGCAGTCTTAGGCACGTCCTCGTCTCTAACTCGCAGCTGATGATACCCTGAACGCAGATCAATCTTCGAGAAGAAACTCGCCCCCTGAAGCTGATCAAAGAGATCATCAATCCTCGGCAAGGGATAACGGTTCCTCACCGTTACCCTATTAAGCTCTCTATAATCAATACACATGCGCATCGTCCCGTCCTTCTTCTTCACGAATAATACTGGGGCTCCCCACGGCGAAGAACTGGGGCGAATAAACCCTCGATCTAGCAAATCTTGCAACTGCGTCATCATCTCGCGCATCTCGGTAGGAGCTAACCGATACGGCGTACGCGCAATAGGAACGGCCCCGGGAACTAGGTCGATCCTAAACTCAACCTGCCGGTCCGGCGGCAGACCAGGCAGCTCATCTGGAAACACATCGGGGAAATCTCTAACCACCGGCACATCACTGACCTCCCTCTTCTCTTTCCTCGAATCTACCACATAAGCTAAGTAAGTGGCACACCCCTTCACCACATACCTCTGCGCCTGCGCCATCGATACAATACTCATCTCTCCCCTGCGCCTCTCGCCATACACGACTGCTGACTCTGACTCGGAGACGGGAATGCGGATCATCTTCTTAAAACAGAAGATATCTGCCTGACGCACTGTCAGCCAATCCATGCCAATAATGGCATCAAAACTACTAATCTCCATAGGCATCAAGTCTATGGAAAACCGATGGCCATCTATCTCTAATGCACAATCTCTATAAATGCGGCTCACTAACACAGTACTACCATCAACACGCTCAACAATAACAGGCACAGATAACTCAAATGAAGGGATAGCAAAATAATCACAGAAGGAGGTAGATACATATGAACGATCAGATCCCGAATCAAATAAAATAAAGGCGCGCAGTCCGTTAAGGATAAACGTACCAGACACAACATCAGGCGACTCGCGCGCCTCCTCAGCAGTAGCCTGGAAGACCCTGCCACGAGCCCTCGGTGCTCCTCCTCCCCGAGGTGCCGAAGATGACCCAGATGGCCCTGCTCCACTCGAACCCGACCCTGGAAACCCCACACTCGGGTTCGGACAATCCCGAGACATATGACCCGGCTTCCCGCATCGGAAGCAAAGAGACTCCTGAGAAGTACATGCAACAGCTGTGTGACCATACTGGCCACATCTAAAACAACGAAGGTGCTCCCGGGCACACGGCCCTGCATGACGGTGATGGCACCGCTGACAATCTCTCTCAACAGACGCTGAACTCTCAACTCGGCTCCCAGAATCCCTGGAACCTCTACCACCACTACTCTGACCCTGACTCTGTGACTGCCTCTGACTCTGTCCCTGCTGCCTCTGTCCCTGCTGTCTCTGACCACCCCGACCCTGTCCCTGACTCTGACCAACCCCCAACTGTCTATCATCCCGTCTCTGATCTCGCTGCGCCCCTGAACTCTGTCCCTGCTGCTCAGAATACCCACCCTGACGGCTCTCCCGATAAAACCTCGAAGATCCAGGACTCTGACCTTGGCCCGATGGCTCGATACGCTGTCTCTGGGGAGCTGACTGCTCTCGCTGTCTCTCGATCTCCCGCTCTCGGCGGCGGGCATACTCCATCGCTGATGAAAAGGTGGGGTCACGCAACATCCCCACAAACTCTCGAATGTCCGGCCTCAAACCCTCAATAAACATCTTGACCTTCCGGTCCTCCGTATCTACCTGATGCGGCGCAAACTGAGCTCTATCATTAAACACATCAATATACTCCTGGACGGATCTGGATCCCTGCTGCAGATGAATGAACTCTCGCTCCAACTCTCTCCTCGTGTCCAACGGACAATACTGCAGCTCGAACTCTGTACGGAACTCCTCCCAAGACATCAGATAGGCCTCATCGACTCCACGAGCACTGACAACCGAACTCCACCATCTCAATGCCCCTCCCTTCAGAAGGTAGGAAGCATAACTCACTCTATCTGCTCTATCCACATGAGCTATACGAAATCCTGCCTCGACCTCTCTCAACCAATCCAGTGCCTTCGAGGCACCAACTCCACCAAAGAACTCGGAAGGGCGACCCGTCATGAAGTCCTTAAAGGACCCTCGCGATGGCTGGCTAGAAGAAGAAGCACCAGCTCCAGAACTCTGGCCTCCCTCGGGCGGAGGCACCGCACCTCGACCCCTACCCATGCTCTGACCCGGGAAACGCTCATCTAATATCTGACCTATCACAGAATACAAGTCAGATCTACGCACAGGCTCATCATCCCTATGGTCATCCCCCTGAGGCCCGCTGCCCTGACGGTCCATAACAACCTGCACAATAAGATAATAACACAAATCAACTCTACAAAACTCTACACACTACTCGTTCATCACCTAATACTCTACTTCGGATTACAATCCAAGGATCTAGACTTTAGGGTTTAAGCTTAAGCATCCACTAGATACTTAATCTCTTAAACCTAGGCTCTGATACCAAGCTTGTAACACCCTCAAACTAATCCACAATGCCACGTAATTACCACATCAGCAACGATAGAATATAATAATCTCTACACTATTCCCAAACATACATGCGGAAAACCCGATAATTTAAAACATTATTTTACACAAGAAACAGTCACGGAAGTCCCTGAATATTACACAACCTATCCGAAGTATATAAACAGTCCGCAAAATGTAACTACCTCTACGCGGGTAGCTAACTCCTCAATCACAGAATGTAAACCTACTTTGGTGCAGCAGGCCTACTAGCAGTCCGGTCACCTGGATTATACACAACAACACACACTGGGTCAGCTAACGCTGGTGAGAATGCAAGGGTTAGTGTACGATTATAAATCTCAATGAAAGTAAGCTCAATAATAAAACGTTCAGCGTTCTCTACTGAACAAGTATGAGATCCCACATGATACTCAAATAGGTACTCAACTCGTGTGGACGAATCCACGTACCCAAATCCCTAGACCGCACAAAGCAGTCGTCAGGACTCAAAAGGGAATCGGGAGCGACCCGACCCCTGCCCAGCCGTACGGTTTAGTATCTCAACAGCTCAAGTGTCCCAAATCTCATATTAAAACACAGTTCTCAATAAAGCACAGTAATACATGCATGATAATATCTCAATAAAAACTCGTAAGAAACTCATGATATCTCGTAAAAAGCTCAGTAAAAGATCATGCAAGTATTAATAAATAATCGTACAAGTATCTCAGAAAAACATGCAAACTCACCTGCTCAGCTAGATAAACTAAGTCTCGGTTCCCTGCCCTTTCCCTACCCTGTCAACACGAGACCCTGAAATCACAATAACACAATCTCAACATCACAAACTCAGCCCAACAACTCTATACACAATTCTCAACAAATCTCGAGACCCCAAGGACCCAAATACACGACTCACAGAACCCGAAAACCCGACTCAAACCCTAGCCGCATCGCGGCCGAACTCAACCAATCGCGGCCGCACTGACCCTATCGCGGTCGCGGCCGCGCTGACCTCAAACTCGGCCGAGCTCACATCGCGGTCCGAGCTCGGGCTCAAACCGCCTGCGATCATCTCAAGAACATCGCGGCCCGCGATCAAAGGATCGCGGTCGCGCTCACGGACGAACAGTAGCAGAAATGCTCTGTTTTTCACAGCCAGGGGATTTCTCCCCCAAAATCAATTTCAGCTCGATTTTAATCGCAGTTAATAGCTCGAATTTGCTCAAGGACACAACTAAACTTAATTCAGTCACTTATTCACAACCAACAACACTAAATCCACGAATTAAGGCTCAAATTTACCTCAATATGGTTCCAATCTCAAAAGAAGAAGTTGAGGTTGAATTAGAAGCTTGAATCACAACCTGAAGCTTCAATTTCTGCTATCGCTACTGAAATTCGGAATACACACACATATACGTTTATCTCTGGCTTTGAAATGAGCTAAGGAGATAAAGGAAGCATCATATATATACGTTTTGGGTTTAGCTCGGTCCGACACCCAAAAATCCGATCCCGATACCCCAAAATACAAATTCATATCTCCGGGTCCCAAATTAAATAATTAATCCAATGAAATAATTCCACGTACCTATCTCAAAATCGGGATGTTACAGAAGGTGTCTCATCTCATGACTTTCTTATAGCGGCTTGATCTGCTTTCTTGTTTTTCTTTTTCTACCACTCTTAACTGGTTGACGCGGTGCAAACATTATCCTAATCCCCTTCTTCCTGTTAATGCTGGCATTGTACTTCAATTTAACATAATCTGGGAGTCTGTTCATGTGGGCCTTTTTATCTAAATAATGGTTTTGGCCTCTTTAATGAAGTTCTATTGATCACTGTAGCTATATTCCAAGTCTTGCTGTCTGGTAGAGCCATAATGTATAGCTAAATAAATAACAAAAGACCTTGTATCCAAATTCTGGTCAAGCCAGGAAAGGTCATGTGGCAGGCTTATTTGGTGTGCTCATGAATTAGGCCATATCCAAAACCTGTCGGTAAACATATAGAATCAGAACGAGAAGGATATATTAACTCTAATTCATCATGATTTTAATACTTATGTCCATGCTCAAAGAAAACTAGTACTGCGTTGTTCCGATTCCATAGAAGATAACATACTCTAGGTTGATTTTTATTTTAGGTAGTGAACTAAATTTGTTCCACGAGAAGGAAAAAAAAAAAAGAAGGTAAATCTGGTCAATTTTAATGAAAAAGTGTCACCAGAAAGGGCAAGCTAAAAGTATCAATATTCAATACTGTCACTAAAAACAGGAAATACCCTTTCTAGAATTTTCTTGAAGTACAATCCCTTTCTTTTAAGACAAATTTAGTTAATTACCTAAAACAAAATCAGATATTCAGATCTTAACATGTTACCTTTTACAATTATCCCTTTAGTTTATCAGTCTATATTTTGACTCGTTTGTATTCTTGCATCAGGACACAGCCAAATCTTTGATTGAGGATGATACGTACTATACCATGAGATTACTCAGGAGAGGAGCTTCTCATGGGCATGGCCCTCGGAGCCTTGTTTGTTGTATATGTAACTGTCTCCTTACCAAGGACTCGTCTACCTCAGGCATTCGAGTTTACAATTGTGGGCATGCAAGCCATTTGCATTGCGAACTACCGTCCAAGGGTACCTCACATAGAGGTGCTTCTGCAGGTTGCCCAATTTGTACGCCTAAGAAAAAGGGCCTAAGGTCTACAGATAGCTCTGTCCCTGGAGAGAATGGATTGGTGAGGAAGACTTTATCTAAACACAAGTCATCACAAGGGACTGGTGCTGTTCACATGCATGAGAATGATGCACTTGATCGGCAAATATCAAGGGTCAGTTAATTCTCTGTTTCTTTTGGGGAAATTGTCACTAACTAGTTACGTACTTTTGACATTAGTCCATTTTGGTGCCTATATATATTTTTGTTTGGATTTCATAATTACAACTTTACGAAAAAGTTGATGTTGGTAATTATGGTAAAGTGTCATTTTGACCATTCAACTTTCAGATTTTTTTAATTTAGCCATTAAACTATTTTTTATCCCGATTTAGCCACTAAACTATTTTTGTATATATATCTGGCCACTAAACTTTTTTTTTATTTTACCAATTTAACCACTGAAATTGTCTCAATTTGGCCACTAAACTATCATATTTTGTACCGATTTAGCCATTAGTTTTATTTATTTTCCCCCAAAATTAAACACTAAACTAAGGTGGCTAAATCAGGACAAAAAATAGTTTAGTGGCTAAATGAGTCAAATCTGAAAGTTAGATGGTCAAAATGGTACTTAACAATTTAAGAGTTTGGAACGATTCATTTTGGTAATTATACTATTCGAAATGGTCTATATGGTAATTAGAAGTTCCGAAAATGTCTCATTTTGGTATTAAAATGAGAGTCGCTTCATAACTTTGAACTACTAAAACGGACCATTTTAAAAACTATAATTACCAACCATTTTAAACGGTAGTTATCAAGATGGACCATTTTATATAATTACCAAAATGGAGCAAACAGAAGTACACATTTATATAGCAAAGCCTTTTCTCTTCATCTTTCTTGTTTTGGGTTGCATGATGATACTGACTAACCTTGTTATGACCAACAGTATGAAATATTGACTAACCTTCATAAAGACAAGAGGATGGTTCAAGTTGATAACATGCCACAGTTGAGGCTTGCACCACCAGCTGTTTATCATGAAAAGGTGAAGAAAGGAGTTGCAATGTTGAGAGGAGAAGGTAGCAATACCAGTAGTCCAGCTAAGACGGGTAAACGAATTTCAGGCAAGGGATCAGCTGTTCGATTTCCCATGAAATCAAACATATTTGGTAAGTTTTCTACTCTGCTTGATGTTTAAAACTGTATCATTTTCGTAAAAGGTTAACCAACTTTACCATTTTCATCGTGTTAGGTAACCCAACTTATCCTAGATAATAGGACTAAACTTTTAAAAAATTCTATTAAAGGCATTGTCTGTTTAAGGTAACCAACTTTCAAAACTTTTTATTGTCCAAGCGTTTGGACAATAAAAAGTAGGGATAATTGCTTAAAATAACAAGCAATTTTTCCCTTTTTTTCTTATCATAGCAGGCTAGCAAATTTTGTACCAAATAAAGGAACCAACTCTTTGTTCATTCCCGATTATAGCATTTAACCGTTAAACAACAAACGTTAACCGGTAAAAAAATATAGGGTTTATTTTTTGAAATGACAACCTACTTTTTATTTTTTTTCTTATTATGACAATGAGTTTTATTTTTTACCATTTAATATATTATTTGAAATAACAACCTACTTGTTGTTTACCGGTTAAATACTATAATCTATAATCGGAAGTAAACCAAAAGTTGGTTACATTATTTGGGACAAAATTTACAAGATTGCTATAATAAGAAAAAAGAAAAAAGTTGCTTGCTATTTTGAGCAATTCACCCTAAAAAGTATTGAAAGTTGGTTACCTTAAACAGACAATACCTTTTTATTGTCTAACCCTTAAACAATAAAAAGTCGGTTAAGGTAAAACAGGTTTTTTTTTTTTTTGCTCATCCCAATCCTAAGGCAATCAACTATCAGTTTTTATTGTTTTAGTTGGTGACTAATACCAAAAATAGCCGTTTCCTTTCCACTTCTATATCTAAATAGAAAAATTGAAAGTTTGTCATCTTAAATCAGCAATTTAAAGTTACTACCTTAGACGAGAAAAAACCCTAAAGTTGTTGACCTTTTTATGGAAAAAAACTTGGATCGTTTTGGATTTTGATCTCTTACATATCCACTCATGTTGTAGGCAAGGAAAAGACCAGCAGAAGATGACATGGTTACCAATGAGGTTTGTGAGATTACGGTGGAGCTTTTGTGCTATTGGCCAACACTAACCTAAAGTAAAAGGAAAGCAAGTTCGAGCAAGCGATCTTATTACACGTAAGCAGTCTTTTTCACTTGGATATATATGTTGTACTCTCGTGGTTTGTAAAAATGTGTCTAGACTAACGTAAGCAATTTACAATGTATTATATGTACCTTAGTCTATAGTCAAAGGGAAAAAAAAAAAAAAAGGAATGTTTGAGTTGATAAACTTTGCATATTCATTTTGCGATCTAGTCGAATGAAAAGTATGCAGACTGCTTAGTAGGCATGATGATTATGCCAACTTGGAAAAAACCGTCACCGGTTTTAGTATTACTTCAGTTGATCAATGAAAACGTTTTTCTTTACGGAATTACGTCAAAAGGTAATCTATTGTCATTGTTTTTTCAATTTGGGTAACATACTAATTTTTTTTCTATTTGAGGTAACATACTTTCCAAATCAAGTCAATCAAGGTAACTGTATCGGATTGCAAGGTAAAAATTACTGACATGATAGTTTCTTTATCCGGTCATCAGTTTTTGTAATTTCTGATATTGCTTAATTATTTTAAAATTTGCTCAAAATAGCAAGGTATTATCAAAAGTACTTTTAAAAAGCACAAAATAGTGCACATCATATAACTATTAAAATGTCATATTTGTAAAAAATGTTGTCTGGACAAAGAAACTGTCACGTCAGTAATTTCTACCTTTCAATCCGATATGGTTACCTTGATTGACTTGATTTGGAAAGTATGTTACCTTGATTAGAAAAAAAAATTAGTATGTTACCTAAATTGAAAAAAATGTGACAGTAGGTTACCTTTTGACGTAATTAACCATTTTCTTTCTGATGTGTAGGTTCCATTTGGTTGAACTTGCTGTAGTCTGGTGTTAAACATGCCCTAGCCTGTTTTCGGTTTAGAATTTTTTTCAAAATTTTGGTTTCGTTTGGTAGGAGTATGCTGCATATAGACTCTATGTAGTGAGCATGAGATACATTCCAGCAAACTATGCAGTCGAACTAGGGGTGTTTATGGATGGTTAACCGAAACCGAAAGTGCATTTCGGATGGTTAACCGGAGATATCGGTTCGATTATTTCGTGAACCTAAACCTAACGGTTCGGTTATTCGGTTAACCAATTAACCATTTTTTATTTAATAAATTATTTTTTTAATTAAAAAACCCCAATATTTAGTTTCTAAAAACTTCAAAAGTCCAAGATAATAAATGCGATGAATAAGACTACAAATTATCTACAAAAGATTTTTAAACGATTGAACAATGTTTTTCATAATATAATAGAATCAAAAAAAAATTATAATATTTTCTAAATTAGTCGTTCAAATGTTGTTTTTTTGTTGTTTTGGATTTAAAAATTAATGTGGACTAATAGATGAGCTAAAATTTTATATTATTGTTAAGATAAATGCTAATATTTATAGGTATAAACATTAAACTATATAAAATTAAAATTTTTTCGGTTTTTCGGTTAACCGTCCGTCACCAAAATCGTGAACCGAAACCGAAGATTTTTTACGGTTCGGTTAACCAAACCGAAAATAATAGAAAATTCGGTTCGGTTAACTTTAAAATCGGTACGGTTTTTCGGTTTTTCATATCGGTTTTTCGTATCGGTTTTTCGGTTTCGGAATATTTTGAACACCCCTAGTCGAATACGCTTCGTTGCTTGAGTTTTAGGAAAGAAAGAAAAGGGTTTACGGCTTTACGTCATTAAATAGTAACATACTTTTTCATTCGACTCCTTTTGATTATTACATTATCTTCTACCATTCGAATAATATTACTTTCAAAATCTGTCTCGTGATTATCATTTGCATTAAGGTGTTTTTTTTTGGGTTTTAACGAGAAAAACAAGCATGTTTTTACGATTTTTTTGTTTTCGTTCCTTAACGTTATTTTTTTGTTTTCGTTCCTTAACGTTATTTTTTTAGTTTTGTGAAATTTGACTATTAGATCCCGGTTTTAATTATTAAACCGGGATTTTAGAGACTGAAAAAGCGGGTTCTAATATTCATTTTTCACTAAACCAAAAAGAAAAAATTAACTTGAGGACTTTTATGAAAAAAAAATAACTTGAAGGGACGAAAATGCAAAAAATGTGAACACATGTTGGTTTATTTTATAATAGACTTTTTTTTTTTTTTTTTTTTTACTGTGAGGCGGTGTTTACTTTTTGTTTGTCAAATCCAAAATGGGGGCAAAAAATAAATCTTTTGATTATACATAAAAAGATATGATCACTAAAAATTTTAAATATTTATGTGATACAATGAATTTATCACAAAAATATAATAAAACAACATCAAAAGGTACTATTCATAAAAAATACTTTACTACCAAAACCATGGTTAAAATCATATGTTACTTAGGCCATTTTCTTTTATACTTTTGTGATTACCGTATATTTTTTTAAAATTGTTTTTGTTCCCTCTTTTTTTTAACATGATTTTTAATAACCAAAAAAGTAGTCTAAATTTTTGTAGAAATATTTTAGGTTGCGTTTAGTTAACAAAAACTGGTCGTGTTTCAACTTCAGTTTTCAAGTTATAGTTTTCGGGAAAAAAAAACAAGGGTTTCTATAGAAAGTGAAAACATGTTTAGATGATAAAGTTTTAGTTTAGGAAAAATAAGATAAGTAATTATAAAATAAAAAAAATAGATTAGGTGATAGAAAAGTAAGAGAGAGAACGAGAATATTACAAAGAAATGTATCGTAGGTAATAGATTAGTAAGAGAGATTGTATAAAAAGTTGTATTTTAAAAAGTGATATGAAAATTTATGAAATTGTTGTTAAGTAAATAAGTATTCATTTTTTTGAAAAGTGAGATGACCAAGTTACATATAAAAACGAATGCTTATAATAGGAAAATGCAAATATAAATTATGATTTGAAAATTTTAGAAATTTTCAGTAATTGGTTTAGAATACTATAATTGTTATAGTTAATAAAAGAGGATAATCTTTCTCTCTATTTTGTTATTATAACTAAAAAATTGTCAAAAAAATTTTGATGCAAAAAATGTTTCTTATAAATTTTTTGAAACTTTTATCATTGCTTTCATATATACGTTGTATTTTCCCCTCCAATTATAATCGCAGTTTCTTTATATTCATTTACTAGATTAATACCCATGTATTACATGGATTGATGTAAAAGATTTGTTATAAATTAAATATTAATAAAGAGGTGAGATCCCATAAGAACCTTCAAAAAAAATTTAAAATTAAAATACAATAAAAATCAATAAAAAGATGGCATACATGTAAAATCATTGAGTCAATGGTAAAAAATGATGACTCTAAGTCAATGTTTAAGTCAAAGAAGACGACTAAAATGTGATTCAAAATATTTAAATTATTGATTTAAATATAGTATTTTATGGCTCTTACATATGCAATTCAATTCAATTATTATATATATATATTGCCGACGGAGCAGAGAGAAAAAAAGCTGACGTGGCGTTCTATTATTGGTAGTAATTCCGATTTTTAATGCTGATTTGGCAATATGTGATTGGCTATAATTCAGATTTTTTAGGCTGATTTGGGATTGGCTATAATTCAGAATTTTTAGGCTGATTTGGGATTGGTAGTAATTCAGATTTTTTAGGCGGATTGAGATTGGCAACAGGGAAAAAAAAAATTATCCATCTGGATAGAGCCGAGAAAACAGAAATATTCAAACTTGACTGCTGGATATAACCAAATATAAGAAAAGAAGGGATATTTATCTATTGGATAACAATATGCAGCTGGATAATACTCCTAACTAAAAATGCAGAAAAAAAATGGTTTCAAACCTGTACTGGTGTTGATTACTGATGTGTTGATTCCTGCTGCCTGTTGGATATCCTAACTGCATGGATACATTCAAAAAAAATCTGCTGGATATAACTAAGAATCAGAAGACAAATCATGGAGAAAAGATGGAGATATATATATATATATATATATATATATATATATATATATATATATATATATATATATATATATATTTATTTATTTATTTATTCATGGATAACGATCTGTAAAAAACATCTGGGTTAAATCACAACAGAAGTAGAAAAATGCAGATATATTCTCAAAAATACTGCTAACATGGCCAAATAATTCAAAAAAAAAAAAGAAGAAAATATTTTTGCTGATTATCTGCTCGAATATGTTTCCAAATAATTAAAGGTTACAAGATATCAATTTAAATAGCATAAATAATTTGAAAAATTACTGCTCACATGGTCAATTGAACAATTCAAAACAAATTATATTTTGTTGTTGCTTAATTGGTCGACTTATCCTTTATTTAAAACTGAGATAACAACTTGCAACTAATATCTGGATAAAATCACAACAGTAAATGTAGGAAAAAAAAAGTTTCAAACCTGGAAAATTGTTGATTCATCACATTATCCATTTTTTAAATAATATGAAACCTGGGACTTTCTTGCTTATATAGGGGGTTAAATATAACAAACTGTAAGATAAACATGCAGGAGAAAGAATACGTACTATTATATATAGTGACCATCAACAGATTCGATAAAAGAAGTATACCATTAACATCAAGAGTATAATAATCAACGAGACGAAGGAAGACTAGAAGATGCTTTCAACTCCTGTGTATCAACAGTGTCTACATGAAAAAAAAAAAAAGGTAAGTAACTTCTTTAATCTTCTTTCAATATTCTGAAACAACATACAAAAATGACAAACTTGGGATAACATAAAAACCGGAGAAAGTAGAAAAAAGAATTCAAAGTGAAATATTGAACATATTATTCAACATCACCACATACTCATGTTCATATTTTGATTTAATAGATTTTCAGCTTTTGATGATTTTTTACTAAAACAAATTCAATTCAAGACTTTGTTCTTTGCTGTTATATTAGGTTTGTTCAAAGTTTTTTGTTTCATTTACAACTAAATCATCACCTAAACTTCTATAACATTGCATCCTTATTGAATTCACACAGTTTTTTAGCTTTTGATTATATTTACATAAAGATCATCAATTCAAACCCGTTACTACTTTTCTATTGGGGTTGTTTATAAATTTTTTGTTCCATATGTGATTATAAATCACCACTTATACTTGTATATAATTCTATCCTAATTGATTTGACAGTGTTTTAAGGAAACTGCAAGTCATTCCAAAATAGAATTGAGCAAGTTAGTGCTTATTATTGATTCACATACTTAAAACACATGTGTTGTGAACTGCGGTCCGTTTAACTTAGGGTTGTGATTTCGGTTCTATCCATCAACTTTGATCGATATGAGTTATTTTGATGCTTGGGTTTTTTTTTCCTATTTGCATAGTAGGCACCAACTTAGGATTATGTTTATGCTTAGTTGCGTGTTGTTTATTTTGCTAATTTGGTTTCCTTCTTTTATCTTTGTATCAGCATGATTTTTTTTTCTTTTGATTTTAAAACCCCACACCCACGTGTTGCTCTCCTCCTATTCCCCATGAATTTCTCTCCAAAATATAATCTAGCTGTTTAGCATTCCTGTTTCAGCTTGATGAAGAAAAGCAGGGAATCAGGGATGAACACAGTTAATTTCTAACTTCCCTTTATGCATATATGTATATAAATATGTTACTTCATTTAACACGTTAACCACACTTCTTTCGAAAACAAAACACATAGAATTACCTGATAGGTGAGTACCACTCCAACAAAGAGATGATGCAGATATATGGTGAGTCATCATCCTATTTATAGTTCTTTAAGATACTAATGAGAAACAAACAACTATATATGATTAACTATGTTTCCTTTTTTTATGCAGATCAGATATCTCAGATGCATCATTCTAAGAAGAATAGAGAAGTAAGAAGAAGAATAGAAAAGTAAGAGAAATACAAGAAATATCATATTTCTCCAATTTAACATCATGCCAATATTCAATTCCATTGTGCTTACCTTTAATCACATGGGTTTCATGGCATCTAAATTTCCTTAATTTCTAGGTAGCTTCAATTTGCCTTTGGTTTCAAGGTCAAATTATCCACTCACTTTGTTTCTATTTATTTTTATTGCTAGGTAACTTCTTAATTTCATGTAAACTCCTAGTGTGTGTACTAAGAAGAGAGGTTCCTACCGTCATGAGAACCATGAGTAATAACATCTACTTAAGAGGAAAAACCTTGGTGACATGCCCCGTTAGTCTACGAATCTACGTGCATCATATTGAAGGTAGTAACCGGTTATTAAAGCAGTTTCTATGTATTAGTTAGTAATTAAGTTACCCTATTTGATTCAATTCCTTTCAATTATTATTGTAGTTTTTCATTATCTGAAGTAATTTTAGATAGTTATCAATGTTATAGAATAGAATATATTGATTTTTGGTATATAATTTTCATGATTAATAAATGATTATCTTAAATAATTTTAAAAAAAAAGTATGATTCTCCTCATGAAGTACCCTATAAATGCCGAAAGTTATGAGTTTTTTATGCATTTATATAAAACATCGGTCATGGTGTGCATTGTATGCATAGTTGCAACTAGAAAAAATTTGAGATGTCTTTTGTAACTAAATCAAAAACTTGGTGGGTGATTGAAGACTCATATGGTAAATTTGCAGACATCATTATGTGTTTGAAATGCTATCATCACCGAGAGCAATCAGGGTCGTCTCATTAGTGAAAACATGTTTTTTGTGGAAAAAGTCAGGTTTGATTATGAAAAACACAAAACTTTTCCATAAACTGGATTATAAACAATAACTGGAGACTTTCTTAGGAATAAATAAAACAGAGGGACTAAATCGCAAAAAAAAAAAATAATAATAACGAAAACATGTTGGTTGTTTTAATATTAAACCCTATAATAAGTACACATAATGATCACAAATTCGCAGGACAAGGAAGTTCTCAAAATCCTCATCACAAGCATCACGTGTGTTCCATCATTGTGCTAGGCACCCAAAACTCTTATGTTTGATTAATCGACTCCTATATGGTTGTTGTGTTTTGATCATAGGTTTTTGCTCGAGAACATGAAAACGTGTTGGTAGGAAAATAAGCAGATATCCAAATCAAAAGGATCTAAGGGACTTGTGGGCAGATTATATGATTAAAGGAACAATATTCAAACTTGCTAGCTGATGTGTAGCTAAAACCACCACGTAAGTTGTTGGACATCGTTATGAACTACGATTTCCACCCATTTTGATTAGTATGATTTTCATATTTTATTATCACAACTAATTAATTTTATTATTTTACATTGACGTCATTATTTTAATTTGAAAATATTATGATTCTAAACTCTGATCCACCTATGGAAGCATGTAGTTTGCTTTACATTTAATACTTTTTACCATACATTTCTTTACGTTGTGAGTGCATCGCTTAAAAGAAGAACATTGTCGAGTAGATTTAGGGATATATGATTTCTGGCCCTAAACACAAATGCATGTATAACGATTGTTTGCAATTATTTCCAGCCCTAGATACTGACACTAAAATATGTACGAAATACAAATCACCTGTACATATTACACACTATCACCGATTCACAATAAGCAAATATATTATTTATGTTTTAAACCTGTTATATTTTTATGTTTCTTTTGAAAATTAGAGACCCATACATAAAACACAGATCTAGAAATTGATAAATGAATTTAAGCAAAGGATCTTAAAACAGAGTCAAGATATCTAGAAATTGATTTGTTGCAAGTGCTACTCATGAGAAATCTGAAACAAATCAAAAGTAACAACGAGATAAAAATAATACCTAATATTAGGGTTTTGGACGGCGGTGGTGACTCTGGTTCTGGTGGCGGCGCTGCACCTGGGACGGCCACAACGCCCTGGTCAGCGGCGGTGGTTGTGTGGTGGTGGCAACCAAGAGAGACAAAGATAGGGTTTGGTTGCAGTAGTCGAGTGGAAGAGATGAGTGTGGGTGATTGTCGAGGGAGAGAGGCGGAGCAGTGAGGAGAGTGGTGGTCAGGTGACGGTGGCGGCTAGGGTTTGGCCGTCGACGAAGAGCAGAGAGGAAGAGCGAGTGAGCGAGTAAGTGAGTAAGTGAGAGTGAGCATGATTGAGACGAGTAGGTGAAGTTGATGGATATTGGAATCACGGCGGAGAGAAAAAGCACGGTGGTTGTCGCCGGTCGGTAGAGAGAGAGAGAGAGAGAGAGAGAGAGAGAGATGATGGTGTGTGTGCGTGTCTGTGAGGAGGCGAAGAAAGAGGGCAGAGTAGAAAGGGGAAAATCGGGATCCGACCCGGGGAGTTTGACCCGATCCAGTTTTCCTAAAATCAAATAGGTTAATAAATTGAAATTTAAGATAAATAATATTTACATAAAAAACACAAAATTAAATTAACAAAACACAGAAGTTAAGAAATTAACAATAATGAAATTTCAAACATAAAAAATCAAGTTAACACATCATAAAATAAGAAATCAAGTTAATAATATTATTAATAAAAATTTGTAACTTTATTTCATTATGTTTACCAAAACTATTATCCAAATGTGCATAAAAATAAACCGACATCCAGTAAAATATATTTTGTTGTGTCATTATTTAATTAAAAAAATAAAAATTATGCAATTGCACATCACCCGAGCAACGCACGGGTATTCAACTAGTTATCTTACTATTATTGATTAAAAAAATGTTAAACCTTCATTCTGTTTTATTTATTATTGTGTTTTCATCAATAAATCCCATTGAAATCAACAAAATAATTTTTAAATGGTAATTATTTTACATTATTAATTTTTATGAAGTATATTAAATTAACTTGTATAACTTTGTTAGAAATCTTAAAATAAACCATACATAAGTTTTTCTTATTGGAGATGTTTTAATTAATAATAAATATTTATTGCCTTAGTGATTAAAACTTGATATAACATTTCCAACGTCAACTTAATAAATAATAATTAATTAAGTAAGATTAGTCGAAATTAAGTTATTTTAAAATATATAAATTTTGCAACATTTATTTTTAAAGCTTTAGAAAATATTAATACAAAATTTTATTTAAGAAAATACATTTAAAGTTCGAATGATTATTTTTTTAGTGTGTCAAAATTTAATACTTAACATATAAAGATTTGATAACAAAAGGTTTTTTAAATTTATTTTAAACTAAAGTATTTAATTATAATTTCATAAAATCATTCGGACATTTAAAATTTTGATATTTTATTGATCTTTTAGAACTTTTTATTATAAAACTAAATTTTTTATTTTACCGATTTTTTATGACATTTAAACATGAAGTTTATTATTTTATTGATTTTTAAAAAAAAAGTTATTTTAGCTTGTTAATCTTGAAAACTTTTAATGAATATTAATTGTAGTTTGATTATTTTAGGTAACAAAAATAATAAGTTTCAACAATAAAGTTTAATTAAATCAATTAAATGATAAGAATGTTACTTAAATTAATGTTAATTTTTATTTTTGGAAAAAGAACGGGAAAATGAAAAAGTGAGGTACTAGAAGGGTGACATGTGACAGGAATTGTTCTCGATTATTATAATATATAGATTGACTTGCAAACAATATACAACGGTCAAAAGATTATGTGATTATTTTTATATTGATATGATTTTTAAAATAATTGATATTGATATTTAAGTTAGCATTTATTTATTAGGTGTCAATATATTGCCTTTTGTATTTCAATTATATTAATTAATAAAGCTAAAGTTATTGTATGTCATTATCTTTTGTTATTAATTATAGATAAAACTAATCATTTCATCATCATTTATTATTTTAATATTTTTTTCATTCTATAATGTACAATGTTTAAATAAATATTGAGTCACATCTCTTTCATAGTTTTTCATAGTTTGTCATTTATTATTAAATTCTACAATTATTTTAAAATTTGTAATTAACTTATTAAACAAATTATCATTCAAACAAATCTGTATATTATACGGGTAAATAAACTAATGTTATAATATATAAACTAGTTTATGACCCGCGGACACGGATAAACCAAATTAAGTTACTTAAAATTAATATCACAATAATTAGTATTCTGATAGACTTTATTTGTAAAATTTTACAATATGTGTTTTTATCATTTTGCCAATTTGGTGGCACTGATTGTCACTAATGATGTTTATTGCCCAGATTAAATTTCTCATACATTTATATATAAGTGATGAAAATGATATATTTTCATGTGTTAGCATTAATCATACACCATGTTTATGGATGACAATCCTAACCCGATCCAATGATCATCCATCCGATCCGATGGATATGGACGAAGTTAAATGAATGAATATTGGATATGGAGTTGATATGAATGAATAATGATAGGATATGGATGACGATTTATCATCCACGGATAATATTCATTTACCCGAAATTAATTTTTTTTATGTATGTTATTTTATATATATATATAAAAACATATATATTGTACCTTTAATATATAATTATCTATATAGATCTTATAATATAATGCAAAGGCTAAGAAGTTTCTACTACGTAAGGAGTTAATAAAGGTGTATTAGTCTTTTATAACATAATATGTTTTGATTGTATTTTATTTTAGAATGTGTTCTTATTATACTTTCTATGTTAAAACTTGACTATGTTGGATTTTACACGACATGCACCTTTTATGTATTAACGAACGACCATAATTATGTTAAACACAATGCAATGTGGTAAATTAATGAATCATTTTTCTAAAATGCATTGGATATCCATTTACCCGCTTCATCCACTGGCTATAGATATAGACGGATGAAATTAATTTAAATAGATATGGATAAGGATTAGGGGTGAGCGATGGGTACCATTTTCCGAACCCGAACCGGTACCGGTACCGACCGATACCAAATTAATATATTCGGTTTGGTATTCGGTTTTTAAATTAGCTAAAATTCGGTATTCGGTACTCTCGGTTCGGTATTCGGTTTTTAAATTAGCTAAAATTCGGTATTCGGTACTCTCGGTTCGGTATTCGGTTTTTAAATTAGCTGAAATTCGGTATTCGGAACCGAACCGACACCATATAAAATTATACGGTTCGGTATTCGGTTCTTTCAAAACTAATAATTTGGTTTCGGTATATTCGGGATCGGTACCGGTTCGGTACGGTACGGTACCGAGCTCACCCCTAATAAGGATACAGAGAATGAAAAATAAATGAATATGGATGTGAATATGGCATCATCCGATCCATTGCCATTCCTAACCATGATCAATGATTATCCTTTTGTTTGTAGTGTATGTTAATACATGCTCGCTGCAATATAAAGACTTACTTTATGAAATCATGCATTACCTGTGTTTTATAGTAATTTTTTTATAACATTAAAAGTTAAAATATATTTATAAAACAATAATAAATACATAAATAAATATATAAAAATATTTTAGGATAAAAACATGTACATTTAAAATTATTTTATTATAATAAATGAAAAACTAATTTATAATATGCTTACTATTATATTATTTTCATCTATATCAATATTATTAACTTGTTAAAAATACATAGTTAGGTGTCTTTTTTTATTTCTATTTAGTGGTATATAATTGATCTAGAACCAATAATTTACATAAGATTAATTATATTGTGCCGTTCAAAAAAAAATGAGATTAATTATATCGCTATAAACTGTATTAAATCTATTAGTTAACAAACAGAATATTTTGAAATAAATCAATTTAGTTAAAATTATGGGTTAATATAGAAAGTAATTAAAATCATAATATTAGATCGTCTTTTATTGATTTTGAAATTAAAGTTGTATTAATTAGTTTGACCGTTTTGATTAGAAAGTAATTAAACTCGTTTAAAATCAAGAGTTTGATTTTTAAACATTATAATAAAGAGTGCAATGCAGGTAATTAAATATTATAATTAAGGGAATTGATATTTCATAAATACTTATGAGTTGTCATCAATATAGACCATTGATTCTTTTCCATCCAATGGTCCAGAAACTCTATGTTTTTTTCTTATTATATATAGTTTAAAATATCATTTAAAGTTGGTTGGTTAGCCATGGAAAACAACCCCAAAATTTTACGGTGTTGAAAATAAAATTCGAAACTTATCTATATAAAAATACAGTAGTTAACATAGTTGTATTTTATAATTATATGAATTAAATTATAATTTTAAGTTTGTTAGCCATGTGTTTGGTCAATGTATACCCAAAAGTTTTGATGTCTCTTTACGCAGGCCGGTTCTTGAGGGGGCCAACAACACTCATAGGATTTGTTAGGGTCTCACCGATACTTCTTTGTTTATTTCTAGATACTTAAAGACAACAATATTTGTATTATTAAGACTTTTTATATTATAAAATATATAAATAGGGTCCTATTCTAAATTTATGGCACATGTCCCATAAAATTCATGAAACGGCTCTGTCTTTACAGTGTCAAACGTACGATGTTAACATATTAATATTCCTATAATTTATAATTTTCTCAAAGTGTCAATATCATTTTTTAAATCTTCAACATCTTAAATTGTTGACAAAAATAAATATTACAAATGAATCTTTAGAAATTTCCCATAAGTTTATACTTTATAATTTTCAAACTCAATGTTCGTGCCTTGATCCCACAAGTAGACGGCTGCAAAACAGAAGAAAACACTTGGTGAAGGCCGAAGCAAGGATACGTGTCCTGCGTCGACACTCCGATGCTTAAGTCAGTAATCGGTAGGGTTGGAGTTTGGAGAGTGAATTAGAGTTTTTGTATTGTGCGTACCTTTTTTCTGAGGAAGAAAGTCTTCTTTATACCTTTTTGTTTTGTCTCTGATCATCGGCCTTCAATCAGAAGACGGCACTTGGCATTCCCTTTAACCGAATTTGTTCACGCTCAATGATACGTATCTTAAACGGATATTTTGGCATGACTCAAGTGGCCCACGTGAAGGTAACGTATGCAACTTAAATGTATCGGTCCACCTCAACAAGTGTATAATTTTTATACATATCTCATCACTCAAAGACAAAGAGAAATAGGAAGGAATGATAGTCGAAACTTATGTATATAAACATACAGTAGTCCAACATAGTCTAAAATATTTTATAATTATATGAATTATAATATAATATAGGGTTTGTTACGAAAAAAATAAGTTTTTATGGTTTTTGCGTTTTCATCCCTCCATGTTGTTTCTTTCCAGAAAAGTTCTCAAGTTAATTTTTTTTTTTTTTGTTTCTGTTTCGTGAAATTTGAAAAAGGAATTTAATTTGGGGGCCAAATAAATGTAAGTCGATTGTTTAAGTTATTTGTTATTAAAGCCCAGTTATAATTCGTAAACCGTGTTTTTAACTGAAAAACCCGGTTTTAATAGTTAAATTTCACTAAACCAAAACGAAAAAAGTAACTTGGGTACCTTTTAAAAAAAAATAATATGAAAATGCAAAAAACAAGAAAACATGTTAAGTTTTTTCATATAAAATTATAAATCCTATGATTAATGTTTGTTAGCCATGTGTTTGGACATTTATACTACCCAATAAAAATAACCAAGGTCCCCTAAATTCTCCAAATGTCTCTTTATAATGTCAAATGTTATGACAATATTAACATTATTACATTTTATACTTTTCTCTATCAATATTATTTTTTAAACAGAGTTTTTATTCGCATCCCTTTTTATTAACATATCATATCAATCATTTATAGTTCAAAGAAAATATTAAAATATTAAAGAAAAAATTAAATCAAAAGGATGCACGTCAAATTATAGGAGAGACGGTACAAATATAATTTTCTTTATCAAATTTCCAACATTTTAATATACTGACATAAGCAATAAAAATTACGAACATATCTTTAATTTATAATTTTCTATTTTTTTATAATCATTAAAGTTCAAACTCTAGAGAAATGAAAAGAAATGATATTCAACCCTTATTATACAATATGCAGTAGTTAACTAGACATTACAATGGAGTGAGACGGAACGAAGATATAATTTTTCATTCTTATATCCGCTTCTTCTCAACTTCTCATCCCCATCCTCGCCCTGATCCCTGTCGGGGAAGAGTTTACATCCCATCCTCGTTCTAATCGGGAATCGGAGACTCTCATTGGGGAATCGAGGTTTTCAACATTCCAAGTAATTGATAATTTTAAATCATATCTAGTAGTTTAGTAGAAAAATGTATACAAATAAAATAAAAACAAATCAGTTTAAAAAATTTTGAGTTATTTACAAATATAGTTAGTGATTTATAATAAACTAAAACAAAGAAAATCTATGCAATAGTCTTATAAAACTTATGAAAAAAATAATAATGATAAGGGTTTATTATGAAATAAACCAATATGTTTTCACATTTTTTGCGTTTTCATCTCTTCATGTTATTTTTTTCATAAAAGTTCTCAAGTTAATTATTTGTTTTTGGTTTAGTGAAAAATGAATGTTAGAACCCGGTTTTCCAGTCTTCAAAAACCCAATTTAATAATTAAAACCGGGGTCAAATAGTCAAATTTCACAAAACTAAGAAAAATAACATTGAAGGACGAAAACGCAAAAAATACCTATGAAAGTTATATGTATTGATGTTTAATAATTTATATAAAATGTAATAAATAAATTACACTGTAAATTTAAGTGAATATTATAATTTATAGGGTTAATTACGTCAATAGGTAACCCTACGAAAACGTGTTAATATTGAGAAAAAAACTACGAACTTTCATGTATTTATCGATTAAAGTGCTAGATTTTATTGAGTATTTAAGTCCCTGAACAATTTTTGTCTTATTTAAAACTATACATTTGACATGTTTAACAAGTCATTAACCGGTAAACAATATATTGACTCAAATAATAATAAGAAAAATACAGTAACTTAATCGTGAAAATAGAAAAAGAAAGTTGGTTTTTTCATTATTAAAATATTTGAGAAACTAATTGTTTTACCGGTTAAACAGGTAGCAAGTTAAATATAAAAGAAAAGAATAAGACAAAAAGTATCCAGGGAATTGAACACTATAAAAAATACTCAGTGACTTAATCGATACATCCATAAAAGTCCATGAGATTTTTTCAATATTAACCTTATATTATAATAAAAATAGAACGGGGTCGGGGTCAGGGTCAGGGTTAGGGTCAGGATTAAAGTATTTCCCGTCATCGTCCCATTCTCGATATTTTTATCGGAGATTCCCCTCTGTTAGTGTATGGTGTGTAAAGATGACATTACTACTGCATCATGGTTGATTTCATAAAACACTTGAGAGTCACGCTGATAAGCACAACTGAGCAGATGCAATTAAACGATTGAATAAACAATATTGGATATTGTTTATCACACGAAATAATCATTGAGATTAAATTAATGGATAATTAGTTATATCTCAAAGTACGGGGACTAAAAGTACAATATTAGATATTGTATTGATTTAATTGTCATTGGATGATAATTAAATAATAATATAGTCTTTTATTTATTATTAGATAAAAGATGTGTTTATTTGATTTGGTATTATCATCTGATTATTAGATAATTGGATGGATAATTATTTATATATATATATATATATATATATATATATATATATATATATATATATATATATATATATATATATATATATATATATATATATATATATATGGTTCGAGAGTATGGATGGCAATCGTCACCCGATCCAATGATCATCCACCCGATCCAATCCACAATTGGTGGATATGGACGGAGTTAAATGGATGAAGATCGGATATGGAGCGGATATGAATGAATATTGGATAGGATATGGATGAAGATTTTTCATCCATTGACAATATCCTTTTACCCGATATTAATATTTTTTACATTTTTATGTTATGATATTATATAGATCTATATATATTTGTAATCTTTTATTGCATACTTAATTAATTAGATTTGAAAATGTAATAACTCATTTTAATTTGTCATAACATTATTTATTTATGATAAGAAATTGAGCCAAAGCTCATACCATTAGCTTAATCTAATCTTCTATTTAACCATCCTTTTTCTTGATGAACTCCATTAGACATTCTAACTTCAAAATTCCAAGTTCTACCTTGTTCGAAAAATTTAGCCGTCGATTTCTAAAGTGGTCTCTATTCAAAAACCTAATGAGTGGTATTATCATATTTATAAAAAATTTATGTTTTGTTTGTATTTGTTTTAAAGTATATTTGGATTAATCTTTTATTTAAATCAAACTATGTATTGCGAATGACGATAATTGTTAAAACAATACACCATAGTAATTATTTTTTTTTTCTAATATCCAACGGATATCCACTTTCTTTCAGTGGATATGAATATGGATGGATGAAATTTATTTGAATGGATATGGATATAGATGTGGATGATGAAAAACTTAATGGATATGGATATGGATATGACTTCATCCGATCCATATCCGATCCATTGTCATCCCTATTCGAGAGAGTACCACTCATTATGCAGCGCACTAAAAGGTACCACCTTTAAAAAAACTTTTTCAAAATTTTTTTTCATAAACATGTTTTAATTAACATTATGAAGATCATATGTAAATTTCACATACATTCACATCTCCTACCTCCTAAAAAATGATGTGAACACACACTTATATAATTTTAAATGTATGTGAACGTGCATTTATGTGATGCGTGTTTTCAGGCACATAGAGTGTTCGGATTTGTGTGAAATTTACATATGATCTGTGTAATGTTAATTAAAACATGTTCATGAAAAAAAATTCAAAAAACTTACTTTTAAGGGGGTACCTTCTGGTGCGTTGTATAATGAGTGGTACTCACTTGAACATATATATATATACACACACACACACACACACATATATATATACACACACTAGGGGTGAGCTCGGTACCGTACCGTACCGAACCGGTACTGATCCCGAAAATACCGAAACCGAATTATTATGAAAGAACTAAATACCGAACCGTATAATTTTATATGGTGCCGGTTCGGTTCCGAATACCGAATTCTAGCTAATTTAAAAATCGAATACCGCGAACCGAGAGTACCGAATACCGAATTTTAGCTAATTTAAAAACCGAATACCAAATCGAATATATTAATTCGGTATCGGTCGGTACCGGTTCGGGTTCGGGAAATGGTACCCGTCGCTCACCCCTAATACACACACACAGATATATATATACAGATATATATATATATATATATATATATATATATATATATATATATATAGGGTCGAGATCCATGGGGTACCATGTTAGACTGGGGAACCGGAGTCCGGTAATGTTTGGTTACAATAACAAAAGGGTAGTATAGTCAATTTATTTTATTCTATTTCAGAGGTGATAACTATTGATTTGGTAAATCCCTTCAATTTAGGGATTTACCAAGAATATCACGTCCTCAACCTCCTCAACCGCATCTTCATCAATAAAACGTATTCTGTTCCTCCCTTCCTGATCGCATATACTGGAACTCTAATTACTAATCGGAGGTTTTTTTTCGGCTGATTAAACCCAAACATTCTGAAATTCATGGATGGAGAACAACATTGCAATGCTCAATTGGATCCTGGAATGCTTCCTTCTGAACATGTTCAACCAGAATTGTTCAACAACGGTTTTTTTTAATTTTAATCAATCTTTTTATGGAGTTTTTGGTTTCACATGTGATTTTCAACATGATCTTTCAGTGTTTATGAATGAATAATGTGTCCAGACTTATTGATCATGTTGAGTTGTTTTGTGAGTTACTGAACATGTTCAATTACGTTACTGAACATGTGCATCATAACGTCCAGACCTTCTATAACATTTTTTGTTCCATTTGAGTGCAAATATACATATCTAGTATTGAAAAAATGCAAGTATTTCTACTGCATAAGTTCAACAGAAAGGGGATTGCATTATAAACCTTGTTTGAGGATTTTGAACATGTTCAATTGTGACAGTGTCATTGAACATGTTCAATTACGTACTGAACATGTGCATCATAACGTCCAGACCTTTTATAACAATTTTTTGCTCGATTTGAGTGCAAATATACATATCTGGTATTGAAAAAAATGCAAGTATTCCTACTGCACAAGTTCAACAGAAAGGGGGGTGCATTATAAACCTTGTTTGAGGATTTTAAACATGTGCATTTAGTGTTCATCTATAGATTAAAACACAATTAACATGTGTATTAGTTAAATTTTGAAAATACATATGTACAGAACTTGAATTAGGAATACATTTTTAATTGGTATTATAGTCTTTTATCACATTGAACGTGTGTAATGTCTTGTTACGTGATGTATTAAACATGTTCAATTATATAAATCTTGAGATAGGCTATGAACATGTGCAGTAGGGATGTGTGGAATGACCGAAAAACCGAACCGAAACCAGAACCGAACCAGAACCGGAACCGATTGGAACCGATTTATAGTATTCGGTTCGGTTATCGGTTCTTATAATCTTCAATATTCGGTTCTCGGTTATTCGGTTATTGGTTCTGCGGGTATCGGTTTTATCGGTTATAGAACCGATTATTTGAAAAGCTCATAATATGCAAATTAAGAAATGATTTAAAAGCCCACAATGTGAAAACCAAAAAAATCATTTGTTGGAACAATATTTTTAGGATGGTGAAACTACAAAATTTATATGAAAACATCATGATCGACACTTCTCTTATTATATTTTCATGTTTTTTTGTTTATATCGTGTTATAATAGATAGAATTATATACATTTTTTAATTTTCGGTTCTAATCGGTTCCGTACCCGAAATACCCGTACCATAACCGAACCGGAACCGGAACCGCATTATAATTATTGGTTCGGTTATCGGTTCTTACAATCTTTAATATTCGGTTTCGGTTAAATCGGTTCCGGTTCGGTTCGGTCCGGTTCCGGAACCGTTTACATCCCTAATGTGCAGTAAATAGCATTGTGCAACACTTTGAATATGCAATTAGTAAACAAGCATATGATAATTGATTACACAGTCAGCACTTCTTAATTGAACATGTGTATTAAGTGACTGAGATGCTACTATTTATATATAAACATATGTGGTACCCCATTGCACATGTGCAGTAATGGTTTGACATGATTTCACATGTGCAGTTAGGGGATATGATACTTACATTTGTGGTTTTCCATTGAAACAAACATATGTGGTTTTCCATTGAAACTTATTCTTGAGTCAGGACATGAAGCCCAATAAGATTCACAAAAAAAATGCATTGAAAAGGATTGTTATTTAGGTATTTGAGCATATGCGTTAAAATACAAACACAGTAACTGCTCAATTGAACATGTGCAGTAAGGGGCTGCTGCTCCAATTTCTACTGCACAAGTTCAACAGAAAGGGGATTGAATTATAACCCTTGTTTGAGGATAATGAATATGTGCAGTTAGTGTTCATCTATGGATTAAAACACAACTAACATGTGTTTTGTTGGAAAGTTGCAAATATATGTTTGCGGAACTTGAGTTAGGTAAACATGTTAATTGGCAATGCATCCATATTGATTGTTTGTAATGTTTATGTTAATGTGAAGGTGTAGCCGATCACAATGAATCAGTTGTTGAAGAGGATTTGGAAACAAGTGTTGATCAATATGAATTGAATGGTAACCGAAGATGCATTTATTCCATTCATACATATGTTTTTGAAAAATAAGATTTTTAATTACATGCATTCTAATTTACTTGTTCATTGTAATTAGATGAGAGGGACAGGAACAATGACGAAAATTTATCAATAGAGACAAGTTCGCCTGGTGGTAATACGTATTGGACACCGAAAAGGGAATGTCTGGATGTGCCTGTACACGGAAGTATTTTCGATAGTCTTGAAAAGGCTATAGTTGCATACGAGGAGTATGCAAAATTTGTGGGGTTCACAACACGTCGATCCACAGAAAAACGAGCAAGAGATGGGACAACAACACTAAAAAAGGTTGTATGTAGCCGTTCAGGTAAGGCATGTGATGGAACATACGCTACTGATGAAGGAGTATCGAAATCAAATAAGTGTAGTAGGCCATCAAGTAGGATAGGATGTTGTGCTCAAATCACATTTGGATATTTGAGTAGGGGTAGGTATGTAGTGAAAGCATTTGTTGAGAAACACAAACATCCAATGGTACCAAAGGAGGATAGGTATCTAATGCGCACTAATAGAAAACTAGACTATGGTAAACAATGTTTCATATATGATATGTCGAATATCAATATAGGTGCAGTTAATGCTCACAAGATAGTTTCTCAGATGTCCGGAGGATACGATAAAACTGGTGCAACAAAAACAGATTTCAAAAACTTTGCGCGTGACATCAAGTGTTTCATAGGCGAGAACGATGCACAAATGGTTGTTGACAAGATGGAAAGTGCTAAGAAGTATGGTTTTATTTATAGTTTCGAGTACACGTGTGCGGCCGATAGGTCTCTACTAGGAATGTTCTGGGCAGATGAAACAGGAAAGAATAATTATGATGCATTTGGTGACATAGTATCGTTCGATGCCACGTATCGTACAAACAGGTACCTTTCATGACTTTCTCTTGTTACTTATTTTATAAGGGATAGTTTTTAGCTGTAATTGATTGATATTTTATTGAGCAGATACAATATGGTTTTTGTTCCATTCATTGGCAAAAAAAATCACAAGAGGTGTGTGACATTTGGTGCTGGCCTACTAGCGAACGAGGAAACTGTTACGTACGTCTGGCTACTAAAGACATTTCTAAAGACATTCGGACGAGAGCATGTTGTTGTGGTTACTGATCAAGACCCGTCCATGAAGGGCGCAATAGAGCAAGTGTTCAAAACAGCTCGCCATCGTTTCTGCATGTGGCATATAACACAAAAATTACCAATCAAGGTTGGATGCAGTTGGTAACCAAGTTTAATTCACATTGATTGTTGTTAGGAAATGTGTAGTATAATTGTTATTGATTTTGTTTACTGTTTAACAGTTAGGACATTCGCTGAGCAACGACAGTCAATTCAAAGATCGATTCAACAGTATTGTTTGGACTTCCTTATCTAGTGAAGCAGAATTCGAAAAACAATGGAGGAGCATGGTAAAAGATTATGGACTTGATCAAGATAAGTGGATGAATGACATGTTCAACATCAGAAATCAATGGATTCCGTCGTTCTTCAATGATGTTATTTTGGCTGGACTGATGCGGACAACGTCAATGTCGGAGAGTGAAAACAACTTTTTTGGTCATTTTGTAACGGGTGGTTCAACGCTTGTGGAGTTCATGAGTAGGTATGATTCTGCCATGTTTAAACAACGTGATAATCAGCGTACACTAAAATTTAGTTGTCGAGAAAGGAGGCCAAAACTTAAGACGCCGTTGACTGTTGAAAAAACAGCACTCGATGTGTACACAAATGAAATATTTACCTCCGTCCAAGTTGAGATCGTTGCGTTTGCGTTTACTTGTACATCGACAAGCATAGTGAAAGAGGGAGATACAAATGTTTGCATTGTTCAGGACTCTGAACACGCTGGTACCCACAAGGTGTAGTAGTTACAATAGATTTTGAAAAGATACACTGTAAAAAAAGTTGAAAACTGACATGTGAAAATAATCTATCTTGCAGGTGTTGTATAATGCACTGGACAGTGAAATAATGTGTACACGCAAGTTGTTTGAGCGAATTGGCATACTTTGTAGACACATCTATTATGTGTTTAAGGCATTTTTTTAACAACTTTTTGTTGTTCCGGATTCAATGACTTTATAGTTGATGCCAATGAGATTGGCAAACTTCGTATTGCAACCGTCCTATACGTCATACTTGGTCTCTCTGTATTGACCTCAACCTTCGTATGCCTTTGTCGTTTTACTTCATTAATATTAGGACTGTTGCTTTTCTCTCGTTTCCTGACATGTTTTCCTTTTTGTTCTTTCACATGCTTTGCTTTGGGCGAGTAATCTGCAGTATTGTTTGAATTGTGAGCATTTCATTGTTCAAAAGTGGTTGGAATGGTTGAACATATACTACAATTTTCATACAAAAAAACAGAAGTGAGGACTGCTGCTACACTTTTCAAAATTACACAGAAATGGTAAGGGGATAGGTTAATTGTACAGTTGTTTATGTACAAGAATTGAAATTCACAAAAGTTTGTCCACATTAAGATTCCTGTTTTGTAAAACATCAGAACATGAAAATAAAAACAACACTTGATTAACTGTAATTCTATTTTATAAAATAACTATAATGATAATATTGCATAATAATTAAACACCTTTAAAATAACGGAAAACTAGTTTGAATCTGATCATCTTCAAGAAACAAAATCTTGGTACTGCAGGTGTTATGTAAACATTTTTCATTTTCTTACTGTTACTGCACATGTGCAATGTTGAAGTGTCATTGCTATCAATTTTCAATAAATGGTTGAAGCATGTTACTGTTATTAACAAAATGTTGTTTGGTAATTCTCAATGAATCTGAACAAGTTCAGCATTCTTAATGGACATGACCAGTATATTGGAAATTCATGCTGGACTGATTGGCAATGTTATAACTAATGAGAAAGAAGATACATCGAAACGATCACCAAAACTGAAGGGGTGCAGTAACTAAATCGAACCTGATTGTATTTCTGGCTCCTGTTCTGATGTTTTGCAAAAAACCTCTGCACGTATAGTTGTTTGTAACCTTTCTTTCCCTTTTGTCCGTTAAGTTTTCCGTTCTTTAATCATTGTGTTACATGAGAAAAAAAGCGAAAAAAGTTTTACAAAATAAAGTATAAAAACATGTCTTATCGATTTAAGACTACAATAGTAAGTATACCAGATTCTTTTTTGTCCACCACTGTTTTTGTTGTAGGTTCGTTAGCCATGGGTTGCTCTTGTATTACAATGCCTACGGGTCGAGTAACCTTGCGTTCTTCGTTTTGTAAAAAACAGTAGATTATAGTAAACGAAGACTTAGAAGATGTGCATGATAAAAAAATGTATAGATTAAACAGAACTAATGATAGTGTGTTGATAGACGTAAATAATATTGCAGTAACGAAACATGTATGGATTACACATAAGTAAGACGTGAATTAATGACAGTGTGTTGACACGCGTAAATATTATTATGGTCCTTTGTTCATGATAAATGTTAAGATAAAACTTTAACCAATAATTGGTATGCAGTTGTACATAGTAAAATCCTTTAATAAATGTTAAGGTAGTTAGTATTTATAAAATGACAATACCCGGTGTTTCCAATATAACAGTCCCGCTCGAATCAGATTCGGTATCGTCATCTCCGGATAAGGATATAGCTTCTTCCGGAGTGTTATGGAAAACAAACTTGTTCTTTGGTCTTGTTTGAACCATCTAGACAAATAAGAAAGCCACGACATAAATATTCATATTTTAGAAACATTTTCAATAATAACAGATTTAAGTATATCACACATGTGAAGTATAAAACAATAAATATGGAAGTGCAATTAGTAAAAAGTCATATAATCATTGATTACACGGTCAGCACATGGTTAATTGAACATGTATATTAAGTGGATGATGCTACTATTTACATATAAATTAATGTGGTTCTACATTGCACATGTGTGCAGTAATCGTTGGACATGGTTTGCACATGTGCAATTAGGGGATATGATACTTACATTTGTGGTTTTCCATTGAAACAAGCATATTAGGTTTTCCATTGAAACTTATTATTGAATCAGGACATGAAGCCCCATGAGAATCACACATGTGAAGTATAAACACAATAAATATGGAATTGCTTTAAGTAAACAAACATATGATAATTGATTACACAATCAGCACTTCTTAATTGAACATGTGTATTAAGTGTCTGAGATGCTACTATTTATATATAAACATATGGGGTACCCAATTGCACATGTGCAGTAATGGTTTGACATGATTTCACATGTGCAGTTAGGGGATATGATACTTACATTTGTGGTTTTTCATTGAAACAAACATATGTGGTTTTCCATTGTAACTTATTCTTGAGTCGGGACATGAAGCCCAATGAGAATCACAAAAAAATTCATTGAAAAGGATTGTTATTTAGGTATTTTAGTATATAAAGAGTTGGATCCCAATGGGTTTGTCTGTGATCAGACATTAATTGACTGAGATGCTGATCAAAATATGCCAAATAATCTTTTTATTCACAAACTAGTTATTTTTAAATGTTGCACAAGTGCATTATTCAATATTGCACATGTGCAAAAGCTTATACCCTTAAGTGTTGTACATGCGCAAAATGGGCTTATTGTACATGAATGTACAATTGCATATTGAATTAACAAGTTTAAAGCTTAGCATTTTGCACATGTGCAAAACTATCACATTGAATGATTCGGCAATGTATAACCACATTTGGTATAAAACAATAAGAAGAAAATTAACCATAGCAAACATGAACAATAAACTATATTGAAATAATGCATATTACGATACTGAACATGTGCAAAATGTAACTTACACTCAAATTTGTTAAAGTTTGTAGATGTGCAAACACAAAACAGTAAACTATATTATCATAATGTGTATTGCACATGTGCAAAAGGGGCAACACGAAAAAAAACATATATATACAATTGCATATAAAACTGATTCAAACCCTAATATAAGGACTTGCATATAAAGGCATGGGTTCACCAAAAATAAAAGAATACCAATGGGTAAACAAATGCAAACCCTAACATTCATCCAAAAAACTTGCATTTTGAACATGTGCAAAATCGACTTAATGTGTAAATCGTATCATTTATTATCATTGTAAACAAAAAATGCGTATATAACCAGACACGTTCCATCTGGGTTTATCAACAACACTGGTTTTCATAGCCGATATGCGTATACGTCCGATTGTATTCAACATGTTTCCGATTTCGCATAATGAAAATAAATGAATACTATTTATTACCTTTAATCGACTTGTGCAATCGTTTCCTCCCTCACAATATCCTCAGTGATGAATCGAACGAACGAAAAGCAGAGAAGATTTGGGTGAGTACTGAAAATCGGATTTATGGAAACAATGAGTCGATCAATGGAGCGGGAGGTTCTATAACCGTGAGAGAAAAAAATGGGATATGAGAATATTTGATTCTCATTTAAATATTTTCATTCCCATTTTGCCCCTTAAAAGCAAAACACGTGAAATTAATTTAGGAAGTGTTTTATGTATTAAAAATGAATTTTAATGCAAAAATGATTGGCTGAGAATGGTACCCCGGTACCCCAGTCTAACATGGTATCCCATTGATCTTGAATATATATATATATATATATATATATATATATATATATATATATATATATATATATATATAGGGGTGTGACCTAAGGTGAGATAAGATTCACAGCGCGCACACACATAAGGTGTATGTGTGTGTGCGGAGGTTCTTGACCGTACCAAACACACACGCATTGGTGTGTTTTTCGTTCCTCGTGTGTTTGATTGCATACCTCGCGCCGCTCGATCGTGTCATCACCGGTGGATACCTAGAGCATCTTATTTGTGTATTCATGTCATCGAATACAAATGTATGGACTTTTATAGCTTTCTCGTTTACTTATCTTATGTATACTTAATGATCCGTGTACGAAATTCGTGATTTTAAAAAGCTTCCGTTGTGCATTTAATGTGATTAATGTTTATGTTATTTTTATGAAAAACGATACGAATTCCCAACAGTGGTATCCGAGTCAGGTTAAGTAACATAATGATAGTATTATTCGTGTATTTATGTCCAACGTTCTTAAAATTTTGATTTTTTTAATTAAAAGTGTTTAAACGGTCGAAATCAATAATTAAAATGCTTAAGGTTTTGATTTGACTTGGAGAAAATCGACCAAAGGTTTTGGAAACCTCATGGTGATTCTCGGCCAACCTTGGAGTTTCTCGGATGTCGAGATTTTGAAACCTTATTCGTTTTATTTAGTTGATGTTTGATTGTTTAAAAGTGTTTAATTGATTAAAGTCGAAAATTAAACGTTTCGGCTCGCGAAATCAAACCTAGAGATTTCGGCCATGAGTTTAGACCCATGACCTCTCGGTTATGATGTGGTAGCCGAAGTCATTGATGGTTTATTCTGTCATGTCATTTAATTCACTGTTAAACTCGAACGATTAAATTAAATGCGTTAAAATCAAATCAATAAATCAAAAGTGTTTGGTTATTAATATTTAGACATTTGTGAAAAAATATATGTAAATATGTTTTCGGTTTTATAGAATTAAAGTGGTAGACTTTATTAGTTTTTTTATAAAATTCACAAATCGGTTTAAATATTGTTCGATTCGATAGTTAAACGATTAATTGGTATATGAAAATCGAAATAATCAAAGTGAGTTGATTAAAGGCTTCGATTAATTTCAGCCGTCAAAAGGTTTAATACCCTACTTATTTTCGGTTCATATGGGTTATTGAACCTAAGTATTAGTCGATTAACTAAGTTGGTTCATTTCCGTTTTCCGTTAATTAATCGTAATTAAATCGGTTTAATTAAAAGGTAAGTTTTAATGTTGAAATTAAAATTAATATCATCATTTTTTTTAGTAGGCCTTGTCATAAGTTTTTGAAACCTGTAGCCTAATAAAATTTGATGATAATTTTAATTTATAAACTGAATTTAATTTATGCATTTAATTTAATTCCATAAAATGCATAATAAAATTAAAAGGAGTTTAATTTAAGGATTTTTTTTAATAGATAAAATCGTGACTTTAAGTTTCATGCTCGGTCATGGTTTAATGTTTTGAGATTTAATCTCGACATTAACGTTTTTGGTAGAAATCGTTTAAAACCATAAAGAAAGTTTTTTGGTGTTATTTAAATATGATCAATTTTCTTTAAATATTTTAAAAGACATATTTTATTGGTAAAAATTGTTTATTTAGAAAATTGACATTTTAAATAAAGTTTATTTTTTTGAAAAGCGTTTCCTTTAAATAATAGTTGATTGGTAATTATTTAAAGGAAGTTTAAATTATTTATCAATATTATTTGAAATTAATAACTATATTTATTAAAGGTTGTTTAATAAAAATTACTTAAAATGGTAAGTTTAAGTTTCAAAGGTGTTTGAATTGTTAAATTGATTATTTTTAAGAAAAGTATAGTTATGAACCCAAAGATATTGCAAATATGGAATTAAATTTGAAATTTTTTGAAAAAAAGTTTCTAATTATGGAAAGTGTTCCTAAATTTCGAGTTTACGAACCGTATTAGATTTAAGAACGATATTGGACATGACTTCAATTAACGATAGATTAATTGATTTTGAAATTATTTTCATGGCAAGATGAAAATGAATTCTGAATTGTTTATAAGCTTTACTGCTTTATTTATGTTTGTGACATAGCCGAGCCTTGAGCCCCCTTTATATGTGATGGTTGTTTATTTAATCTTAATGTTTGCTATTTATTGGTTATTTTTTGGGAAGACCTGCGTGCCATTGGAATCCAGGTTTTATAATCTGTAATTGGTTAGAAAATAGACAAATGTATTTAGTTTAAAATTATGTAAAAATCTTGGCGAAGATATCCATTAAGAATGAGGTCATTCATCAAGGACGCCCGGAGACATAATCGGATGCTAAGGCTAGTGGGAGCTGAAAGAGTTCAACCTTCTTGCCTTGTGTGTTGATTTTGTCCCTTAGGTTTTACCTAATTGGTTTGTCCGTATGACTCTCGGAAACCAATTTAGTTTTGGCAAGGCCATGTCACCATATGATTGTATGCTTTATTTCTTTATGCTTTATTTATATCTGCGTGCTTGTGGTGACAAAGTTGATAAATAAAAGAAATCAAAACTACAATCATTTTTGATGAAAAATTAAAGTATTTAAAAGGAAGTTTAAATTGGAGACTTTAATTATTTTGTGAGGTGTTAGCTATGACATTTTTATGAAATTTGTTTTATAAATAAAAAGAGATTTATTTTAAAATGTCATATGATCAAAGAGTTGAAATTCTTAAAACGGGTACATTAACTGGACTGTTTACCAGAATAGGTGGTGTCTATGACAGTCTCGCTCGGGCTGTGGCTGTAGGAATTTTCGAGAGGTTTATAACTGAAAGGATCCTGCCCGCTGACTAACCTGAATGGCCACTAGTTCTTGGTAAGAGACTGGTTATAAACCCAAATTAAAAATTTGACACAACACACTGTCAATATAGTGGCACTCACGGTGACCGGTCATAAGTAGGTCCAACCTTCGTTGGGTGCTTACGTCGCAAACTCGGAGAGCTGTGAGGTGAGCATTGCGGATCCTAAGTGAGACTTGAGCCAGTGACTTGCAGTTGTTATATGATGTGTGTTAGTGGTGGTTCTTCAGTAAGACTGTTGCCCAAGGTGTGAATGAGATTAAAATGATCAATTTAAGAAATTGAAAATCTCATAAGATATAAGAGTTACAAAGGGGTTGTAATTGGTAATAAGTTGTCTGCGTGAGTAGCTTATTTATGTAGGTTCAGCCTCTGTTGGGTGCATGAATAAGTAAAATGGTTCTTAGGATTAATAAATCATTTTCTAAATTTTGGGTTATTGATTTATTAATGGTTAATCAAATACTAATTTTTGAAAAATGGTTTTAGATGGTTGGAACAAGCAGAGGTAGAAGCGGTTTAAATAATAACAATGACAATACCGGTAACAACAACAATGATCACGTCAATATCCTTTCCCCACTTGCAAATCCTCCCTAAAAGCGCAATATTGCTACTTTGAGGACCATTCGGGAAATGAAAAGCTCAAAAGAAGCAATTCCCTGAACTGTGAATAAGATCAGACTAATGTTCTGAGTATATAGCGAGTCGTATGTTCTGGAAAAGGCACGAGGACCTGCTCTTGCAGAGACTGCTATAGTTGAGGAGAGAAATCTCCATAAAATGCACTCTGAGGATGCGGTCGATGTTGTCTGTCTAATGCTAGCGATCATGACATCTTAGCTGCGGACTAACCTTATGGATGTCCCAGCTTACCAGAAGTATTGCCGGCTAAAGGATATGTTTCAGACTCAGGCTCGGACTGAGAAACATAATAGGACTAGGGCTCTGAACTCCTGCAGAATGGCAGAAGGAACAGTTGTTAACCTCATGTGCTAAAGATGAAAGGTTATTTGGATCATCTTAGTTGTTAGACCCCATGCTCCAGACTGCTGAGAGAATGATTAAGGAAAGAAGATGAGGAAAGAGACAGAAGGGAAAGTAAGTTCCCAAGCCGGAGGTTAGAGCTAACAAGTAGCTAAAACCTAGAACCAGAGAAGTCAAATCCAAGGATGCCAAATTCTTTGAGTGCTAGGAAACTAGACACCAGAAAAGAAATTGTCCCAAGTACTTGGAAACGGTCAAGGTTGACCGCATTGAAACTTTGTGTATCTGAATTATTCACTTTCCATTGTTCTTGGATATGTGATAACCAATTAAATAAAGTTTTATGCATAATGTCTGCAAGAACTAAATGAAGTGAAAAGAGATGACAGGACTAGTGGGAGCATAGAGACATCTTAGAGAAAACTCTGCTGGACACTATTTTGTTCATGTCATCACTAGTTTATCATGGTGTAGTAAACAATTTTGTAGTTGAATTTCTTGCATGTAATTTTGGGATAAATAAATAAAAATTTTGGAGTTGAAAATTTGTTGCGTGAAGTTCATATTGCTTAAGATTACTAAGCCATGATTACAGACTATTGATTCAAGTGTAACTTGAATAGTAACTTGTCAATAGAGATTGGACAAGCTAATAGTCATATTCATATAAAAAGGGTTAACTATGTTGTTGTGTAAATTGTTCAAGTGTTCAAATGCAGTTTCATTGAAATTGTTAAATTCTTGAAAGTTAGTTCAAAAGATTATATGAGTTGGATAGTCATCTGTGATTATATAAATGAAACTAATAAAATGTAGAATTAAATATAAAGGAGTTACATGGAGGTTAATTCACTTAACTTGTCATAAACAATTAAAGATTTGATTAGTCAAGGTTGTTTAGACAAGAAGTATAATGACATTTTATAAAATTACATGTGAAATGTATACAACTTGTGTGATGGTTAGTCAAGTAATAGCCTTTGACTTGTTTAAACACTCATCGGCAAGCTTGACAGAACACTACAACGAAATGTTGTAGCTAATATGGATACATATCAAATGTTGAACACAATGTTATTAAGTTAAGATATCTTGTTAAGATATAGATAAACCGCATACTGTCAGATTCAAGACTAAACATCTAAATGTATCACTAGTAGCAATTGATCTGAATTGCTAGAGCTTCTAAATTTTAATCCTGGTGTCTTTATGAGTGATTTACCAGTTCCTCTAAAGATAACAAATATAATTTTGTAAGGAGATTCAGAATGGATCTAAATAATATTACAAGAAATTGTAATAAAGAACTAGTGTAATTTTTCAAAGATAAACAGTAAAGGAAGTTAAGTCAGTTAATTAGAGAACACTCCCACTAAGATTATTCTGAAATTAATTTTTCGATAGATCATATTACCGGTACATTTGATAAAGGAACAATAGCATTAAATTGATGGAAGTCATGTTGTGTTTATTGAGATAAAGGAGATTAACATGATATCTTTAATGTCGTTCTATTTTTCATGTTTAAGAAATTCAAGAATAAATTTGAAGTTATTCAAAAACTATTCCTTAGCAGCTTTTTGTCGTGGGAACCACACCGATTGAGACCACTTTGTGGATTACAGTCATGAGTCGTCTCAAAAAGGTAATCCTTAGTACCTGAGATGTCTATGTACTTTAGTGCGGGTGCTGCTGTACACTTGGCCTAACCTAACGTCGTTCGTAACTGGGTGATCATAACGGTTCGAGGCTGGTTGCAGTGGGAGTCGTGCTGGAGGCCTAGATAGTCAATATGGGATTTGCACCTTCTTTTAACTAAGAAGAGATATTTTTGGGCCCCTAGGCGATCGATACTGACAGAATTGCATGGCCATGCTCGGACAGAACTGATGTGTTCTACTCTGTCTGTTACATTTCAGTATGAGATCAGGGAGCTGAGAAACATAATCGTGTTTGCTACGGATGATCTAATCTATGCCTAGCTTTCACATTGAAATATCGCGATGCATGGGATATAACCTAAGTTTCTTTTTGGAAGACTGTTTCAACAAGAATGCCCGAATGAGAGTCAGAGTTTTTATGACATTGGTTGCCTAAAGTGTCTAGCCATGACCTCTTTTAGGCGCATGTTGCAGGACAGTATGTCGTCTTACACAAGTGGGAGTATGTTAGTGTATGGTGTGTAAAGATGACATTACTACTGCATCATGACTAATTTTATAAAACACTTGAGGGTCACACCGATGAGCACAACTGAGCAGATGTAATTAAACGATTGAATAAACAATATTAAATATTGTTTATGACACGAAATAATCATTGAGATTAAATTAATGGATGATTAGTTATATCTCAAAGTACGGGGACTAAAAGTACAATATTAGATATTGTATTGATTTAATTGTCATTGGATGATAATTAAATAATTATCTAGTCTTTTATTTATTATTAGATAAAAGATGTGTTTATCTGATTTGGTATTATCATCTAATGATTAGATAATTGGATGAATAACTATAAACAAATAAATAAGAGATAATTATAAATAATTATCTAGTCATTTTTATATTATTAGATAATATATGAAAGATTAATATTATTTAATAGATATATCATTATAGAGATAATTATATAAAGTTTAAAATAAAAAGATAATTATTAAGATATATATTATATTATTATATTAGAGTTTGATTAAAACTAAAACTATTATTAATATATATATATATATATATATATATATATATATATATATATATATATATATATATATAGGGGGGTTCAATGGAAAACCACCATGCACCGGAAAACTTGTGAAAACCGCACTGCACCACCACAAATGCATCAAATTCCCCGCGTGATGCATCAAAATCCCGCGTGATGCATCATCTTATTTACGATCATGCCACCGCGTTTTTCATGAAATGCACCAAATCGGACGGTATGCATAGTTTTCACGTGCATAGTTGTTTTCCATTGAACCCACCCCTATATATATATATATATATATATATATATATATATATATATATATATATATATATATATATAGAGAGAGAGAGAGAGAGAGAGAGAGATTTAGGTTTAAGTGGATACAACCTATTACACAGCGCACCCGAAGGTACCACTCTTAAAATTATTTATTTTGAAAATTTTTTCATAAACATGTTTTAATTAACATGTAACATCCCGGATTTGAGCCTGGTACGTGTATTTAATTTATTGGCTCATTATTTTAATAATTATTGCGTGTTCCAATTAAATTCCGTTTCGTGGATTTAACGTGTCAAGATTGAGTGATGCGTGTCTCCGAGCTAATAATTAGTGGATTATTATTATCTTTGAGATCGTGGATTTAATTGGGTCCTAATGATATAAATTATGAAAAAGTGATATCGGGTCCGGATTAATGGGTTCGGAACCGGATATGGATAAAGACGTATATATGTGTGTTGAGCCCCTTTTCTTCTCCTTGCTTATCCATTTGTGAAGAGAATCCTAAAGAGAGAGTGTGTGTTTTAGTGAGAAGCTCCAGCAGAGAATTAGCCCTATTACTCCAGAAATTTACTTGGGAAGCTTGGATTCAAGCTGAGAATCTTCATCACCTTGTGTTCTTGAGCCTCCAAAGGTAAGAATCCATGGCTTGGATAGCTAATTCTTGAGTCATGTATGTGCTATATGTGGGAATTGGTTTCTATAGTATATGGAGTGTTTATGTATGAGTTTTGTATATTTTCCCTGCTGAAATCGAGTGAGGAGGGTGAAATCCTTCTGGTGCAGCTATGGAGGTCGAAGAGCAAAAGTGAGAACAGGCGCCTGGTCGCGGCGCGACGCGCAGAGGGGCGCGACGCGACGCGCAGAAGGGCATGGGCGCGGCGCGAGTGCAGGGGTTTAGCGGCGCGAGCCTTAGCCTGCAGAAGAAATTCGATTGGGTTAATATGAAAGAGTCTTGAGTCGTTAGTTGGTCGGGTTCCTTTGGGGCAGTGTCGAGTTGAGTTGTTTGGGATTTTGGGTCTCGGTAGGAGTCTCGTGAAAGAGTTTCGGGAATCGGTTATCCGTTCGGGAATGTGTTTCGGGTTTATATTGATTGCGATAGTTATGTTTGATTGAATTGCGTGGCTATCGAGCTTGTGTTAACATGTGAGATCCGTGGTGTTCACAGGTTCTAGCCGATCACGTGCCGAGCCGCATTGAGAGTTTCGGGTTTCAAGTCGAGTTTCGGGTAGTCGGTGAGTACTCGAGTTCTTTTCAAACGCACGTGCATTCTTTCGAGTCACTTATGTGATTGTGATATATATATATGTGTATGAGACTGTGATAACGCGCAGGTATGAGTTTCTCTACCCTCTACGTGCTATATGTGTTTGAATTGCAGGTGTCCGCGATATGTGATCGCGCAGGCTGATTGTCCCTAACCAGTCACGAGATATGAGGCTGTATATATACGACAGTGATATTGCCAGGTCGCTCCTGTGCCTATTGAGTAGCTAACCGCTGCTGTGTGCGGCCTGTTAGCTGGGGAACGGTGTCCCCTTTTGAGCAGAGATATGTGCTATGCATCGAGTTGCATATGTGTGACGAGATATATGTGTTGTGTATGTTATATGTGCTTACCTGCAGTGTCTAACCCTCGCGTACTCACGAGCTGTCCAGCTTATGTTTTCGAGTCCTGTGTGTCTCAGGCAGTCATACCGTGGTACCGCAGCAGCAGCAGCAACAGCCGCCGAAATAGGAGCTGGGTCCGTTGCCGAGTTTTGCGTAGTCTGCTACTTGTTGATATTAGCTTTGAAAATTGTTGTATCTGATCTACTTATGTATGTTAATAGTAATCAGTTGTGTATGTGTGCCAGTGTCAGTTCATGAGACGATGTATGACTCCTGTATTAAAGTTTTAATTAACAGTGTTTTCCGCTAATCCTGTGACATATGCATTACGAGATAATTGCGATATTGCCACCTGTGTATTGTATTGACGTGGCATTTGTGAGAGAATTGTGGGTGTTACATAACATTACACAGATGATATACAAATTTCACGCAAATTCGAACACTCTAAGAGCATGAAATCACACATTACATAAATGCGTGTTCACATATATTCAAATTTATGTAAGTGTACGTTCACATTATTTTTTAGGAGCTAGGAGATTTGAATGTATGTGAAATTTACATATGATCTTCATACTATTAATTAAAACATGTTTATGAAAAAAAATTAAAAAAAAGTTTTTTAGAGGTGGTACCTTCTGGTGCGCTACATAAGGAGTGATGCTCTCTCGAACCTAAGGTGAGATAAGATTCACGGCGTACACACACATAAGGTGTATGTGTGTGTGCGGAGGTTCTTGACCGTACCAAACACACACGCATTGGTGTGTTTTTCCCGTTACTCGTGTGTTGATTGCATACCTGACGCTGCTTGATCGTGTCATCACCGGTGGATACCGAGAGCATCTCATTTGTGTATTCTTGTCATCGAATCAAAGGTACGAATTTTTATAGCTTTCTCGTTTACTTATTTTATGTATACTTGATGATCCGTGTACGGAATTCGTGATTTGAAAAAGCTTCCGTTGTGCATTTAATAGGATTAATGTTTATGTTTTTTTTTTAATGAAAAACGATACGAACTCCCAACACCCTCGATTCCCATCCCTGTTAACTCAAGGATTCCTTGCTCAAATCGAGGTCAAGTTTTGATTTCAAATTGTCAATGGTTTTCTGTCAAGTCTATGGTTTACAATACATAGTGAACAATATATTATAACTATATATGAAATAAAATAGGGTTTATTATGAAAAAAGCCAACATGTTTTCACGTTTTCGTCCCTTCATGTTATTTTTTTCATAAAAAACCTCAAGTTATTCTTTTTTTATGGTTTAGTGAAATTTTGGACATTAGACCCCGATTATAATTTGTGAACCGGGTTTTAAAAACGTGAAAAATCGGGTTCTAATGTTTAAATTTCACTAAACCAATAAGAAAATAACAACTTGAGGTTTTTTATGGAAAAAAATAACATGAAGGGACGAAAACACAAAAGACATGAAAACATGTTGGTTTTTTTCATAATAAACCCAATAAAATATATCTAAACTTTGTTAGCCATGCGTTTGGTCCATTTATACCCCAGTCATGAAACTTTTTAAGGTCCCCCAAAACCCTCTTTTTCTCGGTTGCTTTGAAGTTAACCACAACCACCCCTGGATAAATATGTATAGACACTGCTACAGGTAACATAATCTAGCTTAGACCTTTAGATTATGCTTTCGATACGCGAGGTGATTTGTACCCAATAATCTTTTACTATCCGTAACAACAAAGACTTTATAGTTTTATAAAGGGTTTATTATAAAAAAAACCAACATGTTTTCATGTTTTTTTGCGTTTTCATCCCTCTATGTTATTTTTTTTTTTGTTTAGTGAAATATAGATATTAGAACCCGGTTATAACTTATAATAAGTGAAGCGGGGTTTTAAACACTGAAAAACCGGTTTCTAATGTCCAATTTCACTAACCAAAAAGAAAAAAAAAATAAAGTTGAGGACTTTTATGGAAAAAAATAACATGGAGTGACGAAAATGAAAAAAACGTGAAAACATGTTGATTTTTTTCATAAAAAACTCTTTTATAAATCATACATATATAGTTATATATTGTTGTTGTGGATGGAAAAAAATTGTTTTGTACAAAGCATTATCCTTTTGATCCTAAGTTAAATCCATGAATCATATATATACTATGAATTATTTAGGGTCGGCACTGGGCCTGGTCATCCTGGGCCACCTCCCAGGGCCCAATTCACTTTAAGGGGCCCAAAAGAATTTAATATGTTAATATAGCCCAACAGTCCAGTATTAGGTTATATGTGTTTTGCGCGAGAAAAATTATAGACAATGTGTTTGTTCAGCTGGTAGTTATCTCACCTTTGAACTCTAATGACATGAGTTTGATTCCCATTGTGTGCATTTTTTTATATCTCATCACAATCACTTGGATTTTCATCTACAAATATCGTCTATTTGCTTTATATCAATATACAATCCATCAAATTCAATATTCATACTTTTGTTTTTCAATGAGTTTGATTTTTATATTTTTGTTTATCACGTGGTTTATGTTACTTATTATACGATTATTAAAAATACTAATGCAATATATGAATTTATTTCTTGAGATGTTATTTATTTTTGACACATATGTTACTATTTATATTATGAATCATTTAAAATTTAAACTTTCTTTTTCAATTTACTAATAAAAATATAATTTAATATTGTATGCAATTTTTACCCAATTTATAACATACGATGTTAATATTAATTTTTTGTGGTTTTTTGGATTGAGGAAAAATTCAAAGAAGCATCGTGAAACCATTACACAATGAAAGATTATGAAGTTTTTAAAGACATGACATTGACAATAGTGCAACAAAATCAATATTATTTAGTTTTAACTTTTATACGAATATTGCTTATATATATAAGACCCTTTTTAAGTATATGCCCCGAGCCTAAAAACTGATAGGACCGGGACTGGAATTATTAAGTGGAAATTATGAAGTTTACTAACTACGAATGATTCCGTTACTAATTATGAATGATTTCACGCTATGTTTCTGTAAAACTAAACGTGTAATGGGAACCTCGATTTTGCATTGATGACTGATGATCTTGTTAGTATTGTCAAATGCGTAGGAAAACAAAAGAAGGAAGGGGGTTGAATGGTTTTTCTTTAAAACTTTTAGGGTGCGTTTAACAAACGAATTGATTCAAAAACATGAAATATACATCCTAAGGAAGCCTGATTTACATATGCATATCTCTTGAATTGTTGACAATTTGTGATTTCAAAAACATAACACATTTCCTTGAATGGATGTTGGTCATAAACGTATGAACACTTAAGCTAAAACGATCGTTTCACTTGTCGCAAATCTCATTATCGAAGTAAGAGTTGACAACTTAATTGTACTAGTAGCTAGAATGGTTAGCTTTTTTGACATTGAAAATCAAGTGGGCGTTTGGATTTGCATTTTAAGAATTATTATTAGCTTTTTATATTTTGAAAACTTATAAAAAAAATAAGTATTTGATAAACAAAATTTCTTTTTATGTTACAAGTTTTTAACTTTTTATCTCTTTATGCCTAAAACATAGTTTTATAACGACTTCAATTTAAAAGATTTTTAAACACATTTTAAAAAGGGATAATTGTGTAATAAACCCCCAACTTGTCAATTTTTTGAGATTAAAACCCCGAACCAATTTTCGTTGCATAGAAAACCCCGAACTAACTAAAAATCAGTAAATCAATGTTTTATTAATGGGTAACAGGTTGAAACCGGTTACTAATCCTACGTGGACCCGTAGATAACCTACGTGGAATAAATTTTAATTGTTTAAACCGGTTGTCAAGTATTACACATCATTTAAACCCCCGTTGATAATTTTTAATTGTAATTTTTAAACGGGATTACATCATCAACGGGAGGTTAAATGATGTGTAATACTTGGCAACCGGTTTCAACGATTAAAATTTATTCCACGTAGGCTATTTACCGGTTCATGTAGGATTAATTGCCGATTTTAACAAGTTACCCATTGATAAAACCTTGATATACTGATTTTTAGTTAGTTCGGGGTTTTCTATGTAACGAAAAATGATTTGGGGTTTTAATCACAAAAAACTGACAAATTTGAGGTTTTTTTACACAATTATCCCTTTTAAAAATGCACTTTATATAAGCATAAATCCAAACACTGTCAAGGGAGCGTTTGATTCGCAGATTTGAAACCTGTGATTGGTTCACAGATTTTGTAGGACATAAAATCTCAGTATTTTATAAATCTCACCATTCTTTGTTATAAAAACTCAGCCTCCCTTCTAGAATTTTTAATAACAGTTGCATATCATTTTTCAAATTGACAAGTTTTTCCTAATAAATAACGTAAATTCTTATCAAAATCTTGATAGATGAAATGTTGTATACAGGGGCGGACCTATTGCTCGGGTACGGGGGTCAAACGGCCCCGATAACTTTTTTATTTTACGTGTTATGTATATGATCGAAAAAATTTCGACCCCTATGATTTTTTAAGTTTGACCCCAATTTGTTTTCAATCTATAACACATCCAAACACATTATCCTCTCTAAAATGTGTTTTGTTAAAACCATTATGTTTCAGTTTTATTATAAATTTTACACCGAAAATTTTCGATTGCTACACCCTAAAGTGTTCTCATCCAAGCACTTTTTTTGGGGTTAAGCACAAATTTAACCAATGAACTATTTTTTGTCCCGATTTAACTATTAAACTATTTTTGTATACATATTTAGCCACTAAACGTTCTTTTTACCGAGTTAACCCATGAAAATTGTCTTAATATGACCACTAAGCTATCATATTTGTACTAATATAGCCATTAGTTTTGACTAAATCAAGACAAATAATAATAGTTTATTGGTTAAATGAGACAAATTTGAAAGCTTAATGGTCAAAATGATACTTAACTTATTTTCTTTTCAATTGGGAACTTATTTTTTCGAAAATAAAAGCTTAAGCTATCAGACCCTCCCAACCAAGCTTAGGGGCTGTTTGATTTCAACTTATTGGACTTGATAAAAAACCGGTTGACCCGCTTTGATTGATGACGACTTGTGTAAACAAGAACCAAATTCGGTCGCCCCTTTAATAAGTTTTAAAACCTTCTCTCTTTCCTAACCGAAATTAAAAAAAACGTGACCTTAACCCCTCCATATCCTCCGGAGCAAGCTCCTCACCGTCGTCCTCTCTTCTCTCCGGCGCCTCTGCCGCCGCCGCCGTCCTCTCTTCTCTCCGGTGCCTCTGCCGCCGCCGCCCTCTCTTCTCTCCGGCGCCTCTGCGGCCGCCGCCGTCCTCTCTTCTCTCCGGCGCCTCTGCTGCCGCCGGCTCACCCTTCTGCTGCCACGGCTCACCCCTCTGCTGCTTCAGGTTTGTTCTTCTTCTTTCTATGCTGCTTTTATGTTTTCCCTTCTTCTTCTTTCATTTTCTGCATTCTATTTTTAATGTGGTTGGTTATGTTACTTGACTACACAATATATTCATATGGCCTTCCTTGATAAAGAAGGGTTTTGTTTGGGTTTGTCATTCCAGATTTATGCTCACCGTTCTGTTTGTTATGATGTCTTCATCTATTTTCACATTAAGTAGTCGATAAATTGCATAATGCCTCACTCCTATGAATATAGTTTTATGTGCTGCACCATCTTTATTCAAATTCTCCTCACATCTGGTATGTTGAGTCATCTATTTATAGAATTCATTCTGTATTGTCATTAATTTGTGGGAGACAGAATGTTTGAACAAACAAATAGAGACAAAAAATTGAGGCAAATATATGGAACTGAGACATAATTGAATTTGATAGTAATATTGTTTAGGTAATCAATGGATCTTTAAATCGTCAATGAATCATTTATGTTTAATAGTCATTGGATTTTTATGTTTAAATTTGATTTATATATGCTTTTAAATTGTTGAGAGTTATACATTGATGTATATTATTAATTTTTTTTTTAATTTAAAATCTTCATTCAGATCCTAATTTTGATTGAAAAAACAAACAGATTTTTAATTCAGACAGAAGGTTAAAATTGTCATTTTATTTCATTCAGACTGTTTAGTCAACGAAACAATCAAACAATAATTATCTATTCAGTTTTTTCTCTAGTCAGCATTACTTAATCCAGACAGCTCACTAAATCTAGACAGTTCTCATCCAAACAGTTTTTTTTGGGGTTAAGCACCAATTTAACCACCGAACTATTTTTTGTCCCTTTTTTAACTATTAAACTATTTTTTTGTATACATATTTAGCCACTAAACGTTCTTTTTACCGATTTAACCCATGAAAATTGTCTTGATATGGCCACTAAACTATCATATTTGGTACCGATATAGCCATTAGTTTTGTTCATTTCCCCAAAGTAGAACAATAAACTAAAGTTTATTGACTAAATCAAGACAAATAATAATAGTTTATTGGCTAAATGGGACAAATTTGAAAGCTTAATGGTCAAAATGGTACCTAACTCATTTTCTTTTCAATTGGGAACTTATTTTCTCAAAAATAAAAGCTTAAGCTATTAGACCCTCCCAACCAAGCTTAATCTCTCTTTCGTTACTTTAAGTATAGAATGAAATAAAAGGACACGTAAGAAAACTCGGATGGTAATTAAGCTTCACTAGAAGATCCAGCTAGTTTGATGGTACCTTATATATATATATATATATATATATATATATATATATATATATATATATATATATATATATATATATATATATAGAAAATGGTTCGAGAGAGTACCACTCATTATGCAGCGCACCAGAAGGTACCACCTTTAAGAAAACTTTTTTTAAAATTTTTTTCATAAACATGTTTTAATTAACATTATGAAGATCATATGTAAATTTCACATACATTCACATCTCCTAGCTCCTAAAAAATGATGTGAACACACACTTACATAATTTTGAAGACATGTGAACGTGCATTTATGTGATGTGTGTTTTCATGCACTTAGAGTGTTCGGATTTGCGTGAAATTTACATATGATCTGTGTAATGTTAATTAGAACATGTTCATGAAAATTTTTTCAAAAAAATTACTTTTAAAGGTGGTACCTTCTAGTGCGCTGCACTAGAGGTGGTACTCACTTGAACCTAAATATATATATATATATATATATATATATATATATATATATATATATATGTATGTATGTGTGTGTGTGTGTGTGTGTGTGTGTGTGTGTGGTGTTAATTAGAACATGTTCATGAAAATTTTTTCAAAAAAATTACTTTTAAAGGTGGTACCTTCTAGTGCGCTGCACTAGAGGTGGTACTCACTTGAACCTAAATATATATATATGTATGTATGTATGTGTGTGTGTGTGTGTGTGACCAAGAAAACCGAAAACCAAACCGAATCCGATTAAAACCAAACCAAATTTAAAATTTGGTTTTCGGTTTGGTTTCAGACCAAACTGATTATAATACTCGGTTTTTGAATTGGTTTATGGTTTAGACGATATCAAACCAAACCAAACCGAATTACTGAATACACACACATGATCGTTGGGAGCAAATGATTGAAGAAGAGATAATATGAAGCTTGAATGTTAGGCTGTTTGGAAACATGAAAAATTTGGGGTTAATGTCTTTTGACGTAAAACATTTTATATATGTTAACTTTATATTTGGGGATTGTATTTGGCAATTAAAGATGCTTGAAAACAGTGTTGTTTGAATATATGGTTTATAAACCAAACCAAACCGAATTCGAATTTGGTTTATGTAGCTATGAATTTGGTTTGGTTTGGTTTTTTGGTTTAGGACAAAAAAAAATCAAACCGAAGAAACCAAACCGAGAAAACTAACGAACCCATAAACCAAACCGTTGATCCCTGCTCTCATTTGCAAAAAAACCCTTTCCTCCTCTCTAAAAAAACCCTGGTCAGCCTTCCCTCCTCTTCCTCCGGCGACCTCCCCTTTCCTCGACGTTCCCTCCCCTTCCTCCCTCTAGCAGCGGCGACTTACCTTTCCTCTCATCCTTCGCTCTCTCGCAGGCTCTCTCTCGTCTCTACAGCCCGGCGCAAAAAACCCTTTTCCCCCTCCACAGTCTGCCGCCACCGCCGCCCTCAACAGCCCGCCACCGCCGCCCTCAACAGCCCGCCGCCGCCGACCTCTACAGTCTGCCGCCGCCGCCAACCTCCAGATCCAACCAAGGTAATATGCTTTCTTTCTTTCTTTCTTTTCCTTTGTTTGGAGGTTAAATCTCAGATTTATTTGTGTGAACTTTGTTTGTATAACTTGATTAGATTTGTTTTGAGGTTAATCTCAGATTTTGTGTGCTTCAATTTCAAATAGACATGATTTTTGACAAAAAAAAAGTGGATGAACTTGTTTATATTGTTTATGAACTTGTTTATACTTTTTTATGAACTTGTTTATTTTTAGTGGATGATGTTGGTCATGCATTGTGGTTTCAAAAGTGGATGAACTTGTTTATTTTTATTTATTTTTGTTTAGGTTCATCAAAGTTTGACGTACTATGAAATTGTTATTGAGTACACTTGTTTATGAACCTGTTTATTTTTTGTTTAGGTTCATCAAAGTTTGACGTATTATGAAATTGTTATTGAGTACACTTGTTTATGAAGTTGTTTATTTTTAGTTTAGGTTCATCAAAGTTTGACGTATTATGAAATTGTTATTGAGTACACTTGTTTATGAAGTTGTTTATTTTTAGTTTAGGTTCATCAAAGTTTGACGTATTATGCAATTGTTATGTAGATGGCAAGATCACCATTGAGACAACGAATGTTGCGTAGAAAATTAATTGCCATAAGTGCATTTTATGCCATGTATGTTATGATACGTTGGTGGATGATGTGTGTTTATCATCAGCGTCGTTCGATTGAATCAAGAATGTTACGTAGAAAATATTTAATGAGTTATCATAATAGGCGTGAAAACATGATGAGGATGGTTTATGAAAATGATGTTACAAGTGTTGTTAACATAAGAATGAATATACATGCATTTACAACACTTTGTGATATCCTAGAAAGTAGAGGGGGTTTAAAGTGTAGTAAAAACATGTCAGTCGATGAACAAGTTGCTATGTTTTTACATACCCTTGCTCACAATGCAAAGAATAGGATAATAGTCAATAGATTTAACGGTCTGGAGAAACCATAAGTCGATATTTTACGCAGTATGTCGATTACACAAAGAATTTTACAAGACGCGAGTTCCGGTTCCGGTCCCAGATAATGAAACCGACGAGCGATGGAAATGGTTTAAGGCCAGTCAAGTTGATATTAATTACTTTTACATTTATGATCACTATTAAGTACTTAAATAATATTTTACATGGTAAATTATGTTTGAATTAAAAAATTTTACAAAATAATTATGATTGCAAATAATAAAATGTTTATTTTTTGATGAATGTACCAAACAAGAGAATTGATTCTCTGTTACAATTCTCTACTGAATTCTCTGTTTGGTTACCAAACATGTGAATGAGTTCTCTTTCTCCAGACCAATTCCATTTCTCAGCAATTTCATTCTCTGTTGTCATTTCTCTGCAATTCCATTCTCTGTACCAAACGCACCCTAAATCCCTTCTAAAATGCATTTGACACTTTACCATATTACCCCCACAATTTATTAAACCCTACTACGTGCAACGCTCTTTCTTCGTCTTTACCTCTGCATCCGGCCGCTGCTCGTTCCTCCTGCTTCCTCTTGATCGACAGCACAGGTATTTTCTTCCGGAATCGTTCTTTGGTTCTCTTTTCTTCCAGCATTTCTCGATCGTTTCTGATTTCCATTGATGAATGTTTCTGATTTCGATTTCGATTGATGCTGCTTCGTCTCTCTCTCTCTCTCTCTTCCATTGATGCTGCTCGTTTGACACCGCACAACAGATTCCTCCCTCTCTCTCTCTCGATCGAATTATATTTCTGATATATGTAATCGATTTTTTGAAGCTGTTGAAATAAGAATGTTTCTGATTTCATAGTTTAAAATAATGTTTCCAGAAATCGAATTTTTGAAACAAGAATGAAGCTGTTGAAACAACAGAAATCGAATTTTTGGAGTTTAAAATAAATACATGAAATCATTGCAAGTGTTTCTTCTTCGAATCTGTAAATAGAAAGAATCTTTTGAGTAAAGACAGACAGCTCGTTGGATAGTGGATATTTGTAAATAGAAAGAATCATTCCTGATTTCTTATGAAAATATATCATGCCAGAACTGAATATTGTTTATTTGCAATCATAATTATTTTGTAAAATTTCTCCCCCAGCCGCCCCCACCCTGTGCTGTCGTTCCCTAGCCGCCTCCACCTGTCCATCCCCGGCCACTGTTCTATCGCCGCCTCCCCCTTTGTGTTGAAAAACCCTCAATTTCTGCCAAGGCAAACTCGAAATCTCGATTTTTACCAAGGTAAATGTCGATTTTGAAGTAAATAACTAGATTATTGAGATATCTATTGCTCTTGTTCTTCTTAATGTATGATTTATATATAAAAGTCAGATTTTTGCTCGTTTTTTCTTGTTTTTTTTTGTGGTGTTGATTATTGTTCTTTATGCGAACTTGTAAAGTATTGTATATACTAGTTTAATTTCTTTGCAAAAGTGGATGTAGATATGATATGAAATTATGAAGTAAATTATTCTTTTTGCAAGCTGTCCAAATTGAGCAGGGATCTAAAGATTTTGATTGCCATTGCAATGGTTGGTGAGCATCATGAAATTGGTGTTGTGTTGCAAATGTTTAGCTAATGGAATTTATGGTCTGCATTGTGCTTCTGGTATGGATTCATGAACTTTAATATGGATTCAACATACAAAAGAACAGATTTGTTGATTCGGTATTCAGTAGTCAGCGCGTCATTATCAATCAGCACTGCAATCACCTTGCGGTCGCTTATCACTTGTGTAAAAGAACATCTTAGATTATTGGTTTTTATCATAGATTTTCTTTTTTATTATCTGGTTAACCTTATTTAAATCTTCTGTGAAGTTATAACGAATCAATGAATGATTTGTGAAATTTTTTTAGTCATTATTTTTTTTGGGTGTATTGCAAGCCCTTAATATTGATGATTTAAAGCTGAACATAGTATTGGTTTAAATTATTCCGAGGAGAACATGGCTTTTGGTTTTTGGCAACGAAATTTTTGCTTGTCTTCTCTAGTTGATTGCCAATATGAGAAATATATCATGTGTGTTGACCTCAGTGCCTGTGCCAAGCGCCATGACAACGATCATAACTTTTACCAGTCATGTCAATGCATCTCACGAGCTTATGATTTTTGAATTTCCAGTTTGTTTTTATTAAACTTGAATGCCTGACCACTCTCTCATGTGATTTGGCAGGAAACGATGGAGGCATTGGAGGGTTTAGGCAACGAGTCATATTTATTGAGGTAAAATAGGAAGATTTGTTGTACTTTTTGCTTCATTACATTATCAAACATCATGCTTTTGTAGGAATGTCTGTTACGTTTGCTATTACTGGATTAACACAAATTACTAAATTTATCACGTACTCTTTGCAACTAATTTTTTTTAGCCATTATCTTCAAGTTTCTTATGGTTGAGTTACTTATTCGTACTGCTTTTTTCAGCTTAAATAGAGATGATAGCAATGTAATGATCTTGACGCAAAAGAAAAAGAAGAAATCTAAGGAGAAAAGTTTGAAACAAGTATGTTCTTATAATGCTTGGATTTTGAATCACTGATATATCTTTGTATGCAAGGTATTAATGGGTTACTACTGTGCCTTTTTTTTTCCTTTCCTATCAAAGGGATCTCTAAAGTCAAAGAAAAAGGAAAGACCTAAACCAAGCAGCTCTCAAAAGAGAAAGCTGAAGAAACTCGAGGTTTGTGCATCTGTTTGCAAATTTGCATGTTCGTTAAGACAAAATGTTTAATTTCATGAAAAAATGTGTAATATACACTTGTTCATGCATATTGCACATTTGAACATGTGCATATTGTTATTTTGCATGAAATGGAACATTTTATCCTAATGAACATGTAAATTATGTGAACTAGTCAATAATAATGCACATTTGAATATATGTATATTGTAGTTGTGCATTAAATTTAACATTTTACCGTAATGAACATGTGCATTTAATATGGTTTTCCAGTTTTCCAGTCACAGATGGTTTTCCATAGAAATTGAACCTATATATATATATATATATATATATATATATATATATATATATATATATATATATATATATATATATATATATATATATATATATATAAATTAAAAGCTAAAGCTTTTTCATCCAGAAAACACTTCTTTTCAAACAGGAACTTATTTTATCAAAAATAAAAGCTTAAGCTCTCAGAACCTCACTATCTCTTTCGTTTAAATATGATTGATTTCTTATTATATGCAGGAGGAAAGGGAGAAATCGGTTCTCTTATCTAAAAGCCTTGAGACATTCGAGTATGTGAACTTCTGTTTATTACATAACCCATATCACTTGCACACATATCTTTTTTTGACAACATCTGGATGGTTTTAACTCAGGAAATACAAAATTCAAGAGGATGTTTATTCGCTTATGTGGTCTTCATGCAATTTGGGTCAGGTTTGGCTCTGTTCTAAGCTTTCAATAATGTCCTTTAGGGCTTTTTCTTTTCGTAACAGTTAAATAATTATAGGCTGAAACTGTCCATGAGAAACGCAGAAGAGAAGTGCAGTTTGCTAAAACGGGGTTGGTACTGCAGCATAGTGATCGACCTAAAAAGAGACGAGCTAGTAAAAATGATTCTTGTGAGGTTGAACCTGATTCAAGTGAAGTCGAGATGGAGGATGTCTCTATTCAAACGATGAACAAAGATATTGAAATCATGAATGCTAAACATTCTCAGAGATTTTCTCTAGAACTACCATGTGGTAAAGGAGCTGAAGACGTTGGTGCATTTGAGCCTCCTTCGTTTAATAAGTACGATGATCTTAAAGCTTCGTTGCCCACATCTAGTGGCAGTAGAAGCATGCCGAAGTCAATGGTATGTATAAATGCATAGAAATGTAACGTGCTTAGAGATGATTTTTATTTCCGATAATAAACTAAATTTGACCTCATAGAAAGGTACGTAATGTACTTTTAGAAATTTATAAGAAAAGGTAATCTCTTGGTTTTTCCAGATAATTTTGACACTTTTAACAACCATCTTTTACATAAAAATGGGAAACTATTCAAAATATTTTATGATTACGTTCACTTTCAGTGATATGATCAAGTTTAGTTCGTTACCTGAAATAGAATTCAACCTTAACTACGTTACATTTTCATGCAATTATCCCTTTATTAACTTGAAAGATCTTCGATTCCAATTCTAAAATTGTGAGAAATTGTCATTTTCTGCTGTTATTATATACAGGAGGTAGTTGGGTCTACAAACAAGGTGGTTCCTTTGCTGAAACCTTTAACAGCCCCAACAGTGGTTACTGTATCTAGGCCGAAGGAGGTAGAGAACACGAGGATGGATCTTCCTATAGTCATGATGGAGCAGGAGATTATGGAAGCCATATGTGAAAATACTAGCGTTATCATATGTGGAGAAACGGGGTGTGGTAAGACTACACAAGTTCCTCAGGTGAGCTCACCGAGCTTACTTGATTATGTTATGGTGGAGGTGGTATAAGACCATATATATGAAAATATGCCAATTTGGGTTGATAATTATTTATAACGGGCCATGCGGATTGTAAATTGTCAATTCAAGTGTTTACAAACATTCTAGCATTATTTTAGTATCTCTAATCATATTTACTACATTAATTATTTGAAAATATTATGAAAAATGGATACAAGTGTTGGCAGGTCAACAACTCAACCCGATTGGATAGAGAACTACCAATTTGACCCGTTATCCAATCTGCCAAACCGGACTATTTCTCCACCTCTATGTTAAGGTGTACCTGGATTTCCCTTTGATTTTCAATGTAGTGTACTAAATTTTCTCTTGATTCTTGGCTGCCATCTTACAGTTTCTATATGAAGCTGGATTTGGTTCGAAAAACTGTACTAGTCGAAGTGGCGTTATTGGCGTTACCCAACCGCGTCGTGTGGCTGTTCTTGCAACTGCTAGGCGGGTGGCTTTTGAGCTTGGTCTTCGTCTAGGCAAGGAGGTTGGTTTTCAAGTTAGGCATGACAAGAGGATTGGAGACGGCTGCTCGATCAAGTTCATGACTGATGGAATTTTACTTCGAGAATTGCAGGTTTATGTTTCCCTTCTTATTCTTTATATCCATTCCATTCCCTTCACTTCACTTCAAACAAGCGTATTTGTTAATACTTAATACTTTCTCTTTATTACAGAATGATTTTTTGTTGAAGCGATACTCTACTATAATATTGGATGAGGCTCATGAGAGGAGTTTGAATACAGACATACTTATTGGGATGCTATCTCGCATAATAGTAGAACGCAAGGTAAGAGTGCTATAAACATTTTGTTGTGTTGAAATTCATAAAACACACCATACTTCCATCATTATCGTGGTTTGGTTCTGGGTTAATTGTCAAAAAAGTTAACCAACTTTACCTTTTTATATTGTTTAAGGTAACCAAGTTTGTTTGCAATAGGAAAAAATGATCAAACTTTCATTTTTTATCATTTAAGGTCATTGATCACCTTAAATGACTAGAAAATCAAATGTTTGTTTACCTTAAACAATAAAAAAATTATAAAGTTGGTTACCTTAAATGATTAAAAAATGAAATTTTGGTTATTTTTCTATTGTAAATAAACTTTGTTACCTTAAATGATTAAAAATAAAAGTTTGATCCTTTTTTCTATTGCAAACAAACTTGATTACTTTAAACAATAAAAAAGGTAAAGTTTGTTAACTCGTCAATTATAATGCCACATAGTGGATGAAAATATGCTCTTAAATTCAAGAGATCTCTCAAGTTACACTAGCTAAATGTATAATATTGATATGGAGTGTTCATGACTTTGCTTACTTTGTTTAGTGGCTTGATCTTGTGTTTAATGGCAGAAAATACATGAACAGCAAAAAGCATACGAGTTTTTGACAGGAAATATGATTAGCCCTGAAAAAAAGATATTTCCATTAAGACTTGTATTGATGAGTGCCACTTTGCGGGCTGAAGACTTTGTGTCTGGGGGTAAAATCTTCACCAATCCACCACCCGTGATCGAAGTTCCAACTCGACAATATCCAGTGACTATACATTTCTCGAAGAGAACAGATAGTGTCGACTACATTGGCCAAGCCTATAAAAAGATATTGTCAATTCACAAGAGACTTCCGTCTGGAGGAATACTTGTATTTGTGACGGGACAAAGGGAAGTAGAATATTTGTGTCGTAAGCTGCGTAAAGCATCTCTTGAGATGACGAAAAAGAAATACGAAGAAAATAGTGACGTACCTGTTCTCACCAATGGCAACACTTCCATATCTAAAGAATTTGACTTGAAGGAGATCGATGAAGCATTTAAGATTGAGGGACAATCAACCCACCAACAAACAGACAGGTTTAGCTCGTATGATGACGATGATCGTATTTTCTCAGAGGACGAGTCTTTTGCTTCATTTGAATCTGACGACGAGAGTGATTTGGAGGCAGATGTTGATAAAGTGGATTCTGTTACGCAAGATGCACCGGAAGGAAATGTGAATTTTGCTTCGTTGAAAGCGGCTTTTGAAGCTTTGTCTGGAGAAAAAACCGATGGTGGTCAGGACGATTTAAAGAAGTCGAATTCTAATTCCGTGGCAAGCGAGAAAAACGATGGGTCTCCTGGTGCATTGTGTGTTCTTCCTCTCTATGCCATGCTTCCGGCATCTGCACAACTACGTGTGTTTGCGGATATCAAGGAAGGTGAGCGGTTAGTGGTCGTTGCGACTAATGTTGCTGAAACCTCTTTGACGATCCCGGGCATAAAGTATGTGGTAGATACAGGACGAGAAAAGGTTAAAAGTTACAATTCTTCGAATGGAATGGAAACATACGAAGTACAGTGGATAAGTAAAGCGTCGGCAGCTCAGCGTTCTGGAAGAGCTGGAAGAACAGGGCCCGGTCACAGTTATCGGCTCTATTCTTCTGCCGTCTTCAACAACATATTTGCGGACTTCTCTACTGCTGAAATCTCGAAGATACCGGTTGATGGTGTAGTTCTTCTCATGAAATCCATGGGTATTAAAGAGGTACATTGCATTTCATGATTTCTCCTTTAGTCAATAGTCCAGGGGTGTGCAGTTGTCTAAAACGGGCCAAACCGAAACCAAAAAAAGTGAATGAATTGGAACTGAGAACCAAACTGAAAGGTAACAATATCGGTTTGGAACGGTCTGGTTCCCTTTTTTTTCCCTATATTTTTGATGAGAAAATACAAAACCGGACCGAAAAATTGGAACTGAAACCAACCGAACTGAATGTTACCTAGTTTCGTCCTGTCGGTTTTTTGGTGTAGTCCTGAGTTCTGCACACCTCTGACTCAGTACTCGATATCGACACTTTGAAAGAATTTTATTTATAAGTTCCTTTTGTCTCAAATATTGTTTTCTGAATCAGTTGGGTTTTTTTGCATTGATTATCTTGATTAACTTGATTTTTCAGATTTCAAAGTTTCCATTTCCTACTCCTCCAGAAGCTAAAGCGTTGTCTGAAGCGGAGCTTTGTTTAAAATCTCTCGAAGCACTTGATTTTGATGGAAGGTTAACGCCACTAGGGAAGGCTATGTCTCATTATCCGATGAGTCCTCGCCATTCACGAATGCTTCTTACAGTCATTCAAATCCTGAACAAGGGAAAAGGTTCCGCTAGACGGAATTTGATTCTTGGATATGCGCTTGCAGCTGCTGCGGCTTTGAGCTTGTCAAATCCTTTCGTAATGCGGTTTGAAGGAGATGCGGATAGTTCGAAGCAGGATCAGAACGCTGATGATGTTAGCAACGAAAAAGCCGAAAAACTGAAGAAGAAGAAACTAAAAGAAAGTTCTAAAACATCCCGTGCTAAATTCGCAAACCCTATGAGTGATGCTTTAACTGTTGCTTACGCCTTGCAGTGCTTCGAGCTATCAGAAAACCAGGTGGAATTCTGTAACGAGAATTCGTTACACCTCAAAACCATGGAGGAAATGTCAAAGTTGAGAAAACAGCTTCTGCATTTAGTGTTTAACCAAACCCCGAGTAACACACAACAAGAACTCGTGTGGACTTATGGGAACACGGAGGATGTAGAACGAGCTTGGATGGTTTATTCGAATAAGCATCCACTTATGTTAAATGAAGAGGAGCTTTTAGGCCAAGCTATATGTGCTGGCTGGGCCGATAGAGTTGCTAGACGTGTTAGAGGAATTTCGGGATTATCAGAAGAAGATCGGAAAGTCAATGCAGCACGATATCAAGCTCACAAAGTAAGCGAAACGGTCTTCCTTCATCGTTGGTCATCTGTTTCCAGAACAGCACCGGAGTTTTTGGTTTACAGCGAACTTATTGACCGGAAACGGCCGTATATACACGGAGCCACAAGGGTAAAACCCGAATGGCTTGCTAGATATTCCAGCTATCTTTGCAGTTTCTCGGCGCCACTTACAGATCCTAAACCTTATTACGAGCCTCAGACCGACCAAGTCTACAATTGGGTTAGTACAACTTTTGGCGACCGTTTATGGCAGCTCCCGCTGCACAGTTTGCCGGTGAAAGACGAGAAACTCGGAGTGAATGTTTTCTGTTATTCTTTTCTTGACGGCATCGTGCTTCCATGTATAAAACGAGTACGGAAATTCATGGCTGCTCAACCTGCTACCATTTTAAAGCCAGAAGCATCAGGCCACAAGAGATTTGGGAAGCTTCTTTACGAGTTAAGAAAACGACAGATCAACAGTTGTGCCATGCTACGGAAGTTATGGGATGAAAATACGAGAGCATTATATCCCGAACTTCTGGATTGGTTTCAAGACGGATTTCAGAATGATTTCGAGGAATTATGGGCGAATATACAACGAGAAGTACGTTTAGATCCTCAAGAACGCTTTGCCAAACAAGTAAAGAAAGAGAAAAGCAGAAAAGACAATATCTCGAGTCGAATGTTAGGTACTTGAGATGTCATGTACAGAATGGCCGACTCGTGGCCATTATCATCTTCGAGAGATCGAAGGGTTTTGCTGCGTTTTGAGAAACATCTTACTGTAAGTTTATCGGGATTTCATTCCACACACGAATCTCGGTCAGGATACACAATTTTGTTAGAATTCATTCATTTTTATCATTCTCGATTTAGTTATGGTCTTATCATAGGAGTATAGGCGGGCTAGCTTCAAATGTCGCTGCCTTCATATTTCGTTGTTTCATCGAAGCGGATATTAATGGTTTGAATCGCAATGTATACGTGGTGATACGAACTCTTCGATTCGAATTTGTAAACTAGGAGGTATTTTTAAAATTTTGGGTTGGGTTACTGACTTTTAAGTCGTAGAATATCAACGTACTTTTTTCATTTTATTGATACGGTCATTTTACTTGTTTATTTTTTTTCAATATGGTCATTTCGTTGATTTTTTCATAACAATTTATCAACAGAGACCATTTTTGTATGTTAGGTTTGAACAAAAATCGAATCGAAAACCCAAAAAACTGTAAGACCAAACCGAAAAGGCTGTAAACCAGGAAACTACAAAATGGAAAAACCAAAAACTGTAAAAAAAACAGTTATAAATGGTGTGGTTTGGATTTCACTTTAAAACCAAATCAAACCGATTTTCTAATCTATTACTACTTAATAAAGAGTGTACTACAGTTTTTTTCAGTACACCTCCAATCAGAGACGTTGCTTCGTCAATCCTCTAAAACAGTTACGCCACTTGGCTTCCTCACCATGCTTATCCTCATTCTATCAATTCTCACTTGCGCCTTCTTCTTCATTTCAACCATGTCCTCTTCATCAATTCAAGTTCTCTATGGTAATAGATCTTCTTGCGGTTGAATCTATAAACTTCATAATCATTAGTTTTGCTTACTATATTCTGTTTCAAGCATTGTAGTAGAAACCGGTGAGGAGAAGGAGAAGATGGAGCATCCTCCCCATCAGGTAATCATAATGCCTCTATTAGCTTCAATTGTTACCGGAATTATTTTGTGGTTTGTTCCACTGCCTTCTGGAGTTTCTAAAAACGCTTGGCAGTTGCTGTCGATATTTCTGGCAACAATCGTTGGAATCATTACACAGCCGCTCCCCCTGGGCGCCGTCGCTTTAATGGGACTCGGCGCATGTGTTCTCACTAAAACTAGAACATTCGCTGCTGCATTTTCTGCTTTTGGTGATCCAATACCCTGGTTGATTGCTCTTGCGTTCTTCTTCGCGAGAGGATTATTAAAACAGGACTAGGAAACCGAATTGCCTACCAGTTTGTGTCGTTATTTGGTAGCTCTTCGTTAGGGTTAGGGTATAGTTTAGTGTTTAGTGAAGCTCTGTTAGCGCCAGCAATCCCTTCCGTTTCTGCTAGAGCTGGAGGAATTTTCTTGCCGTTGGTTAAGTCATTATGTGTTGCTTGTGGTAGTAATGTTGGTGATGGAACTGAGCATAAATTGGGGTCATGGTTGATGTTAACGTGCTTTCAAACATCGGTTATTAGCTCATCCATGTTCTTGACTGCTATGGCTGCAAACCCATTGAGTGCTAATTTGACTTTTAATACCATTAAGCAGAGGACTGATTGGGCTAAGGCTGCGATCGTGCCTGGAATTGTTTCATTGATTGTAGTACCATTCCTTTTGTATTTGATCCATCCTCCATCAGTAAAGAGTAGTCCTGACGCACCAAAGCTTGCAAAAGAGAGGTTGGAGAAAATGGGTATTATGACAAAGAACGAAATCATCATGGCAGGAACTTTGCTACTTACGGTACACTAATAACTCATCTCATGCTTGAATTTTTCTACATTTTTGTTCACAAATGCCGTTATTTAGAAGTTCACTTAGTATGGTAAAAACCATGGTTCTGGCATTTGACTGCAATTTAAGGCTAAACATAGTAGGTTGATATGTTATTATTATGATGTTTTTAACCCATCTCATCACCTCTTATAGCCGGCGCGGTATCACTGCTATCTAGCGTGGAATCGCAAACGTTGGATCTGAAACTGGTGCTTTAGGTGACGCCGAAGGAATAAACAAGGAAAGGTACAGGTTTTGTTATCTGCAACCATACATCCTTTTGCTGTTTATCGGTTTTCATTATTTACCTGTTTGTATTAGTTCCATCGTTCAATTGAAGGTGGAAGTTGTGTCCTTTATGTATTGATAAATCTATATTAAACCTAATCGAACTTGATTTCTCTTTGTATTGCTTCCGGTTGTTAAATCATACAGTCCTGATGATTAATTTTATTTGGGATGGAGGGATCAGATCATGCTTATAGGCTGTAGTTTCAAATTTCTATTCAGCTGATACTTCATTCATTTCAGAACTAAAAAAGAGAACTAGGATTGGATAATGGGGTAAATTTGCATTAAAATTGTTGTGGATTCTAAGTCTCTGATGAACCTTTTATGACTACATTAAACTCTATAATTACTCTGTTTGATCCAAAAAGAAATAACCATTTCTGATTTGGGTTGTCATAGAGGTTTTTATCCCTTTTTAGGAAGTTCTTCTTAAAATTTGCATGTTGGGCTATTAGCAATTACTAAAACATATTGGTGAGGTTGATTCACAGATTTTTATTTTCATAATTTTCTTAATAATTAGGAATCAACAAGAAAGCGACATATAGTGCTATTAGTTCAAACTATATATATATTTATGATTCTGCCGTCTGTCATGCTATTTAGGCGCCGGCAAGGATCTCTGGTTTGAAGTCGATTTCATTTTCCAACTCAGGAAGAAGCAATCACCCGCTCTCATTCCGCCGCCTTCAGGTTTCATGTGCTATAAGTTATTTTCCTATGTTGTGCTTCTACTTCTATGTTGGAAAAAAAAATATTAGAGGGCACTACTTTTTATTTCGCCCTGGGCATGCAAATGCTCAGGAATTGTTATGCAATGTATATTTGTTATGCAATGTTGCTAGAAATTGTGTGTTTTTTGGTTGCAAAAGAGTGCTGTTTTTTGAAATATTTTTGGCCTGTTTTTTGACATCAAAACAGCTTCTAAATGGGTACTTTTTTGCTGTTTTTCTTGGCTTGTATGGGTTACTAAATGTGTGCTTGGGTGTGGACTGCTTTATGTATTAACAAGTATGGATTTGGATCACTTGGAGATGTTGATTTTATGGTGTGTAAATCAGCTGCTATATGTTGGTTTTTTGGGTTGCTTTTGATGGGTTTCTTCAATGCAGGTTGTTGGTTATTATAGTGCAAGTTGTGGGATGTATTTCAAGTTTGTGTTCATCTATTACTACTTATTAAAGCATGTATTATGGTTACTTTTAGTACACATCTAATCAAGGGCTTTGTCAACCGTTACAATAGGTACACAACATGGCTTCGTCATCGGGTGGTATCCTCATTCAATCACGACCCCTTCTTTTCGTCGGTTTCAACCCTCAACCTTCAGGCTTCATTGACACATGATTTCTCCCTGCGTCTTCACTGGTCATGTTTTTTCCACTAATTTCATATAATGGTGTGTGTGACAATGGAGTTTGCATGTTGTCGTTGAATAGGTTGCCTAAAACTGCTCGTAACACCACAGTTCGATTTTCACTTGCCTCCACAATCGTTCGATTTCACCAAGACAACAATTCCTGTTTCACCTTCTTTGGCTTCATGTGGTCATGTGCTGATTTTAGTTTGTCTGGTTTGCGAGCCATTTTCATTTCTCCCTTATCACATTCAAGTAAGCTTTCCGTCTCCAATTCTTAGTTGTTGTTTATATTTATGTGGCTAAATGCTTATCTACTCAAAAGTTTAATTGCAAGTTTTGTGATTGCTAATGGTGTAACATATTGTAATTTGATAGGTAATTCTGGTTTAATGTGCTTTCTTTCTACGCAATTAATCATTTCGTTAATATTTTTTTCCTAATATTGTGAACACCAGGTTTTTTTATGAAATGTGTGAACCAGATTTTGGTTACCACAAAGGCATTTGATGGGGTTATAAAGGCACTAGCAACACATACTAACTAACCGCTAAGCAACAAAAACCTACCTTCTAGAGAGATTTATTATTATGAAAAAGCTATTCTCAGTGTTGACTTGGAGTGCTCCATAACTTGCTTGATGAACGGAAATATAAAATCAATATTGATGGTCATTTGAGTTGTAAGAATTCTTTATGTAAATGTGTTCTAAAGAAGATTCTTGTTATGCTATTGGTGATGTCTTACATTGTTTACTTAGGTACTCTAGAGAGGTACATTGCAATAGCCTTACAAGTTTCAATGTTGAAGCCACAAAGGTAACTATTATATCATCTATTTTATTAGTTGTATTTAGCAAGACTTGTTTTAATTTATCATTCCATTTGTTTATCCATGATCAATAATAAATTGAATGGTGCAGATTTGAATGGTATGCATGATGCATCCCATTTTGTTTGTTGGGAGTTAATTGGTTGGATGTGAATGATAAGAAATACAAACCCAATTATATACACCATTCTTCTTTTTCCAAGTAGAGGTTCTAATGCTAATTAGTCCAACTACATATGGCTACATAACCTTTTTTTGTCTGTGAATGTTACTTATTTCGATGCCTTTATAATTGAAGCATTCCCATAGAAAAATTTTGATAATGTGCACTTACATATGCAAAAATCAATAGGTAAAAATTGTTAAGTTGTAAATTTTAATGTCGTAATTACAACTTAAATTGTCAACGATGTTGCAGTTAGGAAACAATCAAAAAGCTTGGTTTGGATGAACTTTGTCTCATTGATGAGGATGACTGAATACAAATGTTTGTTTGCTAGCAGTAAACTTCACGGTTGTTATTTCCTATTTCTACTCAAAAGAAGCTGCATATTCTTTTAATCAATCGAATATATTTTATCATGATTCAATTGGTTTCGTTAACTTTCGTTAATATATTTCAAGTTACTGGATCCATATACCATTTGATGACGACTTGAAAGTAAAAGATATTCCAAGAAGTGTTGTGTTTGGCCTTGCATGCTAGGTTCTACACTGATAGGAGCGATTTTGCACCATGATCAACCTGCATCAAGACACTTTATTGCTACGTTAGGTTTTGCACAATACTATAATAGTAATATTCTTCATGGGTATTCAAATTACTTAAAGACTACTTGATGAAAATTCTAATTAAATTGCATACTAGAGATCTCAGTGAGGTATATACCATTTATTTTGTTTAGAGAATTGAGTTCTGTTTGAAGTTTCACTTTATAAGAGCTGTTCTGTAATTTGATTGTATAAGCTTACTTTATACCACAAGTTGATTAAGGTAATCTCCGAACTGTCATAAATGCAATAGACCATTCATCGAGCTATAATAAGAAAACTCATTACCCCTGTCCCCATAACATGTGCATTTACAAGTCTTTCCAAAGGAAGCTGGTAATTTTTGTACGTAGATTTGACCAAATATCCATGTTCATAATTTGTACTTTAAAATATTGATTTTTTACTTAAGGTGCAATAGAGAAGAATCTATGAATGATTTCACGTTAATAAATTTGAAAATAAATTAAAACAATACTAAAAAGTTTCAAGCCAAAAGATGACATAAGTTGGGATCTATGTTTGTTGTTCTGGTAAACATAGGTATATAGGCCATGATGCCATGTTGCCTCGTATGTATTTCTGGAGTGTTCTTGGCATTCTCCTTCAACCCTTCACGTTAAATCTAAGAATTATTGAAGATATTATGCATTTTCATATTTTTTGCAGTGCTTCACTATGCATGTATGAATTTCTCGACAAACTTATACATGAACTTTGTTCAACATCACGGGTGTGGCTGGGTTTGACACGGCCGAGCTTGCATTCAAAAAATGGTTTTGCCCATTCTCTCTTGTAACCTACATAAAACATACAAAACTAAGCATTACACTATCAACTTTTTGGGCATCGATGATGGTAGATAAACGCATGCAATAGCTTGTCAGGGGGATAACTTTTCTCCCAAACTGCCTCACAAACCCACAATTTGGACCATGCTTTATTTTGTTTAATTGGTTTACAATAAAAAAGAATTTTCATCGCTGAGCATGGTGTGGATATAGAACTCGAATGTAATGTATTTATAAGTCAGATCATATTTGGTTTTGTTGCTATGATAGAGCTTAAATGGTTATCGTTGAAAGTTGAAGTATACCTAACATTCATACTCTGTGTTTCTTTCCATTTATCACATCCATCTATTCTACACTGAAATTCGTCTTTCTAAACCACCCATGCATGTTTGTCGAATATAAGTCCAATGTCTTTTTATGGTTGTTTGCTGCAAATGCTGAGAATGTTCACTTAGCAGGAGCATTGCCTCCACAAAAATGTCAGTTGGAGTCGAACCATCAATAAATTTACAAGTAGGTTTCTTACTTCTTTCAATTTTTGATGTTCGGTGATACATTTTTTCTTTTTTAGTTTAGCTAGATCTATTTTACAGTGGCAAACAATTTGTACTTGCGTTGGGTGTATAATCAGAAGTCATTAGCTTCTATTCTACATCCCCTAAAAAGAATTTGTTTAATTCTTATTGATTAAAAATCCTTTAAAATGAATTATTTCATTCCATTTCTTTCTTTCTTTCATTCCTTGTCTTTTCTTTTATTTTGGATGGTGATCATGGTTCCATCCGCACTTCGACTTCACATTAAAATTGATACCCAAATTTAAATTTTTTCTAATGAAGAAAATAATATTAACGGTTTTCATGGAATTTGGAGAATATTATTAGTTGCACTCTTTTTGATCTCTTAAAGTTTAAAGTATAGTTCCTTTTTTTAGGTGTAGGGGTGTGAATGTGTGATTTTATATTAATAACAACCTCTAAAGTGTTTTCAGATTGATTGAATTTCAAATTTGTTTTCTTTTCATGTCCTAAGAAATTGTTACCGTAACTTTGATGGCTTGTAGATGAGTTTGTGATTATCTTTGTAGAACAATTATAAGTTAGCAACCACTTAACATGTATGTTTACAGTTAGATTTTGAATGTAACACCTTTTAACTTGTTCTTTGGTTGATAGGATTTTTAAATTTTGAAGTTTATGGAGGTTCTGCAGTTATGATGGTTGAGAGTTGAAGCAGAGCTATACAATTCCTACCTTGAAAAAAGATACAAGTTGTATTGCGAATTCAAAATAATGATAAAGGCTAGAGTTTGTTGTCACATTTCGGCTCTCAAACAGAAAAGTTAAGGTAAAATGACGTTTCATTTTCTTAGTTAATTAAATGTAATGCGTAGTCAATTGCAAAATTGGATTCATTTGATTTAGTAAAAGTGTTTTAACTAGCTTATATAAGCTTTGTTAATTAGTTACAAGATTATGTCAAATTCTCAAAGTAAAGTAGTGGTGATGGTTGTATAATCACAAGTGTATTATAATATATTGTAGTTCTCTTGGATGCATAATAACAAAAATAACAATCTTTGAGTTGCAAGACCCACGAGGATAAAATGTGACTGGTCCCAGTATTTGTTTGTTTTAATGTTTTCAATTTAAACATTTATACAACTTTTTTACATCATGAGAAGTCGCATTGATTTTTGTAACAAACATATTATAATAATAAAGTTGTTACTCAATTTTAAGTTTATCAACATTCTACCAAACAAGTATAAGTATTTAAGTAATGCCAAACTGAGTTGCATATTCAATTCTTCATGTCTTCATATATTTCCCCGTCTGCCATTTCTGCTCTCTATACATATCGTCAATTCATTGGTGTTATTTCATGTAATATCTTCATCACTTCTGCTAGCTGTTAGTTGTTTGCTGCAACCAGTGAATGGAATTTTGTTATTTGCTATAAAATTGCAAGAATCACTTCCCCTGACCGCCCGGCCCCCCTCCCTCCCAGTGTTGTAGTCATCTCCATGGTTGCTGGCTTGCTACTATTCCGTGTACGTATCACCTCTCTTTTCATGTTTATTGATAATTTTCATTAAATATATTTTGTTTATAACCTCGTTTTTATACTCTAATTATATTTCAGAAAAACAAATAGCCAAAAAAATAAAATATGCGTAAAGTTTCCAATATTAACCCAATCGGCCCCAAAGCAAACTCATCCCACCATACCAAAAACACTTTCCCCGTCCCCCAAACAAATTACTTGTAAAGTGGAAAAAAGCTCTTTTAATTAAAAACTTATTCCATTGCTATTTTGTCAAATTAGAAAGTGAAAAGGTAGATCTCCAAGAGCTTAACGAATTTCTTCATCATCTGAACACATTTGGTTGCTTGAAGTTCTACCAGTTTGGGAGATAGTGTCATATAATTTTGTTCATTTTTTAGTTGTTAAAAAAAATCTAAACCATTAAATTATATAGTTAAGAACTGTAGATCGTACCCAAAGATTTCTTCACAAAAACATTTAGAATTTGCTTAGTTAAATTATGTTGTATAATGCATGAAACTGAAACCATATTTTTCTTTGCCAAATGCAGATGACTGCATCACAAAACGAGGAGCTGGAGTTGCTATTTGTGGTGATTTCGATATTTTACTAAGTACTCTCTAATGCTTGATAATGTGAAACAATGATCTTATTTTGCTCCCATGCAGAGAAACATTTTGTTAAACTAAAGACCTTACTTTGGAAGATCCATGACATGTACATATTAGAATTGCGGAATGTGTAGTAAATGCACCATTTGATGTCACTCAATGGAAATGTTTAGTTAAGGACACTGAAACCAAAATCTACTAATGACAAAAATCAACAAAGGGTCGCTTTTTAAATATTGATGTGATTGTTCACGTAATTGAAACCATGCTTATTTACTTTGATCTTCGTTTCAAGGACGATCATGCAATATTTTGATGTACCATAACTCGGTGTTTAGAAAGGGTCAACCATTTATTTACTTAGTCCATCTGCTATCATTTTTAATTTAAATACAACATATTTTGACTTTTCATTATGCTCAAATTTGCTTGGTTTACATTTTAAAGATCTGTATCTGCCGCCGCAACGCGCGAGTATCATAACTAGTTAATTTAATGTTTAACATTATTTGAAATTAATTAAAATCTTTATTTGTTTTCTAGTTAAATGATTTATTTAATAAATCAAAACTTAAGTTCGGTTTTATTTTGTGTTGTGTTTTAATAATTTTTGCATTTCGAAAAATGTAAATCAAAGCGTTGGTTGTATAATTTGTATTCTCCTTTAATAAATCAAAACTTAAGTTTGGTTTTATTTTGTGTTGTGTTTTAATAATTTTTGCATTTCGAAAAATGTAAATCAAAGCGTTGGTTGTATAATTTGTATTCTCCTTTATTTCACACACATATATGCAGTAAAGAAATTGTGCATTTTTATTTTAAAATCTATAAATATAAAAATATTTATTCTATCCATCATTATCTGACGATACTTATTATCTTTATCTTTTTAATAGTTTTTATTTCAATTATCTAATCTAAATTCAAATGTAACCTAAATCAAATTGAAGTTTTAAAGAAATTGTACTAAAATGTAAAATTGAAATATATAATATAAATTATATTAGTTAAAAAATAGACAATTAAGAAAATGATAAGTAACTACTATTCATAATTTCATATATTTAATCATTTAAAAAAGCTAGAAAACTAATGGGGCGTTTGGTTCGCTGGAATCTGGCGGAAAAAGGAATGAATTTTCCATTCTGATGGGTTGTTTGGTAGTCCAAAGGAATGGAATGACCATTCCATATTTTTTAAAAAAAAATCCCCTTTTTTGAAGGAATGATCATTCCATAGCAAAATGGAAGGAATTTAAATTCCATTCCTTCAAAGCAATCATTTTAACAACAGATCTTCTCATTCTCAACAAACTATAGTATTTGGATTCAGACATTCCATTCCTTTTAGAATTTCATTCCTTTGACAGATTCTATTCCATTCCGTCATATTCCAGCGAACCAAACGCCCCCTAATAGTTCATGCCAAATACATATTTTAATGTCACGTGTTGCATCCATGTTGCACCAAATTTTTAAAACCTCTAATTTTTTTACTTATTATTTTAATCTAATATATCTATCTATTATAGTTTATATAAAAAGTTATGACAACAATAGTGATATTATTGCAACTTTTAAATAAATTAGTATTTGTATGTTTCAATTTTAAGTTTATATACATTTTATGAAAATAATTTTTATGAAAAATATTCTTGTAATCGGTGGGTTAATATACTAGTTAAAGTAATAAAGTAAACTAGAATACTTAAAACTTAAAGTTGCAAAGTAGACTTAGAACAATATTTTTACTTTCTCTTTTTTGGTGTCTAATAATAACTTTACTATTTTTTTATTCTAGTTTACAAAACTAAACGTTCAATAGTTCCATTTTGAATTATTCAAAATGACCCTTAGAGATTCTCATGTTGGCCCATTTTAGATTTGGAAAATTTAAGCAAAAAACTTTTAAGTAAGATGATTTTTATGCCTAAAACCTCCAAACATTTTTCCTTATACAAAAAATCCCAACTGAAAAATTTATCAAAATGAGGTTTTTTTACAAAAAAAATGACTTGCAACCTGATGAACCGGTTGCAATCTACTGGCCTCCTTTCGTCTCCAACGAACCTTCTTTCCTTCGAACTCACTTGTCTGTGTTTTATGATTCAAATCCACATTTCTTATTGATTTATATGTCCAAATTTGTTTTTTTTGGAATTTATTTTTTCAGCGAAATTCCGATGGCCACTGGGTTACAACCGGTAATGTCTCATTTTCGTGAGATTTTACCGGTTGAGAGGGTTTTTTGTGTAATGAAAAACGGCTAAGGGTTGTAATCGTAAAAATGGTTCAACTTGAGCGTTTCTTTTACACAAATATCCCTTTAGATCTCGGGTTATAATTTGATTCGTGTCTTTTTTGTATCGAATTATCGGATGGTGTAAACAATTTTCATCGTTAAAAAGAATATATGTTATGAGTCTCATGTTGACCATTAGTCAAATTTAGCATCGTGCTAACAAGTAAAGTAATGCACTATCTTTGAACCACCAAAGTCATGGCCCAAACCTATATTTGATTAACTAAATCATTAAAGTAGTTATTATTAATTCCCTATTAATTATAAATCACATTGCTATAAATACGTTAGGAAGGTGACCCCAATAACACACCAAAAAGGCATTCTAGTTTCCATAAATCTAAAAAAATGGAAGCAATTACAACAAAAGTTGTTTCGGTTGTGTTTTTGTTGTCATTGATTGTTGTTATTGCTTCTGCTTCTATAGATAATGGTTACGGAAAACCGCAATACGGGGTATATACTACACCGAATCCCATGATACCGAAAGTGGAACACGGAGCCTATGAGAAGAGCGGTCCAAAGATACCAATGAAGCCCGTGATATCAAAAGAGGAACATGAAGGTTACGGAAAGAGCAATCCAACGATTCCCTCAAAGGTCGTGATTCCGAAGAAGGAATACAGAGACTACGACAAGAACTATCCTAAGATTTCGAAGGCCAAAAAGCCGTTGACACCCAAGGCAAGAGGATCCCCGAAGAACATAGCGGTTCAAGGCCTTATTTATTGTAAATATGGTGCCAAACTAATCCCACTTAAAGGTATTGTTACTTTTTACTAGTTATAGATAGGGTTTATTTTGAAAAAAAACCAACATGTTTTCATGTTTTTTGCATTTTCGTCTCTCCATATTATTTTTTTTTTTCATAAAAGTCTTCACGTTAATTTTTTCTTTTTGGTTTAGTGAATTTTGGAAATTAAAACCCGGTTATAATTAGTAAACCGGGTTTTTAAAAACTAAAAATCTGGGTTTTAATGTTCAAATTTCATTAAACTAAAAAGAAAAAAAATTAACTTGAAGGTTTTTATGGAAAAAAATAACATGAATGGACGAAAACGCAAAAAAGTGAAAACATGTTGGTTTTTTTTCATATTAAACCCTTAATAGTATTTTTTTTTCTTATTTTATTATTATCTTATAAAGTATATAAGTCTTCAATATATAGTATATCATAAAATTCATAATTTTTAATATAAGAAATTTTAACCGAACAAAAATAGGAGCCTCGACGAGAGTGACTTGTTTGGCCGTGCACAAGAACGGATACGAATCAACACCATTTTCATTTTCCAGTTGTCCAGCAGACGAAAAAGGTTACTTCTTTGCGAAAATAACATCTTCAAAGTTGGTAAAAGACGATCTATGGGAGGTAACCGAGTGCAAAGCTTTCCTTGAAAACTCGCCATGGCCCCATTGTAATGTGCCCGAAGATATATATGAATGGAGGAATTAGTGGTGCACGTCTAAAATTTTCTCGTATGCTCAACGGGTATTCGTTGTCATCAGTAGGCCCTTTTATATACAATACGGGTAATCAACTTTCACCCAAAGAAGGGTACTAGATCGATAATCAATCGCATCATTCAACTTCATTCTTTTTTAATATTTTTGGATCGTAATTCATTGTCTGATTATTGATCATGTAATATGTCGTTTATTTTTGTGATGAGATTATGATGTTGAAGTCATTATTGCTAATTGCATGTTTATTTTTTTGATAAATATAATACTTTATAATATAAAATAGTCTTTTTTTAATCATAAATCTTTTCCAAATGCATACCAATTCAAAATTAAACAATTCGAATACCACTAGGTCGAACCATTTATAAATTATTATAAAAAATGATGACACATCTTATGATTCTCCATCAACCGTTTTTACAACTAGGCATGACAACGTGGTAGGTATGATCGGAGATTTCATTTTTCATCTTCGTTTTTATCTTTGTCGGGGATCAGGTTTTTTTTTTAATATTTTAGCATTATTAACTTTACACTACAAATTATAGTTTTAAGTACATGTATATAAACTTTATAACAAATTGTACATCTTTTTGTTATATACATTGATAACTAATAGTTTATAATACAACTAAAATAAAAATATATATGTAAAAAGCTTGTAAAACATATAGAATAAAATAAAAAAAGATAATTTAATAATAATATATATTTATCGGAAAACTTTAAAAAACCAAACGTGGGAATTTAGATTTCTTATGTCTCACGAGTCACGATGTAACCGTTAGGAGATAACTAGTTATTATATCCGCGCGTTGCGGCGGAGGGACGTATAATTTAGAAAACATGTAAATATAATTTTAAAATGACAAACAAGGTTTAGCATTTAGCACAGACGAAAATCAAACTCATGACCAACAAATTCAATGAAATCCATGTTGTTGCATTATGCCAATACACAAAAATTTATACAACTCGTAAAACTATTAATGAGTACAATTGACAAGTTTCAAGAGAAAGTGTACATAGCTATGTTACCACTATAAAAAAAAAAAAAGACAATACTTACATTCATATAGCATCTACTGTGATGCATATGTATTAGATGAATTAAAAGACGACACACATAAATTCAAAAAGATAAAATAAGTCGATTTACAAAAAAGGGTAAGTCAAAATTACGACAAAAAACCCTCTTCAATGTCAATATGTACATCAAACCAAGTTATGACTTGAGTATTGCATCCTCATTGATACACTCTCCAAGTAAACACAACTCAATTATAGCAACCATAATGCTCCAAAACAATCTTGATTTTTGATAATTATTTACATCAAAGAAACTATTACAATAATGTCGCACCAAAAAAAATACTTTACCCGTTATGATCTCTAAAAAACACAAAAGAATAGCGACCCCAAATGTTTTTTTTCTTGTTTTGCAATTGTTGGTTCTTGAGGTATGGATCAAATCTTTGTGAATAAGAGAAATCAAGACAAGGAGAAGTATGTATCTAGATGGAAGGTCATAACATTTCCAATCCATAGCTCAAACATGAACTAAATATGCTTCTCTGAGATGCTTCCTTCTTCCTTCATTTCACGGATGTCCATTTTCAACTCCAAATCTATTTCCAAGTACTTACTTCTACGAGAATATTAGTTTTACAATTCACAATTAACCAATTTTAATATGTAACAATGAAGTGGACTTGATATATGGAAGCAAAAGAATCAATCTATCATATCTGTAAAACAATAGTTTACCTTGTGTGACTACCCATGACAACTCAGTTAGCAAGTTGTTCATCTTCATGGCTTCGATGTTTTTTGAGTTTTTGTAACAGATGCAATTTGGTTCACATGAAACACAACAAAGCATCAGCTTCGGGATTAAATATATTAATGTGGATGATCAATGATGTCAATAGCATAAAGCTATTCCCATTATTATATACGGAGGGATTTATGTTCCAATATCCTAAATTCTACAAAGAAAGCAACAACTCAAATACCTATGGAAATAAAAGCAGGGTAAGAAAATGTACCTTGAGAAGAAGGGCATTATATGCGTTCTCATTGATAGTTTTTTTAATGCACTAGATCAAATAGAGTTGAGAAACTGAGAACTATTTAAACACAAGTTACTTTCTAGTTGGCAGTTGCCTCTTGAAAATATCACATCCTGTGAAGCTTTTGTTTGGGCCCAATGCAATGATATATGCTAGACTCTCTTTTGAGAAAAGATTAACCTATACAAAATTAGAAAAAACACACATATAGAACATGAGAGTTAATGGAAGCAGATTACTTAAACAATATAACTTGTCCGACTTCAATGGACTCAAAAACTTATAAATGAATATTATTATCAATTCAACAATGCCACACTTTCTGAATTGTATTGAGAAGTAATTATAAATCCTCTTTTATCAGCATAAACATGAAATGTTCTTTGATTTCAGAAACTAATAGATGGTCCAAGCATTTTATCTACACACTTGGTAGGCATGTTAATTCTTTGAGGTATGTACTATATTGCATTTATTTTATACAAAGAAAGAAATAATAATAATAATAATATGTAACTTAAAAAGCAAAATATCAAATGAAATCATTAAATTAGTAAAAACTGACTTGGTGAATGAATGTATCAAATAGAAATGAAAAAAAGTGGTCATCCAGTTAGTAGAAACTCAAACTGTAAATGAGAATGATGATGGGTTAAACTTATACCCCAAAAATTCAAATTCTTTGCTAGAATACACCTGTTGGATCACGAATATAGTGTACTCAAGGAAGCATCTCATTTGATAATCGTAACAAACATTCTAGCATTACCTGAATCATAAATAAAAAAGAAAAAGAAAAAAACTTGACTCGCCCATATAACATGAAAATTAAAGGCAGCTGTGGTAGATAATCTAGATATCATGTATGGCATCCTTCTAAATCACCATGGTCTCTAATATGTCAACCTTTATATTATAGCTGCTCAATCTTACAACTTAAGAGTAAAATAATTTATGTTCTTAAGTTTTGAGTGGGAGGGAAAATAAAGGAAGCGAAAATAAAAGAAAAGGATGACAAGCGAAAAGAAAAAAAAAGGAAAGAAAAAAATTGTACTCAGTGTTCTTGATTAGAAAGGAAATGAAGGATATATGTTTCTCTCCTTCCCAATCCTTCCAAAATCGAGAGGGTAAGTTTTTTTAAAGAATATCATTGCATCTTCGTTTCCATCCCCTACCCTCCCTTCATTTTCACTCCTTTAAAATAGCCCAAGAACACACTTTGTTTATCTCCATAAAAAGCATTGATAACATGACTTTTTTACTGTTTGCCTCTCTTTCCTTTAAAAGAAACTCGAGGACACAACTTTTTTCTTTCCCTCTACAAAAAAATTACTTGAGACCACGGAATGCATGATGCTTGTGAGACCTGTTGGGGTATTCCAAGAAATTTCCTAATCATGGCTACAAGAAATGTTGACTTCTTTTGGTTTGCACCAATGTTATCTTAATTTTGGTATCTAAATGTCTGTAGCAGGCTAGCAGCACTCATATCATGTTTATGCTGCAATGGAACTTCAAGAAAATACAAGAGTTTAAGACCAACAAGAAAGAAACAAGTTGTTGAAATCTTTCAAGACCCAATGCAAAGAACAACGAGAATTAAGTTGGAATACATTGAAGCCTCGAAGTAAAGAGCATAAAGACTTCGACAGTAACAAGCAAAACAAAATTTTAAAAAAATTAAGAATGTAATCCAAGGATTTATACACACACACACACACACACAATAAAACAATAAATGCAATACCACAAGTTGAAAAAATAAAGCTCAAAACTGCGCAATGATGTATTGAAAGATACATACACATACACACACATGTATATAGAATCACCTATCTCATTTTACATACACTCCTCACAGCATACTCTGTTTTTGTTGTTTATCCTTTCTCCTTTTCCTTTGTAGATGATAAATTATGATTGCATCAAGATAGTATATAAATAAATAAGATGAAGAGCATCCTGAAGTTCATTTGAAAACCTCACTTAACTCATAAAAGATGTTTTTGCGATCAACCAGTATTTCAGATGATGACATGATGCCAATTAAAAGATGAAAAAAAAAAAAGAAATCATAAGTAACTATAAAAATGAACTCTATATAGAAGCATGAAAACCCTTGACATCAGATCTTTTCTTTCCATCTTAACCCTTTCATTACTTGTAATTTTACTTTCAAATGTCCTCTATTGTAATATACTAATATCCTTCTTTTATTATAGAAATGTGTATGTAATGTGACGGAAGTTAATTTGACTGTTTGATTTTTTTTTACTATTATAGCTTGTAGTTACAGGTATTAACTAAAAACAAACTTTTTAAATAAAAGGCAAATTTGTTGATGATAATGGAAATACAGTATGCCATATGGGTGTATGTGTGTATGCTCATGCATCTATATGGAATGTTGGATGTATGTGTATGCATATTGGATGCAAATAATGCAATTCCAGAAGTGAGGTTAGGAGTTTACGTGGTTAAGCATTCTTGAGAGGTCTTTGAGAATATATCTTCGCTCAAGCGCCCCAGCCTCAGTCTGTCAAGCCAACCTCAATCTGTCAAGCATATTGCTTAAACTTTTTGTGAATGATATAATACTTACACAAGCTACCACTATTAAAGGGATGAGCACTCATGGATTTCAAACTTGTAGTGTGTCAAATTCATGCTCTAATACATTTTTCTTCATGAAAGTTTTATAAGGTAAACTGTCCAATTTCAAAGGAATTTACTGAAGATCGCACACCACTACCAAACTATGAGACCCCATTTCATTATAGAGTGGATTCAAAATTACATATAATTAAGCAGTCACCATAACCTTTTCTGGACGCAATCAAAAACTTATTTTCAACAAAATATACCTATTTTATCCTCGCTAAACCAGATTCACATCAACAAAGTTCAATCAATATCACAAATAAATATCATTATGACTTCAGTCCATCCTAAATTAATATTTCACATCAAGTTATCAACTAAAACGCACCACAAGTAATGATAATAAAGGAGGTAGCAGGGGCTTACACATTCACTTTTTCACATATTCTAAGTCTAAGTTTGAGATTTTGGATTGAAACAACCTGCAAATATAGTGAAGATCAATTATTAGTTTCGTTCAGAAAAAGATGGATGATTGATTGGACGGACATAGTATATGACAAGCAAATTGTGATTGGAACTCAATCGAAGCACATCAGCAAAGTTCAATCAATATCACAATTAAATATAATTATGACAACCGCTAATATGTAGAAATAACTTTCTGACATAGTTACCAAGAGAATTAGGAGAACTTACAAATTTACGGACACTTGATGTTCATTCAAATCCGGTATTTTGTGGAACACCAGGTGTTCCTAATTGAGGAACCAACCGGAAAAACAACCACTGTAAATCAAACACATTTGGAAATAAAATGAATCACATGTCAAATGATTCTCAGATGTATTTGGTTCATGCTACATGGTAAGAATTTTAATGGCTAAAATAAAATTTTGTGAAAGGAATAAATGTATGGTACATTGTTGCATCTGCAAACATGTTCAAAACACATGTTTGTAGCGCTCAATACAAGGTTTGTTGTAACTTTTAACTCCTCAAATTCTGTATCAAGATTAAAATAGTGACTTTTTGTAACATGCAAATCACATTGATCCCTTTAGTTTTTATACTAATGAACATTTGATAGATAATTCATGATTATCTCACACGCCTACGAAACTCTGCTGCTTGTTCAGTTGTTTGTAATGTTGTAAAATCAGAAAACACAATGAATAGTATCTTGCACCTCATAAATCAAACATACTTATATGTTGTAGGCAGAATACCACAAGTGGCTATATAGCATACCATCATGTTAAGAAAAATATATATGACATAAAACAACAACAATTATAAAATTTATTTAAATGATTCATCTAAAAAAAGTTTCAATGACAGAGGCTTATATTATGAACATGAACTTCTTTTTCTATATATAGAGTATCCTAAATATAACATGAAAATAATATAAAATGCATGCCTTTAATACCCACAAGCTTTTACAACATAATCATTGACAATCAACCACTCTTTAACGTTTAAATCCAACAATCAATTGTTCCAATTGTATATCTTTCTTTTACTTTAAAAATCAATCCCAAAGATATTATCAAAACATTTTGAATATTCATTTTCATTTACTCGTTTATAACATTCTATTGAATTAATTTTTCAAAGGTTATGATTTTTAATGACATGCGATTTATATTTCAATAGTCATGCGGTTTTTATTTACGCATTTGTAAACAAAAATTATGATCATAAAACTGCAAAAAAAACCCTGTTTAATGACAAATGTCCAGGGCCAAAAATAATATAAATAATTTTTTAAAGCACGACTGCAGGAGGCTACATGCAAATATGCAATGACAATTTTCTGCTGATACACATCACTTAGCAGCTCCATTTACATCCAAATGATTAGGCATAATTCGCTAATAAAATAAGATTGTCTTGTAGTCCATTTAGTAAGAGTGGTGATATGCAAGTATGAGGTTGCGTGTTCGACTCCCGCCGAATGCAAGTTTGGATTTAGGTGGTAAAAAGTAAGTTCTAAAGTCCTCTATTGAGGCAAAGGGGGTAGATTAGGATTAGGAGTATGTTAGTTTGCCGTTCAAAAAAAAATATTTGTAGACCCAAAGAATGATAAATTTCCTTCAAAATTGATCAATCGATACCGGTTATTAGTTCAAAAAAAACACCATATCTATATTTTTCTTGAAAAACAAATTCGTAATCTATCAAAACTACCAAAAATTGATCAACTTGTAAGCAAAATCAATTCAACTAACCTTTATAAGAAAGTTTTGTAGTTGAACCCAACCCATCTAATGAGATTGAATCTTATAAATTATGAATCTACCAAGGGCACATAGAAATAAATGAAACCATAGAAACCTAGCATAACCAAAAGGGGTAAAGCCATACAATAGCAACCTACTTTTGAAAATGTATCGATATGGTACGTCTACTTTTTTAATTGTCTATATGGTACGTGTACTTTAATTTTCTTTATCGATATGGTCATTCTACATAATAGAGCCCGGTTTTTACATACGAATAGGGTTCTAATGGTATGAAAAACAGGGGTCTATTACAAGTATGGTCATATCGGTATGAAAAATTGAAGTACAGGTACCATATCGATATTTAAAAAAGTAGATGTACCATATTGATAAATATTCAAAAGCAGATTACTATTGTATGGCTTTACCCCTAACCAAAAACCACAATCTTTACATATAGCTACTCAAACATTTAGTTGCCAATAGGAATAATTGATAATGTTTTGCCAATGTTTACAAGCACATAACAATATCAAAGTAAAAACAAAGAAAGTAAAATACGAGAGCAACTTTAAAAGAATGGAGATGTGAACATTGACTAAACTTGCTCATTTTTTAAAGTGGTGATACATATGTATTAAGAAAACTTACAGTTATGGAATATCGAAAACCAGTTAATAAACCAACCTTTTCAAGGTAGTAAACAACATTATTTTGAAAACCTTCCGTTATTAAGAAAGTGGTCATCAAGGCAAAAATATTTGATGCTACATGAGACTCTAACCTCAATTTTCAAGAACTTCTCGTCCGTTTTCAGGAAACTTGGCTTTTGAGCATGCTGTTCGGGTCTATTTTGTAGCGAAGATCGATGTAGCACAACGGGGTTAATGATGTCTTTCCAAGCTGTTCAAACAACAAAGTGAAATGAGTGTGACTAATAAGTTATATTGATTTATACACATTATTTCCATCATATTCCTTATTTAGTTATTTGTTAACTTCTAATCAATGAAAGTTTAACGAATCACGACCAAAATACGCTTAACAAATTTGTGAATTAACATAAGCCTTGGGTAAATAATATTTTATCGTATTATTGTATGTAATCATACAACTCTTACACATACACATTAGCAATCTAACAAGCTGCAAAATCTTGTAATAGCATTGAATGAACCATGATTGAATCACACCTCTTTAAAGATGAGACAACAATAAAGCCTAATGTAAATACACAAATAACAATTCCCATGTATTCATCTTCACATCTAGTAACAATTCACAGTTCCACATTCCTTTGATACTCACTTAATATATTCTAAACTATGATATCATATCAAATGTATTCTATAATTTCCAGTTCAAAAAGGTAACAGAAACGATATCCCTTTAAAAATCTCCGGTTTATCTCTCGCTCTATAAATACGGAGTTATGGTTATCACTTGTCAAGCAGAGAACGTTGTTGGTTTTAGGCTGAAGATGTGAACTTTAATTTCACTTTACAGGTAATAAGGATATTGAAAAGCATAAACTCGTATTAACGATATTGACAAGATTAGAAACATCATAAACTGTTGAAAAGCATGCAGAATTGATGAATCCATACCAATCTTGCAAAATAATAGCCGATGAACATGACTAAAACTGGAAGCCAAAATAGGATAACAGAAAACATAATCTGCTGCAAAGTCGCATTAGCATAATTGGATTTAGAAGTTCAATGTTCTGTTCAACATTTCATCAAACACTTGATGTGCAAAATTGATGAACCGATTGTATACATAAAAAACGTGCAAATTGTTGGAAGAATGCTCAAGTGAATCTCAATAGGAAGAAAAAATTACCTTGCTAAGTCGATTCCAAATGAATCTGAATAAAAAAATAGGACGATTACTCAGATGAACAGAGGAAGTTAAAACCGTAACATGAAGACAGGAATCGAACAATTGATGGTAACTTGAATTTCAACAAGAAAAGGAGAATACCTTGGTAATTCGATTACGGAAAAGCTGTCGATTCCTTGAAAGTATGAACCGGAACATAACCCGGAGAGAATGAGAAGCGTACATTTAAGCATCCAGGTTGAGGCATCACCGGTTATGGTTGTTGGTGGTGGTCCGGTGCAATTGCTGGTTGATGTAGCGAGCGGTGAAGAATCGATGAGTTGAAGATGATTAAAGACAAAATCCATCAAATTGAACATGAACAAAGTGATTTGGGACCTTCACACTCACGACTTCAATCTGGGAGAAAACAAGAGATAATGTAATAAACCCTAAAAATTCAATCTTAATTGTTAGAACTAGGGATGTAAACAGTTCCGGAACCGGACCTCACCGAACCGGAACCGATTTAACCGAAACCGAATATTAAAGATTGTAAGAACCGATAACCGAACCAATAGTTATAATGCGGTTCCGGTTCCGGTTCGGTTATGGTACGGGTATTTCGGGTACGGAACCGATTAGAACCGAAAATTAAAAAATGTATATAATTCTATCTATTATAACACGATATAAACAAAAAAAACATGAAAATATAATAAGAGAAGTGTCGATCATGATGTTTTCATATAAATTTTGTAGTTTCACCATCCTAAAAATATTGTTCCAACAAATGATTTTTTTGGTTTTCACATTGTGAGCTTTTAAATCATTTCTTAATTTGCATATTATGAGCTTTTCAAATAATCGGTTCTATAATCGATAAAACCGATACCCGCAGAACCAATAACCGAATAACCGAGAACCGAATATTGAAGATTATAAGAACCGATAACCGAACCGAATACTATAAATCGGTTCCAATCGGTTCCAGTTCTGGTTCGGTTCTGGTTTCGGTTCGGTTTTTCGGTCATTCCACACATCCCTAGTTAGAACTTAGAATGGAAGGGAGTGAGGCAGTCACCGGTTATGGTTGTTTGTTGGTGGTGGTCTGGTGCCATTGTTGGTGGATGTAGCGAGCGATGAAGGAGACTGGATGGATTTGTGCACGTCAAAACCGTTTCAATTCCAGAAGCCAAAAAGAGGAGAACGTGGGAGGAAGAGCATACAGATGTCAATTTTTAATTGGTTTTGTTCAGAATTTTCAACATTAACCGTTGTGGGAAGGTAACCGTTTTAGTGGCTTTATAATATAGTAATAGATAAGATATTAAACACCATTTTAGGCCTCAAACAGATGACATATTATAAATTAAATTTCAATTTCTTTAAAATTTGATTTTGTGAGTCTGGTTTTCTAGTTTTATAGTAAATTATGTATGATTTGATTTTGTTTAAAATTTGGAATATATATATATATATATATATATATATATATATATATATATATATATATATATATATATATATATATATATATATATATATATATAGGGGTGGGTTCAATGGAAAACCACTATGCACCGGAAAACTGTGGAAAAACCTACGCATACCGTCCGATTTGGTGCATTTCATGAAAAACGCGGTGGCATGATCGTAAATAAGGTGATGCATCACGCGGGATTTGATGCATCAATGGGATTTTGATGCATCACGCGGGGAATTTGATGCATTTGTGGTGGTGCAGTGCGGTTTTCACAAGTTTTCAGGTGCATTGTGGTTTTCCATTGAACCCCCCTCTATATATATATATATATATATATATATATATATATATATATATATAGTTGGGTTTCGGTAAGAACCATTGTTACCGTGAGAACGTGAGAACCACTCCAAAATGCACAAATTTGTACATTTTACTTAAAATCATTATTGGTCTTAAATATTAATAAATATCATAATCTAACACTAAAATTACATTGAAAACTTGCATTCATTAAATTATAAACTAAATGCACAAATTTGAACATCAAATGCATAAATTTTTTTAAATGCACAATTCGTACATAAAATGGATAAATTATTGAATGAGATGCATAAATTTTTACATTAAATGCATAAATTTATCGAAAACATTTAATTTTAGTATCAAATGCACAATTTTATATAGTGGATGCACAAATTTTAGAGTGGTTCTCACGAAATAGAGGGGTTCTCACGTGAATCCAATTATATATATATATATATATATATATATATATATATATATATATATATATATATATATATATATATATATATATATATATATATGGGTAGGTTCAACGGAAAACCAATATGCATCGGAAAACATTAGAAAACCAATCGTAGCCCTTAGATTAGATGCATATGCATTATTAGATTAATGTATCACGATGCACTTAAAAAATATGCATACGGGTATTTCAGGTATATAATTTTTCAAAATTTAAAATTTTATCAATTTTATATTCAAATTTTAAATTTCATAATTAATACATAAATCAAATTTTAAAAACCATACACATCCAAAATTAAAAATTACAAAACGATGATACATCCAAATTTAATTTTTTCAAAATTTAGATGATGTTGTTGCATCGTCTTCTTCGTCATCGTTCATCATTCAAATCCGCGTCATTCCTATTCATCCATATTTCAAACGAGACCGTACATCCTTCGCGTTCATGCATCATTTGAACCGTAAATACTCACAAAATGACGATATATCACAACCTTCAATAGCTTTAAACTTTCAAAAGCGATTAGTACGCATAAAATGATGATGCATCACAACCTTTAATACTCAAAACGGATTAATATGCACAATTCTTCATCACAAAAAGACGATGCAGTCGGCAGTGACGGCGCAAAATGTCGATGCATCACAACCTTTAATCACTTCAAACCTTCAAAACCGATTGATACTCACAAAATAACGATGCTTCATGACCTTTAGTACTCAAAACCGATTAATACTCACAAACCTTTATCACAAATGGCGGTGCACGTGACGGTGCACGTGGCGACGACGGTGCAGGCGGCGGCAGCGGTGCAGATGGCAGCGGCGGCGGCGTATGCTTGTTTCATTCGGAACACTTTAATCATCCGAATATTTGAATTGATATTGCATGCCTTCAACATTTGAATTGATTGAATGATAGATATATATACATAATGTGAAATTCAAAGTGTTGTATATATGTTAAACTATATGGTGTACGTATGCATGTGATATTAGGTATCATAGGTGCAGCAACAAGAGCAGGAGGAGTCACATACAAAGCACTTCCAGGAGACCCTCGTATCAGATGGATGAATATCTATCTTGTTATGGAAAGATTTTGAAATTCAAACCATGTTTGGAATTGCAGAGAAATGACAACAGAGAATGAAATTGCTGAGAAATGGAATTGGTCTAGAGAAAGAGAATTCATTCACCTGTTTGGTAGAATAGAGAATTTAGCAGAGAATTGTAACAGAGAATCATTTTACTTGTTTGGTACAACAGAGAATTCAGCAGAGAGTTGTATAACTAAACATTTTATTATCTACAATTATAATTATTTTGTAAAAAAAATTAATTTAAACCCGAAATAATATTTTGTAATAAATAAACATTTTATTGATAAAACAAAAAAATGACCACCATAATTTACCTAAAAAATATTAAATAAAGTAGTACAATTTAATTCAAACAAAAAGAAAGTAATATCAATTCATTCAAACCAAACAAAGTCATTCCATTTGTTAAACAAAAAAGAAACATAAATTGTAAACTAGTATCTCATAGAACCATAATTCTAGAAAAACATTTTTAAAAATCAAATGAGTCAATTACATACTTTGATTTGTTTTAATACAAAAAATATATACCTAAATAACGTTGTTCTAACTTTTTAAAAAAAACAGAAAGAAAACAGTTTGGTTGTAGTTTTGATCTGAATTAGAATGGGAACCAACCATGGAATTAAAAAAAAAAAAAAGCAGCACCCATATAACTCTTTGTGATGTAAATCATGTGATCTTTGGTTGGAAAGTAATGAAACCAAATGGATCAAAAGTAGCAATAATCTTTTTGACATTTAACACACGCTTCAAAGAAGTGCATCGTTAGATGTACATTGCAAAATATATGTGATCAAATGGGTGGAAAACATACAGAATGTAAAGCTAAAAAAACCACCAGCAGCAACCACAAAAAAATTTCAATGAATGTTCAACCTGATATTAACATTCATAAGTACATATTACCCAGACAAATCATCCACTAAGAGGGAACCAACAGGAAAAAAAGTCTATACAAGAAATATCACTCCCTCCCTTTAGGTGATATATTTGATATTATATATCAGAACCGACCAAAGCACGATGGCTAAATTCTTTCTAAGCTTTCATGCTTCTCTTCCTATTACTTTGGTTTTCATGACTCCTTTGCTTGTGCAGCAAGTGCTGTGGATTTGCACACCGGGCAGCTTTTCTTCACAATCAACCACTTTTTTATGCATCATGGTACTCATGGCCACAATCTAGCACCCCAATATGTTATTGATCATCATTCTCGTGCTTCGGCTTTGTTGCAGGTAACCTGTTGACTTAGGAGGAGGTACGGGCAATGTAGGGGAAGTAGGCGGTGGACTTGGTGGCAGTAGAGCAGGACTGCATACAAACAGCACGTAAACAAGCATATATACCTGCAGTATGTAACCGAGTCCATATAAATCTTGACTTTCAGAAACTTTATACATGACCTCGAAATCAAAGAGTACACAAGCATATATACCTGTAGCATCTGGTGGTGGTTCGTTTAGAGGAGACAAGGAAGGTTCAAGATGTTTGTTTGCTTGTGGTCCTGATGCAGAATCAAAATGTGGAGAAGCTGAAAGGAAAATCAAAACAATCACACAGAGATTATGAATTCTTAGCAAGATAGGAGACTGAAAGTCTAACATCAAACCCCATGGTTAGCATGAAGCTCAATTTCTTATCATTGGTCTTAGGCAACACTAACCCAAAGATTAATTTTAAGACACACACACACATAAAAGTTACTTTCAAGCTCACAAACACCACACATTCATGCATACATACACACACATCTCTGTATATTTTATAAGACACTAACCTTCACAAAATCAGTATGAGATAAAATATATGATGGATTTCAACCCAAAAAATCAAAATCAATAGAGAATCGTTTTCTACTTTTGAACGAGAGAAAGAGAGATACCTTTAATAAGTATGAGATAAAGCTATTGTAGCCGCCGTCGATTGAGAAGGAGAAGGAGCGACAGCGTCGTTGAGAAGGAAAGCGGAAGCGACGACATCGCCGCCCCTGTCACCGCCGTTTAAATCAGAGGGTTTGGGGGTTTGGAACTCTCGTTCGCCACCCCTGTCACCGCAACCGGTCGCCGCCACAGCGAAAGACACTACAAGAAAAAAGGTGTTTAGTGACGAAAAAAATTTGGTCACTAACAGTGAAAATATGGTCACAGATGGTATTTAGTGACCAAAATTTGAGTGGTCACTGTTCGTCACTAAAGGTCCGTCACTAATTTTTGACAGTGACCAAATATGAAATTGGTCACTATATAGTGACCAAAATAAAGTGGTCACTATGGTTGTGACGACTAGTTTTGTCACTGAATTTCGTCACTAAAGAGTAAACGTCATCGCTAAAAGTTGATTAGTGACCAACTTTAATGACCAAAAAAGAGGTCACTAATTAGGGTTAGTTGACTGTTTCCATTAACGTCCATTAGAGACCAAAATAATGGTCACTGAACTACTATTAGAGACCAAAAAAAGTGGTCACAAAAATACTATTAGAGACCAAAAAAAAGTGGTCACTGATTAGAGACGAAATAAAAGTGGTCACTAATTTACTACTAAAAACCAAAAAAAAATGGTCTCTATCTTACCAATATTAATCAACAATTGGTCAAAATATTAATCTCATTCACATTAGGTAAGAAATCTAAAATATTAATCTCATTCACATTAGGTAAGAAATTTTCATACATAATACTCCGTAAAAATTACATTACTTAACAATAGTAAAATCATTTCAATACAACCGAAAGAACTAACAAAGATAAGATTCACTAAGATAATCCAACAAACATAGCACTTTCCTAGATAATCCAACAAAAATAACATTTTACAAGATAATTCAATAAAAATAACATTCCTAACGTTTGATGTCTTATGTTATGACTATCAAAAGCAAGAGCAATCCAAGTGCGTAAGATCATGTCTATCTTGTATGAAGACCACTGCAAAAAATTATAAAAAATAATCAATGATTAATAAATAACTATTGGGTAATTATTTTAAATCAATATAAGACATGAACTTACATTTTTCCAGATATTGCAACCTTGATAAACGTAATATTTCTTCCATTATGAATTCCATGTTTTCTTTCATCAGATTATGTTCCTCTTGAAATAAGATTTGTTCTTCCTAAATAATCCGAACTTCTTCCTCTAAAGCCTTTGATCTCTCCTTTTCTAATTCCAACTCCATTCGTGAATTCTTTGTGGCTAAACTTTGTTTGTTTGAAGCAGAACGTCCTGTTACATGCCCCAGAATACGACGTAGCTTTTGCAAACAAATTCTGCCGGTGAACAAGAAGAAGCAGTCTCCTCCCTCAATAAATCATTCTATATCAAATATAATTTAATACTAAAAGAAATTAATATTCTTAACACTAACAAGAATCATCAACCTCCTGTAGTAAATTATAAAGCAAATACATTAGGATGTACTAATTTAATTGAATTACTTAAAATGAGCATACCTTGTGATGTTGAACCAATATTCTCTTCATGTTGAGGATCACCCGGGTCTGTTTCAGTTTGTTCCGAATTAACTACTTGATCCTCTGTTGATCTTCTTGAAGTATTTATAATGATTTACTAAAATTGATTATAACCTGATTTAAAATAATAAAAGTTGTAATCTAGTTTAGTACACAGAGAAGATGGGAGACCAACTCAAGATTTTATATGGATAATCCACTACCTCAAATACGTACTATCAAGCAATGAAATAGATTAATGTCAACACCAATCAAGCTCTAAAATCAAATTACTAAGAAAAAATAAATAAAAATCAAGCAAAACAGTGATTGGACAAGTGGAATACAATATGATCTGTTTTGCTAATTCCTATATTTTGTGCACTCTACTAATTACGCAAAAAACATATATAGAGAGATTGCAGCACGCAAAAGAAACCATGTTGATTCTTGACTGAACTTACACCCGAGACCCCAAGACCAATTGAGGATGAATATAAAGGAGGGGCAGCCAGCAGAGGCAAATAATTTTTTAGAGATTATACAGAGGACAGAGCAATATGCTTTCTTCAGGCTTATTGTAATATTCACATTTCTTACAGAAAAACTCAACATACAACAAAAAACAAAATAAAATCTTATCATGTAAAAAGTTCGTTGACAACACACCACAGCACCCCACCAGTTATTACTCCTTTTCTCCTGTTTTACCAGAAGCACACAACACTCCCTTAATTAAATGTTGTTCCTTTCTGTTTAATAACCCACCCCCTACCCCGAGACACGTAAGTCTCGGGATCAATCTCTGCTCAGAATTAAACACACTACCTTGTATAAATTAAATGCATGCCACTATTATATTGCACAACCAGGAGGATCAAGGGTGAATTATGTTTATGATTGAACATATAAATGACAAACTAGACCAACAAAACCAGCTTTTAAAAAACCAGATGAAGATATAACTAAAGTGTAAAGTAGTACCTTCAATGTTATGGTACCAACAAAACCAGCTTTTACAGTAACAGGAAGTTTTAATGAATTGAATGCCTCTGCCTGAAGATATAACAGGTTATTAGAGCAGAATCACAAACAGCAAACCATGGATAAATACCACACCAACTAAGCAACTGACTTTAGTTTCTTTGTACTCAATATTAAGTTTAGTTAGTGGGACCAATGTTATAAACAAAATGATACCTTCAACGAAAACTGAATAACAAGTACCAACATACCAAGACATAAAATAAAGTTCCAAACTTAAATGCAAACACCCTATATGGCTATATCTCTGTGAGACACCATCTTCAGACTGCATAATAATCAAAATAATTATATAACTTATAGTATGTGCAGGTTTATCAAGTTTGAAGCAATTGATAAATTATTTACATAATAAACAAAAATTAACATATCTCTAGTTTTTGTTCCATTTCTTCTGTCTTTTTAGGACTTCTGCCCAAGAGATCATGGATTCATGGGATGCATTGTACAACTAAGGTAACTTTCATCCCCATTGTACAACTTCCAAGGATTTTCTGCAGCTGTTGAGATTTTTTAATTTCTTGAATGTAATTTACACTTTAATATATGAACAGTATCGAATGTTCTTTTACAAATGTTCTGAACTTTGACAACAACACAACAAGCGTATATAGTAGCATCAATGCAAGTTTGATGAACATTTAAACTTTTTTTGATGAAATCGTACATAGATTAATCCCATCATCTAAACAAGAACCAGACAGTAAGAAAAGGAATCGGCTAGTCTGAGCCATTGCACAAAGAGTTTCATAGACATGATGCAAAATCAATTAGACAACCAAACAATCAAGTAAATTACCTATGAAATCGCATTGATAAACACAAACATAGCAAAACCGATTAAATCAATCGGCTGAGAGATCGAGACTTACATTGAAATCAATTTCCTCGCCTTCCGTTCCTCTACAGATCGAGTGAGTGATAGTCCGTTGAAGCAATCGCAGGCTGAAAAATCGAAGCAGACAATGCGAATCGAGTGTGGCCTTCAATCGGTTCTTGAATTTGATTTTGATTTCAAGCTGGTTTTGTTTGTTTGATTTTGAAGAGTGTGCTGCTCGTAAGTTTTGTGTGCTGCTCACAAGGATGGAGTGTTTAACCCTAATGACTACCCAAATAAGACCCATGGGTTATTTTGAGACTACCCAAATAAGACCCATGGGTTATTTTGACTTTAAGTTTAATGTACAGATTTTTTGTGGTGCTGCTCTGAAATAAGTGCCATGGATTTTTAGGTAAGTTAACGAAATCATTTTTTAATATCAATTTTTAAGTTATAGTTTTTAAAATAAAAAACAAAAGTTTCTATGAAAAGTGAAAACTTATTTAGATATAAAGTTTTAGTTTTAAGAAAAATAATATGTTTGATTATAAAATAAGAAAAATAGGATATGTGATAGAAAAGTAAGAGAGAGAAAAAGAGAGTATTGTAATAAAATATAGGGTATGTAATAGAAAAGTAAGAGAGAGAACATGAAAAATGGTATTTCAAGAAGTGAAATGAAAATTTATGAAATTGCTTTTAACTAAACAAGTTTTCATTTCTTTTTTGAAAAGTGAGATGGAAATTTTGAAAATTTCACCGTTTATGTTTAACTTGTTTTTTTTTTTTTTTAAATATTTTGACTTGTTTGATTTATTTATATTTTAACTTTTTAAATTTATTGAAGGTTTAACTTATTTTATAATATTTTGATTTTTAAAACATCATATAAATTTTAAAAAGACTATTATATTGTATCCATGTCTTGACCACATAATTTATTAATATTTTCATTAGTTTTCAATAAAAAAAATTTAGTTAACAATTATATGGGGTTTAAAATTATTAAAAGTTTATTAATATTTTTTATTCAGTGACCACTTTATTTGGTCTCTAAATTTAAATCAGTTTAGTGACCATATTTGTGGTCACTAACACTTAAATACGGGATAAATAAACGTTAATCAGTAAGTTGAATATATTTTTACTCGGTGACCATTTTATTTGGTCTACAAATTCAAATAAGTACAGTGACCATTATTTCTGGCCACTAACACATAAATATGAGATAAATATATGTTTTTTACTCAGTGACCATTTTATTTGGTCTCTAAATTCAAATCATTTCAGTGACCACTATTTTTGGTCACTAACACATAAATATGAGTTAAATAACATTAACCAATAAGTTGAATATTTTTTTACTTAGTGACCATTTTATTTGGTCTCTAAATTCAAATTAGTGACCATTATTTCTGGTCACTGACACTAATTGGGAGTTAAATATAGGTTTTACTTAGTGACCACTTTTATTTGGTCATTATATTTATATTAGTGACCTGATCTTAATGACGACAATATTTTCGTCACTAAACTCACGATTAGTGACCAATTCAAAAGTAGTCACTAAAATTCTGGTCACTAATGACCTTTTTTCTTGTAGTGAGAGAGCGAGCAAGAAACCGATAGTCTCTGCTGGTCGTGCTGGAGTCGTTGCAGGTCACGCCGGAGTTGTTGTTGGTCGCCGCCGGAGTCGTTGCTGGTCGCCGTCACAAAGGATGAGAAGATAGGTCGGTTAGGGTTTGGGGGAGAGAGAACCAGAGAGAAGCAACTAGTGAAGAAGAAAGGAGCAAATGACCAGATTGAGGGGTTTGGGGGGAGGGGTGGGGGGACTCCAACTCTCTGCTTTTTTTGTGGAGAGAATTGAAAATTCATTTCTCATCATTTCTTTGGCTAGAAGGGAGAAATAAAAGTAGAGTCGTAGAGAGTTGGAATTGTTTTATTTCTCAATTTACATTTCTCAGAGCTAAACAAATAAGGGGCCGTTTGGTTCACCGGAATCCGAGGGAATTGGAGGGGAAAGGAATCCAATTCCAGTCAATTCATGTGTTTGGAATTGGATTCCATCAAAATTGAAATTTTCCAATGAATGAAGGAAAATAACATTCCTTCACACAATGGATGGAATTCAATTCCTTTTCAAACCAGAAAGTGGTTGATTACAAAAATACCCTTCACGTTTAACACACTACACTACACGATGACTAGTCTTACCCCACCCTACCTACCCACCCATCCATACCCACCCACCCTACACTACCCCATCCCACCCACCTACCCCAACCCTACCTTTGCTATCCAACCTACTCTTACCTACTACCCACCATACCCACCATACCTAGCTACCTACCCACCCATACCCACCCCTTACCCTACCCCTACCACATCCCACCCACCTCTAACCCACATATCCCAACCCTATCTATGTTATCCAACCTACTCTTACCTACAACCCACCATACCTACCCCTACCCACCTACCCATCCCTCATTCATTACCCACCCCACCCACCCCACCCACCTACCCTACCTACGCTATCCAACCTACTTTTACTTACTACCCACCGTACCTACCACCCATCCCTCATCCACTCCCCTCCACTCACCCTACCCTATCCATCTCATCTTATTTCGACTTTATAGACTTATCCGCCTCTACCCACCCATCCTACCTTACACCCACCTTTACACACCTACCCCTTCCTTACCTACGTTGTCCAACCTACTCTTACCTACTACCCACCATACTTACCCCTACCCACCTACCCATCCATCATCCATCATACGTTACCCACCTACGCTATCCAACTTACTCTTACCTACTACCCACCATACCTACTCCTACCCATCCCTCATCCACCCTACCCACCCCATCTCACCCACCCACCCTACTCATATCCGTCTCTTCCTATTCATACCTTAGAGACTTATCTACCTCTACCTACCCATCTCATCCTACCCTACCAACGAATTATGAAATTGGATTCCAATTTCTTTTTAGCCAACCAAACATGATTTGGATTCCAATTTCAATTCCTTGCAGATTCCAATTCCTCAACAGATTCCAATTCCTTTTAAAACATTCTGCGAACCAAACGCCACCTAAGAGATATGGTTTCATTTCCAATTCTCTCCTCCCATTTCCCTGTACCAAACACCCCTTAATCCATGCAATTAGGTAGGTTGAGAGATTGTAGGTGATACCAAATTTAAACAAAATAGATTTTTTATTATATAGATAAATATTATTTGCAATTCCACAAATACCCTTATGAGTCTTTCTGATGCATTATGGATCCTAGTGGTGCAGTGAGGTTTTCCAAGATTTTCTGAAGTGTGTTGGTTTTCCATTGAACCTCCCTATATATATATATATATATATATATATATATATATATATATATATATATATATATATATATATATATATATATATATATATATATATATATATATATATATACATATATATATATATATATATATATATATAATATGGTTCGTGTGAGTACCTAAAAAATGCAGAGTACCGTGAGTACCTGTGAACACACGGGTTTCAGATGTGAACTTGCTCCGAAAAAAAGTTTTTTTTTATTTTTTTTTCATATTCATTTAGATACAAATAATATAAGGCTATTCGTAACAAATTATATACATTCACACTTTCTAGCATCTTAAAAGTCATGTGAACGTGAAAAAATTCATGTGAACATGCTTAGTTGTGAACACACGTTCACAACAGTAGAGTTCATGTGAACACACACGTTTCACATAGTTCTAGTGTGTGTTTATGTGTGATTTTTTACAAGTAGTCTTGTATTATTAATTTAAACATGATTATGAAAAAAAATTTCAAAAAAAATGATTTTAAGCGAGGTACCTCCGGTACTCCGCAAAACTAGTGGTACTCATTTGAACCCAAATGTATATACATATATATATATATATATATATATATATATATATATATATATATATATATATATATATATATATATATATATATATATATATATATATATATATATATATATATATATATATATATCTATCTGTGTGTGTGTATGATTGGGTTACGCTATATATATATATATATATATATATATATATATGTGTGTGTGTGTGTGTGTGTGTGTGTGTGTGTGTATGATTGGTTTACGCTAAGAATTCTTCAATTCTGTGAGAATTACTCCAAAATTCACAAATTTGTACGTCAAATGCACAATTTTAAAAATTAAATTTATATATTAAACTGTTAGTATATGGTGTGTAAAGATGACATTACTACTGCATCATGGCTGATTTCATAAAACACTTGAGGGTCACACCGATGAGCACAACTGAGCAGATGCAATTAAACGATTGAATAAATAATATTGGATATTGTTTATGACACGAAATGATCATTGAGATTAAATTAATGGATGATTAATTATATCTCAAAGTACGGGGACTAAAAGTACAATATTAGATATTGTAGTAATTTAATTGTCATTGGATGATAGTTAAATAATTATCTAGTCTTTTATTTATTATTGGATATTAAATAAAAGACACATTTATTTGAATTGATATTATCATCTAATTATTGGATAACTGGATGGATAATTATAATCAAATAATTAAGAGATAATTATAAATAATTATCTAGTTATTTATATATATTATTAGATAATGTATAAAAGATTATTATTATTTAAAGGCTATATAATTATAGAGATAATTATATAAAGTTTAAATAATAAAGATAATTATTAGGATATATATTATATTATTATATTAACGTTTTAATTAATATATATATAATATATATACGGTCAACCGAGAAAGATGGACAAAAATCAAGGGGTTAGTTGGGTATGATACACGAAAACTCAAAATGCATATATACATACACATTCGATGAGTGTGGAGTAAGTGTGGGTTGGTTTTTTGTGGTGTACAACCGTACCAAACAAAAACACATATTAGTGTTTGGTTTTCCCGTTCTTCGTGTGTTGGATTGCATACTTGGCGCCGCTCGACCGTGTCATCACCGGTGGATACCGAGAGCATCTCATTCGTGTATTCTTGTCATAGAATACAAAGGTACGAATTTATTACTTTCGCATTTACTTATCTTATGTTTTACTTGATGATCCGTGTATGGAATTCGTAATTTTTAAAAGCTTCCGCTGTGCGTTAATAAGATTAATGTTTATGTTTTTATGAAAAACTCATACGAATTCCTAACAGTGGTATCAGAGCCATCTCAAGTAACATAATGATAGTATTATTCAAGTATTTATGTCCAACGTTTTTTTAAAAAAGTTTCGATTTTTAATAATTAAAAGTGTTTAAACAATCGAAATCGATAATTAAAACGTTTAAGGTTTTGATTCGGCTTGGAGAAAATCGACCAAAGGTTTTGGAAACCTTACGGTGATTCTCGGCCAACCTTGGAGTTCCTCGGAGCTCGGGATTTTGAAACCTTAGTTCGTTTTATTTAGTTGATTTTGATTGTTTAAAAGTGTTTAATTGATTAAAGTCGGAAAATTAAACGTTTCGGTTCGCGAAATCAAACCTAGAGATTTCGGCCATGGGTTGAAACCCATGACCTCTCGGTTGTGATGTAGTAACCGAGGTGATGGATTAATTGTTCCGTCGTGTCGTTTAATTCACGGTTAAACTCGAACAATTAAATTAAATGCGTTAAAATCGAATCAATAAATCAAAAGTGTTTGGTTATTAATATTTAGACATTTGTGACAAAATATATGTAAATATGTTTTTGGTTTTACAAAATTAAAGTGGAGACTTTATTAGTTTTTTTTATAAAATTCGCAAATCGGTTTAAATATTATTCGATTCGATAATTAAACGATTAATTGGAATATGGAAATCGAAATAATCAAAGTGAGTTGATTAAAGGCTTCGATTAATTTCAGCCGTCAAAGGGTTTAACACCCTACTTGTTTTCGGTTCATATGGGTTATTGAAACCGAGTATGAGTCGGTTAACTAAGTTGGTTCTTTTCCGTTTTCCGGTAATTCGTCGTTTAAATTAAATCGGTTTTAATTAAAAGTTAAGTTTTAATGTTGAAATTAAAATTAATGGTAATTTTATTTTATAAACTAGATTTTATTTATGCATTTAATATTTAGTTCCATAAAATGCATTATTAAATTAAAGGAAGTTTAATTTAGGGATTCTGTTTTCAAATTGATGAAATCGTGACTTTGAGTTTCATGCTCGGTCATGGTTTAATGTTTTGAGATTTGATCTCGACATTAACGTTTTTGGTAGAAATCGTTTAAAACCATAAAGAAAAGTTTTTGGTATTATTTAAAGATGATCAATTTTCTTTGAATATTTTAAAAGAAATATTTTATTGGTAAAATTGTTTATCTAGAAAATTGACATTTTAAATAAATTTTAGTTATTTATTTTGAAAAGTGTTTCAATTAAATAATAGTTAATTGATAATTATTTAAAGGAAGTTTGAATTATTTATCAATATTATTTGAGAATAAAACTATATTTATTAAAGGTTGTTTAATAAAAAGTTTCTTAAAATAGTAAGTTTAAGTTTCAAAGGTGTTTGAATTGTAAATTGAATATTTTAAGAAAAGTATAGTTATGAATCCAAAGATAATGCAAAGATGGAATTAAATTTGAAATTTTTTTTCGGGAAAAAGTTTCTAATTATGGAAAGTGTTCCTGAATTTCGAGTTTACGAACCGTGTTTAAATTTAAGAACGATATTGGACATATTTACTTCAATTAATGGTGGATTAATTGGTTTTAGAATTATTTTCATGTCAAGATGAAAATGAATTCTAGATTATTTACAAGCTTTACTACTTTAGTTATGTTTGTGACATAGCCGAGCCTTGAGACCCCTTGTTTATGATGGTTGTTTTTTTAATCGTGATGTTTGCTATTTTTATTATTGGTTATTTTTGGGAAGGCCTGCGTGCCAATGGAATCCCGGTTTTATGTGTAATCTGTAATAGGTTAGAAAATAGGCAAATGTATTTAGACTAAAATTATGTAAAATAAATCTTGGCGAAGATGTCCATCAAGAAGGAGGTCATCCATGAAGGACGCTCGGAGACATCATCGAATGCTGAGGCTAGTGGGAGCTGAAAGAGTTCATCCTTCTTGCCTTGTGTGTTGATTTTGTCCCTTAGGTTTTGACCTAATTGGTTTGTCTGTATGGCTCTCGGAAACCAATTTAGTTTCGGCAAGGCTATGTCACCGTGTGGTTGTTTGTTTTATTTCTTGATGTTTTATTTATATCTGCGTGGTTGTGGTGACAAAGTAGATAAATAAAAGAAATCAAAACTACAATCATTTTTGATGAAAAATTAAAGTATTTAAAAGGAAGTCTAAATTGGAAACTTTAATTATTTTGTCAGGTGTTTGATATGGCATTTTTATGAAATTAGTTTTTCAAATAAAGGAAATTTATTTTAAAATGTCATATGATCAAAGAGTTGAAATTCTTAAAAAAAAAACTGGATTATTAACTGGATTGTTTACCAGAATAGGTGGTGTGTAGGACAGTCTTGCTCGGGCTGTGGAATATCCGAAAGGTTTAGAACCGAAAGGATTCTGCACGCAGACTAACCTGACTGGCCACTAGTTCTTGGTAAGAGACTGGTTATAAACCCAAATTAAAAATCTGACACAACACACCGTCCATATAGTGGCACTCACGGTGACCGGTCGTCGTAAGTAGGTTCAGCCTTCGTTGGGTGCTTACGCCGCAAACTCGGAGAGCTGTGAGGTAAGCACTGCGGATCCTAAGTGAGACTTGGGCCAGTGACTTGCAGTTGTTATATGGTGTGTGTCAGTGGTGGTTCCTCAGTAAGACTGTTGCCCAAGGTGTGGATGAGATTAAACATGATCAATTTAAGAAATTGAAAATCTCATAAGATCTAAGAGTTGCAAAGGGGTTGTAATTGGTAATAAGTTGCCTGCCTGAGTAGCTTATTCATGTAGGTTCAGCCTCCGTTGGGTGCATGAATAAGTAAAATGGTTCTTAGGATTAATAAATCATTTTCTAAATTTTGGGTTATTGATTTATTAATGGTTAATCAAATACTAATTTTTGAAAAATTGTTTTAGATGGTTGGAAGAGGCAGAGGTAGAAGCAGTTTAAACAATAACAACAATGACAACAACAACGATAACAACGATAACGTCAATCTCCTTCCTTCACCTCCTCCTATTACTAATCCCTCTCAAATGCACAACACTGCCACTCTGAGATCCATTCTGGACAAAGAAAAACTCAGAGGAAATAATTTCCTGGACTGGGAACGTAATCTGACGATTGTTCTGAGAATGGAGCGTAAATCGTATGTTCTGGAAAGGGCACTAGAACCTGCACCTGCAGAGACTGCTACTGCTGAGGAGAGAAATCTCCACAAGAAGCACTCTGAGGATGCAATTGATGTTGCCTGTCTAATGCTAGCGACCATGACATCTGAGCTGCAGACTAACCTTATGGATGTCCCAGCTTACCAGATGTATCGCCAGCTAAAGGATATGTTCCAGACTCAGGCTCGGACTGAGAGATACAATACGACTAGGGCTCTGAACTCCTGTAAAATGGCAGAAGGAATAGCTGTCGGACCCCATGTGCTGAAGATGAAGGGTTATCTGGATCATCTTAGCAGGCTTGGGTATCCCGTGACACAGGAAATGGCCACAGATCTGATTCTCAATTCCTTATCGAAGGATTTCAAGCAATTTGTAATTAATTACAATATGCATAATATGGAGAAGACGATTAGTGAGCTACATCAGATGCTCCAGACTGCTGAAGAGAGCATGGGTCTGAAGCCTTCTGAGAAGCCTAAGGATGTGCTGATGGTCAAAGAGGGAAGGATTAAAAAGAGAGGAAAAGGAAGGAGACGGAAGGGAAAGCAAGTTCCCAAGCCAGAGGCCAAAGCTGAAGAGCAGTTGAAGCCTAAGACCAAAGAAGTCAAAGCCAAGATTGACAAATGCTTTGAGTGTCAGGAAACTGGAAGAGGAATTGTCCTAAATACTTGGAAAGGATTAAGGCCGAACGTGCCGGGACTTCAGGTATCTGAATTATTCTCACCTCTTATGATTGTTCGTGGTTATGTGATTTCCAATGAACTAACGTTTTTTGCAAATTGTTTGCAGGAACTAAAGAGAAGTGAAGAGGGATGACGAAAGCAGTGGGAGCATGAAGATCTTTTTCAAGATTACTCTACTTATTGCTTATGTTATCTTATCATGGTGCTTAGACAATTTATTTACAGTCATTTGAATAATTTGTTTTTGAGATACATGTTTGAAGGTTTTTGAATAAAGTGTTTATTAAATACTTACATGTTCAAACTGTTGTGCCATGATAGACTATTGATCCAACTTAAGCTTGGATGATAACTGATCAATATAGATTGAACAGTTAGTAGTCAAATTCAGATAACCGATATTCGTGTTATTGTGTAATACTGTTGAAATTGTTCAAGTGTTCAAATACAGTTTCATTGAACTTGTTAATTCTTGAAAGTTAGTTCAAGAGATTATATGAGTTGGATAGTCATCTGTGATTATATAGAAACTAATAAAATGCAGAATTAAATGTAAAGGAGTTACATGGAGGTTAATTCACTTCACTTGTCAGAAATAATTAGACTTGAGAAGTCAGAATTGTTTAAGACAAGAAGTAATCGCATTTTATAAAATTACATGTGAAATGTATACAACTTGTGTGATGGTTAGTCAAGTAGTAGCCTTTGACTTGTTTAAACACTCGTCGGCAAGTTTGACGGAATACCACAACGAAATGTTGTAGATAACCAGGTTCTGGTGGTTATGGATACATATCACAAATTTTGAACACAATGTTATTAAAGATATCTTGTTAAGATATAGATAAACCGCATACTGTCATATTCAAGACTAAACATCCTAACGTATCACTAGTAGAAATTAATCTGAATTGCTAGAGCTCCTAAATTTTAATCCTGGTGTCTTTATGAGTGATTTACCAGTTCCTCTAAAGATAATGGATATAAATTTGTATGGATATTCAGATTGGATCTGAATAATATTACAAGAAGTTGTAATAAAGAACTAGTGTAATTTTTCAAAGATAAACGGTAATGGAAGTTAAGTCAGTTAACTAGAGAACACTCCCACTAAGATCATGTCTGAAATTAATTTTTCGATAGATCGTGTTACCGTTACATTTGATAAAGGAACAGTAGCATTAAATTGATGGAAGTCATGTTGTGTTTATTGAGATAAAGGAGATCAACATGATATCTTTAATGTCGTTCTATTTTGCATGTTTTAGAAATCCAAGAATAAATTTGAAGTTATTCTAAAACTATTCCATAGCTGCTTGTTGTCGTGGGAACCACAACGAGAATTAAAAGGCTACTGTGGTTTTTGGTTGATATTCATGGGTGATGAATATAGCAAAGGTTGGACCAAATTCACAGGTATTTGTTGCGAACAAATATTGGATTGACCCACCGATTGAGACCACTTTGTGGATCATAGTCATGAGTCGTCTCAAAAAGGTAATCCTTAGTACCTGAGATGTCTACGTACTCTAGTGCGGGTGCTGCTGTACATTTGGCCTAACCTAACGTCATCCGTAACTGGGTGATCATAACGGTTCGAGGCTGGTTGCAGTGGGAGTCGTGCTGGAGGCCTAGATAGTCAATATGGGATTTGCACCTTCTTTTAACTAAGAAGAGATATTTCTGGGCCCCTCGGCGATCGATACTGACAGAAATGCATGGCCATGCTCGGACAGAACTGATGTGTTCTAAACTGTCTGTTTCAGTTCAGTATGAGATCAGGGAGTCGAGAAACATAATCGTGTTTGCTACGGTTGATCTAATCCATGCCTAGCATTCACATTGAAATATCGCGATGCATAGGATATAACCTAAGTTTCTTTTTGGAAGGCTGTTTCAACAAGAATGCCCGAATGGGAGTCAGAGTTTTTATGACCTTGGTTGCCTAAAGTGTCTAGCCATGACCTCCTTTAGGCGCATGCTGCAGGACAGTATGTCGTCTTACACAAGTGGGAGTATGTTAGTGTATGGTGTGTAAAGATGACATTACTACTGCATCATGGCTGATTTCATAAAACACTTGAGGGTCACACCGATGAGCACAACTGAGCAGATGCAATTAAACTATTGAATAAATAATATTGGATATTATTTATGACACGAAATGATCATTGAGATTAAATTAATGTATGATTAGTTATATCTCAAAGTACGGGGACTAAAAGTACAATATTAGATATTGTAGTAATTTAATTGTCATTGGATGATAGTTAAATAATTATCTAGTCTTTTATTTATTATTGGATATTAAATAAAAGACACATTTATTTGAATTGATATTATCATCTAATTATTGGATAACTGGATGGATAATTATAATCAAATAATTAAGAGATAATTATAAATAATTATCTAGTCATTTATATATATTATTAGATAATGTATAAAAGATTATTATTATTTAAAGGCTATATAATTATAGAGATAATTATATAAAGTTTAAATAATAAAGATAATTATTAGGATATATATTATATTATTATATTAAAGTTTTAATTAATATATATATATAACGAGGTGGTGACACCCGCGCTTCGCTGCGGTAAGATAGAGTTTTTAGATTTTCATATAATTTGCAAGTCTTTTAATTTAGCAGATGTATATGCATAGGCAAATACATATATATTAGTTGTATTTTAATTATAAAGCAATTTCATTAGAATCTTGTATTTTGGATTTGAATAATAAAATCTTTTTCATACAATTAAATATAACATAATAGTTTCAAAAGATAACTCCAAAAATATGTATAATTGAAATCATAAATTTAAATGTGTAAATTTTTTTTATAATAATAAATGTTAAAAGAAAATTAAACAAAAATTTATTAATATAAATGTGTTAAGTCAGATATAACACAAAGATAATTGTGTAATATGAGAAGTTTAATAAACACCAACCAATCATTATTGGTAATGTGTCAAACTTGGTGACACCCGCGTTTCGCTACGGGAAGATATAGTTTTATATTTTCATATAATTTGCAAGTCTTTTGATTTAGCAGAGATATATGCACAGACAAATACATATATTTTAGTTATATTTTACCTATAAAGCAATTTCATTAATACATAGTGCATTGTGCATTTGAATAATAAAGTCTTTTTTATACATTAAATATAACATAATAGTTTCAAAATATCACTTGAAACATATGTATAATTAAAATCATAATTTAAATGTGTAAGAAAATTTTATAATAATAAATGTTAAAAAAATGCCTAAACAAAATTTATTAAAATAAATGGGTTAAGAAATAATGGTGTGTTATGAAAAGTTTAAAAAAATCAAACCAATCATGATTGGCCAGGCGGCGTTTAAAATATTAATTACAAAAATAATTTGAAAAACAAATGCATGAATACCTTTCAAACAATTCAAATAGCAAAACACAATTGAACCATAATCGAAGAGTCAAATTCGAAAGCTGATATATATCCAAGAAGCAAACACAATGATAATTTTTAGTTAGTTCTTATAATTGGTTTTATAGATTTTGCAATGTAAACTGTGTCTTATTAAATAGGATCAGAACCGAAATTGAATAATTAAATACATAATTTTAAATTATGACATTGAATAAGTTTAATCGTCAATTTAATTTGTTGGTTTTACGATCAAATCAAATATAATTATAATGGTAATGTCTCAAATACATCAATCAGAGTTTACCAACGTTATAAGAGTAATGTTAAATGTGAAACATGATTATATTTAATAAAAAAATCTAAAAGTAATTAGTTATTTTTAATAATAAAGCAATTTCATTTAAATCTTGTATTGCGCACTTGAATAATAAAGTCTTTTTCATACAATTAAACATAAGCATTATAGTTCCAAAAGACAACTCTAAATATACGTGTAATTAAAATCATAATTTTAAGTGGGTAAAAAAAATATTGTAATAATAAATGTTAAAAGACGAAAAAACAAAAATTTTCTAAAATAAAGGGGTTAAATAAAAGATAACACTAAGATAAAAGTGTATTATGAAAAATTTTAAATTAAATAATAAAAAAAATAACCAATCAAACGTTGCCATGTGGCACTTTGACATTGGCTTAGAAAAATTTTAAATTAAATAATAAAAAAATAACCAATCAAACGTTGCCATGTGACACTTTGACATTGACTTAGAAGATTAGGAAATTGTATGTATATATAATATATATACGGTCAACCGAGAAAGATGGACAAAAATCAAGGGGTTAGTTGGGTGTGATACACGAAAACTCAAAATGCATATATACATACACATTCGATGAGTGTGGAGTAAGTGTGGGTTGGTTTTTTGTGGTGTACAACCGTACCAAACAAAAACACATATTAGTGTTTGGTTTTCCCGTTCTTCGTGTGTTGGATTGCATACTTGGCGCCGCTCGACCGTGTCATCACCGGTGGATACCGAGAGCATCTCATTCGTGTATTCTTGTCATAGAATACAAAGGTACGAATTTATTACTTTCGCATTTACTTATCTTATGTTTTACTTGATGATCCGTGTATGGAATTCGTAATTTTTAAAAGCTTCCGCTGTGCGTTAATAAGATTAATGTTTATGTTTTTATGAAAAACTCATACGAATTCCCAACAAAAGTTAACAAAAATTACACAAATTCAAAAAAATATGATGGAGATCGATGCATTTTATCGATAATCGTGTTTATCTATGCATCATGTTCAAAAAAAGACGCATTTAACAGAAAAAATACACAAATTTATTTATGCATCGTGTTCAACTTGTTCATCATTCATATATGCATCGTGTTCGTCGTTCATATTATTCATTCATCTGTGTTCAACTTGTTCATCATTCATCTATGCATCATCATTGTTCATAATCCATTTATGCATCATCATTTTTCGTTGTTCATCGTTCATCATCCATCTATGCATCATCATTGTTCATCATCCATCTATGCATCATTATTATTCATTGTTCATCATCCATCTATGCATCGTGTTCTTCATAATCATCATCGGTTACATCTCTTGTTTATGTTCGATCATCATCATCGTTGTTCATCGTTAATCTTCGTCTTCAAATCATCATCAACACGATTAGAGAGAGAGAGAGAGAGAGAGAGAGAGAGAGAGAGAGAGAGAGAGAGAGAGAGAGAGATGGAAATGAAAATGAGGAATGTAGTTAATATGAGATTTTAATTCAAAATGTAACTCCTAATTATCTTTTATTGATTTTTAGAAATAAATTAATTACCATATCTTTAGTTTTCCATAAATGCCCTTTGTGCACCCTTGCTAGATAATCCTATGCACAAAAGTTCCTCGAGGTTCTCGATGCACAAAAGTTCTCAATTGAACATCAACCTATATATATATATATATATAGCAATGAGAAGATATGAAGGTTCAGCTTGGCTTAGAAAAATGGTGGGAGTTGTTGGTGCAAAAGATTTACCTGCTGAGGAAGAATTTAGACTTGGTTTAAGAAGTGGATTAATTCTCTGCAATGTGATTAATAAAGTTCATCCAGGAGCTGTTCCTAAGGTTAATAATTCAATCTCATCTTTATTAATTTACGATTTTACGATATCAGTTTTTGCGATTGGAATGTAGCTCAGTTTGTAACGAGGTGGAAGGACTTGTCATAAAATCAGATAAGTCAAGCGTTCGATTCTTGGCCCCGGCCTCTACTAGTCATAAAACCAACGAGAGAAAAAAAATGCACACTCACATTGGTCTGGTTGGCCCTAGGTGGTGTCGAGAATGAGCGACCGCCCAGGCCCTAAATTTCATAAGGCCTCGAATTTCATAAGTCATCAACGTAAAGACGAAGAACAGTTGATTTTTTCTTTTGCTTATGAACAAAGATAAATCACAACGTATTGTGCACATATGCATGTATGTATGTATAAGGCCTCTTATACGTTAATTTGTGTAAGGACCCCAAAAATGATTGAAACGGCCTGCAAAATGCTAAGATACTGTTTCTCGATCATGTTGGTTTTGATTTTGATTATGATCAGGTGGTCGAGAGTTCATGTGATTCTGCAGCTGTACCTGATGGAGCTGCGTATCAGTATTTCGAGAACGTTAGGAACTTTCTCGTAGCCGTAGAAGAAAATGGGTCTTCCTACGTTTGAAGCATCCGACTTAGAACAAGTGGGTTTGTGTTTTTATTCGACTATACTTACAAATAATAATGCTTACGATCATGGCGAATGATATATATATATATAAACCATTATGTGTTGTTTAAATTTTCAGGGTGGCAAATCTTCAAGAATTGTTAATTGTGTTTTAGCACTTAAATCGTACAGCGATTGGAAACAATCAGGCGGTAATGTATGGTGTTTGGAAATTCGGGGGTACTTTGAAACCGACAGCATCTAGCAAACACATTGTTCGTAAGAACTCAGACCCGTTCACGAATTCATTGTTGAGGAGCGCGTCGATGAATGAGAAGTCCACAAATGTCCACTCTTCGGAAACTGATAATGGCAAAATGGTATGTGAGTGGTGTTTTCCAACTACGTACGATGCTCGATCACCTTTTTCTGATCGTATTTACTTGATCTATCTTGATACGTTGTCGAATTCTTCTATATATGCAGCCTAATTCATCATTAAGTTCGCTTGTTCATGCAGTTTAACCAGTTTTGTTGGATAAAAAACCTCCCATTGTAAATACTGTAACCTGTGATATTTAACAAAAACGATAATTGCATAAAAAGGTAACGTACTTAAGACTAATTTCTTTGCCAAGGTAACCTACTTTTAAAATGTTTCAAAAAGGGCTTTTAAAATGGTATTTTGATAATACGTTGCTATTTTGAGAATACCAGAAAATAATTAAGCAATATTAAAAATTAGAATACTATCACGTTAGTAATTTTTAGTTTCCATGGTTGACTTGATTTGAAGAGTATCTTACCTTAAATAAGAAAAAAAATTAGTATGTTACCCAAATTGAATATATATACATACATACATACATATATATATATATATATATATATATATATATATATATATATATATATATATAATAGATTACCTTTTGACGTAATTTTAGTTTAAAAAATGGTATATTTTTACAACAAGTCTAGTTTGTTACCTGAAATAGAAATTAGATTCAAATACAATACCTCTTTATGCAATTATTTCTTAGCAAAACTAAGATTATCTTTTAGTTTGTCTCAGAATCATTGCTAAGTAAGGTCATGGAAGAGTTCGAGCATCGTATAGCAAGTCAAGTTGAATTGGTAACGAACTTCTTCTTATGTCGTTACCTCAATTCAGTCGTATACGAATACAAATATGCAACAAACTTTTGAATTCGTTTGCGCTTCTTGTTAAACATAACAAACATTCTCCTAAGGATTCTCCTGTTGAAACAGAACTCTTTTAAAACATACGTCTTACGACGTTAAGGTAACAACTTCTTGATTCGAATATGTTGATATGTGACATTTTTGTTAACATCATTTCCGTATGTTATTGTTAAAGGTGGAAAACAAAATTTCTGCAATGGCTACGAAAGAAAAAAGCTCGCATAAGAACTTGGTATTCGATTTTATCAAAGAAAAATTATGTTAAAGAAATTGCATTATGCAGCATTCTCATTTATCAAGATTTTATTAAAGAATTTGCATCATCTTTTAGGGTAATTTGTTAATCTAAAGAATGCAAGGTAACTGATCGAGACTACACATCCTGGGGAAAGCTGGATTTTTAAATAACAAAGAAGGATAAGATTTAAAAAATCCTGATATTTTAAATTCTTACTGAAATCTACCAACCAAACACAATATTTTAAATGCAAGTGCCAGTGAATCCCAGAAGATACGCGAACTAACGCCTTTATTATGTTAATATGTGACATATATCTTTTATCATCTTTTTGTATGTTTTTAAAGGTGGAAAACAAAAATTCTGCAATGGTAACGAAAGAAAAAAGCGCGCATAAGAACTCGATATTAGATGAGGAAACAAGAAGAAAATAGATAAAATATCAAATGGTTTTTGATGAACAACAAGAAGATATCAAGGTATATATGATCCGTTTTGAAGCGAAATTTATCGTTTTTTGGTCACATTGCATACGATGATCATTCGGTTTTTCTGGCATTGAGGCAAACTCTATCAACCACGAAAGCCGGGATGCAGTTTATGCAAAAGAAATTCCACGAGGATATTCAGAATCTCGGTAGTCTTTAAACCAACATTTATTTGTTTTCAAGTAAAAAAAACCGCATCTTTAATTATCTCATTTCTAAAATAATTCGTTTGTATCGTTTGTTATGGTTATAGCTCAGCATGTTCTCGGTCTAGCTCATGCTGCTTCAAGTTATCATCGAGTTCTTGAGGAAAACCGAAAGCTTTATAATCAAGTGCAGGATCTTAAAGGTGCCTAGAAGTTCCTCAAAAGTGTCATCGATCGATCCCCTTGTTTCTAGAACTAACAAAAAATTGAAAATTTGTTTTTTCGCAAATAGGAAATATTCAAGTTTATTGTCGGGTGAGACCTTTCCTGGGAAGACAAGCGAACTTTATGAATACTGTGGATTACATTGAGGAAGGAACGATTGCGATTAACACACCACCAGAGTATGAAAAAGGACTTAGATCGTTTAACTTTAACAAAGTTGTCGGGCCCTCAGCAACTCAGGGTTAGTTAAGGCTCCGTTTGTTTGCATTAAGACCCTCTAAAATAGGTCTGAATTCTAAATTTCAGATATAACTTTAGACTGTTTGTTTACATTTAGAACTAAGAGGTTGGTAAATCTGAAATTCCAGAGTAATTGAAGTCACATTAAGAGCTTCTTAATTTCAAATCTTAAGACAAACTCTCAATTTCAGATGTGGTTTTCAGAATTCAAACATTTAACCTTTGAAAAACAAACTACACCTTAGTCTTTCTGCTCATTTCTACAATTCTACAACGTTGTTTTGTGAAAGCGTCTCGACTGTTCTCAAGACTTCGTAAGTTATGTGTTGTAGGGGAAGTTTTTGAAGATACTTGACCCCTGATTCGTTCTGTTCTTGACGGTTACAATGTTTGTATCTTTGCATACGGTCAAACTGGTTCAGGAAAAACACATACAATGGTAAGATATTCGACATTTTTATAAAAGAATGTATATATGTGTCTCGAACGATGATTAACATAGAAATTCTTTGTGCCGAAAGATCTTATGGAGGTTAATCAAGGAGTTAACTATAGGGCGCTAAGCGATTTGTTTCTTCTGGCATATCAGAGAAAAGGAACTCTTGATTACGATGTTTCGGTTCAGATGATTGTGATGTATAACGAGCAAGTGCGCGATCTCCTGACTACGGACGGGTTAAACAAAAGATATCCTTTTTTTTTCTTATGGCATATACTAGCAGCTTCGTCTTAATTTTAAAATGTCATAAAATACCAACCGACTCTACATTTTAGGTGTTAAACTTTTATTGATATGTTATAGTCATTAAACCCAAATTTGGCAATTTTAGTGATGGGTGACCTGTTTTTTCTTACATGGCCGATTACATTGGCATTTTCTTACTGACACGTCATCGCCATGTCATCGATGCATCATCAACACGTCATTGCCACTTAAGTAAAAGATTACACATCATCGTCATGTCAGCATGTTGAATGGTTTCCAATCAGCATAATTACCAAATTAGCCTATTACAGAAAGTTTATTTACTGAAATGAACCAAAAAATTTCGTAACATTTTAACCTTGTTAGTTTTTATAAATTTCAAAAATATACTAAAACCTAATAGTTTGTTACCCATTTAACAAATAACTTAAAAGTACATGTGCAATGAACATTCATTTATTAGATTATTTCATTGTTAGACACTTCGCATTTGGCTTGGTTTAGGAATATATTGCTAGTTTTATTGTTATTTACTTATTTGTTGTTTGTTAGAATGTTCTTTGTTGTTTTAGTCTTTTAGATATTTAAATTATTATTTGTTTAAGACTTTAAGTGTTTAACAATTAAAGGACATAATTGGTCCTTGTGGTTTGATGGTTTACCCGAATTCAGTCCCTTAACCGTAATAAGTGTAACAACCTAACTTTGATCCAGCTTTAATTTCAATATTTGAGCTAATAATGTAATTTTATTACATTATTTGTTTTGTAATTTAATTAAGTAATGAAATTATTTAATTAAATTATATAATTGTTATAAAGTATTAAAAATGATTAAATTAAAAGAGATGTAGAATACAAAAGTGTAATGGGTTAAATTGCAAATGTAACTAAGTTAAATATATATATACTTAAATAATGGTTTAATACCATTTAATTGCAATTAAAGATTCAAACTCTCTCTCTCTACTCTCTCTCTTAAACCTACGGTTACCTCACAAATTCATCAAAATTGTTCATTAAATTGCAATTAAGTGAAGAATTAGAGACAAAGGAGTTACAACAATCATCAAATAATCAACAATCTACAAAGATTTGAGGTAATGTTCACTTATAATTTCGATTTTTATGATGTTTGGTTCGGTTTTGTGAGAAACTGAAACCAAGGATTTAAAACATGAATATTGATGTTGCATGTCTAAGATTTTAGTAGATAATGATGAAATTAAGTATATAAAAGTGATAGAAACAAAAATCAGTGGTTAATTGTCCAAATAAAGAAGAAATCAGAATTTTTGATGAAAATGTGTTCTTGACAAAAAAAAATGCATATTTTGGACAATCTTGATCAAATTATAGTGTATTTGATAGGGAAAAATGTATAAAAACAACCCAAATCTATCTATACTATTAAAAGAGTAACTCTACTCATTTCTGGTGAAGCCACGTGTCGTCACCATGAATCGACACGTGACATTTATAGATTTTATAGATAATAAAGAAATTTAAATCAAATCTATCCAAATCTAATATAATCCACTTTTAAATTCAAATCAAATCAAATCAAACAAAATCTAATACTCTACTAACTTATTAATTAAAGGGATAATTACAAAAATAGTCAAATCTCACATGTTTATTCACTTTTTAGCCATTTTATATACATTTTACCAAAATAGCCACACTTTACGTTACCGCATTTACGTGATAGCCACAATTTACGTGATTTGTCCTTTTTTTCATTTTTTAAAGCATTACGTTACAAAAGGTGTTTGGTCACGTAAATTGTTGTACTTTACGTGACTATTTTTGCTCCTTCCCCATGAATGTTTGGTGTGATGTTTTGTCACCTTTTGTAATGCATTCATGAGGATTGAGCAAAAATGGTCACGTAAAGTACAACAATTTATGTGACCAGACACCTTTTGTAACGTAATGCATTAAAAAATGAAAAAAAGTACAAATCACGTAAATTGTGGCTATTTTGGTAAAATGTATATAAAGTGGCTAAAAAGTGAATAAACATGTGAGAAATGGTTATTTTTGTAATTATCCCTTAATTAAATCTATCCAAATCTAATATATCCACTTTTAATCCAAATCAAATCAAATCAAACTAAATCTAATAATCTACTAACTTATAATTAATTATTAATTATACAAAAATATAATAAAAGTTAAAAAAATATATAAAAAAATAATTACCCTCCATATATATTTAGAAATATACAAAATCAATAAGTCATAATAAATAAAAATGTCATCTTATATACTTTTGTTTAAAAAAATAATATTTATATCTTTATTTTTTTATTATATTTGATATATATTAAAAATATCCGCGTAATACGCGGGTAATAAATTAGTATGATAATATATCAATATATTAAGTTGCGTGTTAATATAAATAAGTTTTAGTGAATTTTATATAAAAATCCGTATGAAAATAAGTTAGAACATGAAGAACAAAGTTCTGGAAATTTTGATGAGGATGGATCCGAATTCGGTTGAACCCGAATTCGGATGAGATGCTCCACTTCGGTTTCTATGTGTTTCGGATGATCCCAATTCGGTTCCCATGTCCCAATTCGGATGATATGTTTCGGATGGTCAAATTCGGGTCAGGTACTTCGGTCCGAATCCGGATGGATGGTGGGTCCGAATTTAAATACTACTTCGGATGGACCGAATCCGGATCACTCAATCCGGATGGTCCGAATCCGGATGGATCAAATCCGAACACCATGATTTTGATATTTTAAATAAATAAATAAAAATGATATTTATGATGAAAGATTATGAATAAAGCAACATGATTTTATATATATATATATATATATATATATATATATATGTATAGATATAGATATATATATATATACATATATATATGTATATGTACATATATATATATGTATATGTATACATATATATATGTATATGTATACATATATATATGTATATGGTATATATATACATATATGTATATATATACATATATATATATACATATATGTATATATATACATATATGTATACATATATGTGTATATATATATATATATATATATATATATATATATATATATATATATATATATATATATATATATATATAGATGGGATAATTGCAGAACCTAAATTTAGTGTAGAACCGTAGAACCAATATCGTCCATAGATTGGATTAATCTAATGGTCTTGATTAAAACCATAAAGTTTGGAATTAGTGAAAAAAAGATTGACATTAGTGATTATTTAATTCTTTTAGGGGTAAAAAAGGAATAGATTGGAAATAGCAAAAAGATTGGCATTAGTAAAATAAATATCCTTTTTCTTTAAATTAAAATAACATTAATATGATTAATTGTTAAATCAAAAAAATTATACCATAAAAACGAGAATTTTATACTCTTTAAAACGAGACCGGTCATGATATATTTTTTTCGAAAAAATTTTACGTGTTTATTTTTCGTAAAAAAAAATTACCCAGACCACGATGCAATGTAGCATGGCCGGTATCATTCAATGTCGAATGAACACTTGATATCGTATATTCAACGTCGATGCAACACTGCATGTACATTCAAAATTAACAGAATCAAAATAATGGTCAAAATTAGTAGTCAAAAGTTGGTTGATTTAATGGGGACAGTAATGACATATTTTTTTCGAAAAAATTTTACGCGTTTATTTTTCGTAAAAAAAAATTATTCAGACCACGATGCAATGTAGCATGACCGATATAATTCAACGTCGATGCAACACTGCATGTACATTCAAAATAAACAGAACCAAAATAATGGTCAAAATTAGTAGTTAAAAGTTGGTTGATTTAATGGGAACAGTGATGACATATTTTTTTCGAAAAAATTTACATGTTTATTTTTCGTAAAAAAAAATTATTCAGACCACGATGCAATGTAGAATGACCGATATAATTCAACGTCGATGCAACACTGAATGTAAATTCAAAATTAACAGAACCAAAATAATGGTCAAAATTAGTAGTCAAAAGTTGGTTGATTTAATGGGAACAGTAATGATATATTTTTTTCGAAAAAAAATTTACGCGTTTATTTTTCGTAAAAAAAAATTATTCAGACCACGATGCAATGTAGCATGACCGATATAATTCAACGTCGATGCAACACTTCATGTACATTCAAAATTAACAGAACCAAAATAATGGTCAAAATTAGTAGTCAAAAGTTGGTTGATTTAATGGGAACAGTAATGACATATTTTTTTCGAAAAAATTTTACGCGTTTATTTTTCGTAAAAAAAAAATTATTCAGACCACGATGCAATGTAGCATGACCGATATAATTCAACGTCGATGCAACACTGCATGTACATTCAAAATTAACAGAACCAAAATAATGGTCAAAATTAGTAGTCAAAAGTTGGTTGATTTAATGGGAACAGTAATGACATATTTTTTTAGAAAAAATTTTACGTGTTTATTTTTCGTAAAAAAAAATTATTCAGACCACGATGCAATGTAGCATGACCGATATAATTCAACGTCGATGCAACACTGCATGTACATTCAAAATTAACAGAACCAAAATAATGGTCAAAAGTGGGCAGTCAAACTTGGTAGGCTACTATTAATTCAATGTTAATTGCATAATTACCATCTTATCCCTAGTGTTATATAATAATCCAATGGTTTAGATTGGTTCTATAGTTCTACACTAAATTAAGGTTCTGCAATGATCCCAACCTTTTATATATATATATATATATATATATATATATATATATATATATATATATATATATATATATATATATATATATATATATATATATATATATTGTTATATATATATAGAACTTTTGAGAATCTAAAAGAATCAAAGAAAAAGAACCAAATGATTAATGAGTTATCAGTTATCAGAATCAGATAAAATAATGTTTTTAAAGCTAAAGGCTAATGATATGATATGAAATGATTCTCGACAGGTTCAGTTAAATCATGAACACAGATTTAAAGATATTGAAAGCGGGTCACTGAATTGAAAAGAATTGACAGAGATCAGATTGATAAAAGATTAAAGATAAATCCTGAGATAACTCAGGTGGTGGATTTTATATCTGCTTGATAAAGACCCCAAACCAGTGAGTTATAGATATTCAGCTTCACATGCGAGAATTATTGTTGAGACATATTGTTGATGATAGATTATATTGACATTCTTACATGATCAGCTGAATTGAGACATGTGCTCACCATGGTACGGTGATGCCTAGTGTATCATGATAGCTATTTGATTATCATTTCACATGACATTACATTTACAGTTCCTTTCAGATATTGATGTGAGATTTATTGCTATCATGACTTTGATTATTATGCTTCACTATTGCTCGCACCTTTGATATATCGATTCAGCTTAAGATGATTAGCATTGACGGTCTATTGTTCTAGACCATGCTATTTCACCAGTTCTATTGAACTTGGTATGATACTCCGATGTTCCGCCATGTCGATTTACTGGTAGCTAGCCCAGTATGTGGCTGATCTCCACAATTTAAGCGTCAGCGTGGCTTGAACATCATCCGACTCTATGACTACTATGTCTCAATCATGAGTGGCTGTAGCGGCAGTCAAGACATATCACGCTAGACCATGATCCGTTTGATAATGCATGTTAATCTGAAAATCTATATTCTCACTAAGCTTTGCTTACAGTTGCTATTTACATTTTTACAGGAAAAGATAAAGGAAAGTTACCTGCTGGACCTAGTTCTTAGGTCTTACAAGATCAAGACAGAAGTTTTCACAGACGTCTACTCAGCAAACCCTTTTTGGTACTGACTGGAAGATGACAATGTGGTGGTCTGGGTAGATTTATGTTGATTGTATGATGATACGGATTAGATTAGACTTGTGCCCTTTATAAGTTTAATTTGAAAATTTCAATCTGTATTAAACTTACTCTTAATATGTTTGTACTTGTAATTTATAATTCCGCAAACTTAATTACTCTATCTTAGTTATGATTGATATCGTGTTGCATGATGTGTGACCTAGACTCTGAGGACTGCCCCGTAAGGGATGGTCTTCACAGGATGGTATCAGAGCCCATAGTTTGAGTGAATCAAGTATTACGTGAGTAATACTTGGTCTCAAACTGAAGCAATACATATGTATCAATCATTTAGGTGGTTTGAACTAAGATAGGATGTACAGACTGTTAGGATGGGAAAAAGGGTACATAGATCTAAGTCTATAAACTGATAGTTAAATGATTTTAATTTTCAGTAAAGATGTTAGGATCAGGTGACATTCCCAACAACATGACTCATCAGCAAATGTTTGAAATGATGCAACAACTATTAGCCCAACATTCTGAACAACAAAATAAGTATATGCAAGAACAGCTTCAGGCTAGAATGAGGCCGAAGCAAAAAGACGTGCTGATAAAAAGAATAAGAGAAAAGACAAACAAGTCCAGAATAATGAATCTGATTCTGATAACTCAAACCCTGAAACCCAAATTGAACAGCCGAAAGGCTGTAAGTTCAAAGATTTCAAAGCTAGCGGTGCCCTGAACTTTGAGGGTACAGTAAATCCAATTCAGGCGATGGATTGGATTAGTCATACTGAAGAAATCTTCAGAATTTCTGATTGTTTAGAATCCAAGAAGGTGAGTTATGCATCTGCTCTGTTCGTTGGTGCTGCCCGTGCCTGGTGGAAAACCCAGAGGAGTATTTATGGCGAGGAAGTTATTCAGACTCTAGAATGGGACCAGTTCCTCGATATGTTTAACGCGAAGTACTGTCCTATTGATCAACGAGACAAGATGGAGGTTCAATTGATGCAGCTGACCCAAGGAACTAAATCTGTTAACGAGTACGAGCACGAATTCTCGCGGCTCTGTGGTTATTCGTCATATCAAGTAGCTACTGAGGAAAGAAAGATGAATCGATTTCGCGGAGGGCTTAACCCGAGATACCGTCATCCGATGAGCGCGATAAAGTATAAGTCTTATCTGGAAATGGTTGAAGCAGCAAGACAGATCGAGAGGGGATACCTAGAGTATGGCGAACAACTTTATGCTCCATCAGCTAACCCGACGTGTCCATCTCCCCCAAAGAAACAGAGATTCTGCAGATTCTTCAAGCCAAATAAACCGTAACCCCAACAATCTCAGCAGTACAGCTCGCCACAGAAAGTCCAAGCTTATTCCCTCACAAATGAACCCCGTTTTTGTAAAAGATGCAGAAAATCACACATGGGATTGTGCAGTCCGGATGACATCACATGCTTTGCATGTAACAGAATTGGCCACAGCAGCGAAGAATGTCCCCAGCGAGGACTTGGATGTGCGAAATGTGGGAAGCGCGGACACTTCATGTATCAGTGTCGTAGTGGACAACGAGGCCAATCACAATCATCAGCGGGGGGGATCTACAGTGAAAAGTTCAGCTGCAACTCCAACTGCAAGGACTCGTGCATTTCATATAACAGCCGAGGAAGCAAAGGAAACTCCTGACGTGGTTGCCAGTACGTTTTTGTTAAATTCGATACCTGCACGTGTACTATTCGATTCCGGTGCTAGTCGTTCCTTTATATCAAATACTTTTGCACGAAGACTATCTAAATCTCCATCCAAGCTTCCTGTCGTGATTGATATTGAGACAGCCAGTAACAACTATGTTATGGTTGATTCCGTATACCGTAACTGCACTCTACTCGTTGATAACATTGTATATAATCTCGATCTTATTCCGATTCCGTTGAAAGAGTTCGACGTCATCATCGGCATGGACTGGTTAACAAACAATGAGGCTATGATTGTCTGCAACCGTCGAATCATCAGGATCAAGTCTTCAGACGGCCGAGTGTTAGAAATCAAAGGCGAGAAGCGAAAAGGTGCTCACTGTTTTATATCCGTTGAGAAAGCGTACAAATATTTATCTAAGGGTCACGAATCTTATTTAAGCTATGTCTCGTCTGAATCCGTTTCTGAAGCCAATAAGAAATCCATATCTGATATTCCTGTCGTCTATGAGTTCCCAGACGTATTCCCGGATGATATTTCTGGAGTGCCACCGGAACGTCAAGTCGAATTCGGCATTGACTTAGTTCCTGGTGCGGCTCCCATTGCCAAAGCTCCCTACAGACTTGCGCCTGCAGAGATGCAGGAAATGTCAAAACAATTGCAAGATCTGTTAGAGAAAGGTTTTATCCGACCTAGTTCATCTCCGTGGGGTGCACCTGTCTTGTTCGTAAAGAAGAAAGACGGAACTCTCCGAATGTGCATCGACTATCGTGAGTTGAACAAAGTCACCATCAAGAATAAATATCCTCTGCCCAGGATTGATGATCTATTTGATCAGCTACAAGGAGCAAGCTACTTCTCTAAAATTGATCTTCGTTCTGGGTATCATCAATTGAAAGTTAAAGATGAGGATATTCCAAAAACAGCATTCCGGACAGGATACGGTCATTATGAATTTCTCGTAATGCCGTTTGGTTTGACAAATGCACCAACGGCGTTCATGGATCTCATGAATCGCGTGTGCAGACCAATGCTGGATAAGTCAGTTATCGTATTCATCGACGATATTCTGATTTACTCCAAAACGGAGGCTGATCATGTTGTTCATCTGCGTCAACTTCTAGAGTTATTGAGAAAGGAAAGACTCTACGCAAAATTTTCGAAATGTGAATTCTGGCTCAGACAGGTATAACCTTGTATTGTCTCGAGCTATTCCTTAAACGTTCTTTGTCTCGATAAAAACTTGAAATTCTACTTTGATTATTTTTATAGATTCAATTCCTTGGCCATGTCATATCCGGTGAAGGTATCTCAGTCGATCCTACTAAAGTCGAGACTGTTCAGAAATGGCAAACGCATCGCAATGCCTCCGAAATCAGAAGTTTCCTTGGATTGGCCGGTTACTATCGGCGATTCATTAAGGACTTCTCAAAGATTGTTGTGCCTCTCACAATGTTAACACGAAAGAATACACCTTTCGTATGGGCGGATAAACAGCAAGAGGCATTCGAAACTCTGAAACAGAAACTTATTCAAGCGCCGATCCTAGCCTTACCAGAAGGCAATGATGATTTCGTTGTTTATAGCGATGCATCTGGTACTGGCTTAGGATGTGTCCTCATGCAAAGGGGAAAAATCATTGCCTACGCTTCAAGGCAATTGAAAGACTACGAGAAAAGTGCACCAACTCATGATCTTGAGTTGGCTGTCATTACCTTTGCACTAAAAATCTGGCGTCACTATCTTTATGGGACTAAGTGTCAGCTTTATACTGACCATACAAGTCTCAAGCATCTATTTACTCAAAAGGATCTGAACATGAAACAGCGTCGGTCCTTGGAGCTTATCAAGGACTATGATTGCGAGATCCTGTATCATCCCGGCAAAGCTAATGTGGTCGTGGATGCTCTGAGTAGAAAGACATATCCAGAAAAGTGTTGCTATGCCCTGACTCCTATTGTATTCTCTTCCGATCTTATCGAAGACATCAAATCTGCTCAAGTTGAAGCATTGAAAGTAGAGAATCTCTGTTCTGAAAATCTAAAAGGGCAACTTCAGTTTCTATCGATGAATCATTTAGGACTTCAATGTCTCAAAGGAAACCGAATCTGGATTCCTAAATATGGTTTAATCCGCAACACTCTTCTATCTGAAGCCCATCAGTCCAAGTTATCTATTCATCGTGGCAGCTCAAAGATGTACTTTGATTTGAAAGCTGATTATTGGTGGCCAGGAATGAAGAAAGACATCGGTCAATATGTTGAAAGCTGCAGAGTCTGTCAGATGGTTAAGGCAGAACATCAGAAACCCTTTGGGGATATGCAACCACTGCCAGTTCCTGAATGTAAGTGGGAGCATATAACCATGGATTTTATCACCAAATTGCCTAAGACCAAAAGACAGCACGACTCTATCTAGGTAGTCGTGGATCGATTAACGAAGTCAGCTCATTTCATACCGATGAAAGAAACGTATTCTCTTGATAGATTGACACAGATGTACATCACTGAAATTATTTCTCGTCATGGTGTGCCGAAATCTATCGTCTCTGATCGTGATAGTCGTTTCACTTCGAGATTCTGGAAAGCGCTGCAAGACGGGATGTGTACTCGAATCTCAATGAGTACTGCTTATCACCCTAATGCAGATGGCCAAAGTGAACGCACTATCTCTACTCTTGAAGATATGTTTCGTGCATGCGTTCTTGATCTGGGTGGTAATTAGGATGATCACTTACCTTTGGTCGAATTCTCATACAACAACAGTTATCATTCCACGATTAAGATGGCTCCTTTTGAAGCTTTATATGGACGAAAGTGCAGAACTCCCACCTGTTGGCGCAAAACAGGTGAATCGCCAATAGCAGGTTCTGCCCTTCTACAGTTGACTCATGAGAAGATTCAACTTGTTAGAAGAAACATCCTTGAAGCTCAAAGCAGACAGAAGTCATATTATGATAATCGATACAGATCTATCAGCTTTGCGGTTAACGATTGGGTGATGCTGAAAGTATCTCCAATGAAGAATGTGGTGAGATTTATAATGCGAAACAAGCTAGCTCCGAGATTTATTGGTCCGTTCAAGATTGTTGAAAATGTAGGGAACCAATCTTACCGTCTTGAACTGCCAACTGACTTAGCAGGAATACATCCTGTATTCCATGTTAGTCACTTGAGAAATAGTCTAGCAGATGAAAGAGAAGTGCAGATACCACATGTTAACCTGCAAATTGATAAGAAGCTTCGAGTGGTTGAAGAACCGGAATGTATTCTGGATTCAAAGACCAAAAAGCTTCGGAATAAAGAAATATAGATGGTGCTCGTCCAGTGGAAACACCACAAAGGTTCGCATCAGTCTTGGGAATCTAAAGATGTCATGAAAGCTACTTATCCAAGTCTGTTCGAACATAACTAACTTCGAGGACGAAGTTTGTGCGTGGTGGAGCCCATTCTGTAAAAACCTAACTTTTGATCCAGCTTTAATTTCAATATTTGAGCTAATAATGTAATTTTAATACATTATTTGTTTTGTAATTTAATTAAGTAATGAAATTATTTAATTAAATTATATAATTGTTACAAAGTATTAAAAATGATTAAATTAAAAGAGATGTAGAATACAAAAGTGTGATGGGTTAAATTGCAAATTTAACTAAGTTAAATATATATATATATACTAAAATAATGGTTTAATACCATTTAATTGCAATTAAAGATTCAAACTCTCTCTCTCTCTCTCTCTCTCTCTACGGTTACCTCACAAATTCATCAAAATTGTTCATTAGATTGCAATTAAGTGAAGAATTAGAGACAAAGGAGTTACAACAATCATCAAATAATCAAAAATCTACAAAGATTTGAGGTACTGTTCACTTATAATTTCGATTTTTATGATGTTCGGTTCGGTTTTGTGAGAAACCGAAACCAAGGATTTAAAACATGAATATTGATGTTGCATGTCTAAGATTTTAGTAGATAATTATGAAATTAAGTATATAAAAGTGATAGAAACAAAAATCAGTGGTTAATTCGTCCAAATAAAGAAGAAATCGGAATTTTTGATGAAAATGTGTTCTTGACAAAAAAAATGCATATTTTGGACAATCTTGATCAAATTATAGTGTTTTTGATAGGAAAAAATGTATAAAAACAACCCAAATATGATAATATATCAATATATTAAGTTGCATGTTAATATAAATAAGTTTTAGTGAATTTTATGTAAAAATCCGTATGAAAATAAGTTAGAACATGAAGAACAAAGTTCTGGAAATTTTGATGAGGATGGATCCGAATTCGGTTGAACCCGAATTCGGATGAGATGCTCCACTTCGGTTTCTATGTGTTTCGGATGATCCTGATATCGTCCAATTTGTACATGTTTTATCGGACGATATCTCGTGTTTTGCGTAGATTTTTGGTTGTTACTCGTCTCAAACTCGATCTTATAGGTTCATGTTGTCATTTCAGGTGTTTGATGAGTAAATAGAAGTGGAAGGAGTTGAAACAACAAGAACTCGGCGAGTTCAGACACCTACTCGGCGAGTTCACATCAAAACAGAAAGTCTGACCTGCTCCTGAACTCGGGGAGTTCCTCCTGAACTCGGGGAGTTCCTCCTGAACTCGATCAAATGAGGAGTCGACAACTCATGAACTCGGCGAGTTCTCCCTCCTGGAGATCAAATCAGAAGCTGACAACTCATGAACTCGGGGAGTTCAAACCTTGAACTCGGCGAGTTCTCCCCAGCCTATAAAAGGAGAATTCTGCTCATTTATGAGGGGACGAATTTTATCACCAAAAACACACACACTCTTGATTTCTAGGGGAAGAAGGAAGGCAAGGAAGGAGATTATCTTGGAGTTTTGACATGGTGGATTGCATCTTCATCATCACATACATCATTAGGGGAGTTATTCTTATACCTAAGTTTATCTTAATGTGTAGAATTCTTTCTTATTTTGAGATGGTGTTTTACTCCATGAGAATGGAGTAGTTTTGTTATGTAATCATTTGGGTAACAAACCCTAAACATTGGATGATTTATATTTTGTATATGATTGGATGATATGTCATAGTTTGCTTATATTGAATGAAAATCTTGTTGTTATGTTTAGATTCTTTAAACTTGCTATGAATGCTTTATTATGTCCATAACGAGAGTTCGAGATAGTTAGTATTCATTTTTGATGATCCAAATATCTTGGTGTCTTTGAACCTTTCTAATAGAGATGGTGAAAGAGTATGTTTAAAAAGTGTTTTCATAACAATGAGAGTGAATTTGTGTTTTTATGAGAATATAGCATGAATTTTATGATTCGGTGTCAACCGAATCATCTTTCAAAGTTCGTAAACTTATTGTGAGCATTCGGTTTTGCATGACTCAAGTTCTGAACATATAAAAGAGATTTGCGTGTTCAATTCGTGAGTTATGAGATTATTGTGCTATAACGAGAGATCCGCATAGCTAAATTGTCATTGCTCGCATTATTAGTCGATATTGTTTTCATGTATAAGAGATTTGAGTGATCACAATATTGGCTATCATGATTAAATAATTCAATCATAGCTTAGAGATTTGTGTGGTTGTTTCATTAAAAATCATGTAGGCATATTATCCAATCTGCGCTTTAAATTGTTCATCCGTTGTTTAGGGGGAGTGATCCCATTTGGTTACATATTCCCCCTTGTTAGAAATCCAAGTTATTAATCTCCTTTCCTTCTCGTGTGTGTCATTGCAATAAATCTTTGTCCATATTTATCTTACATGCATTTTAAATCAATTTCAACAATAGCTAACCATTAACTGACGGTTCCTTATCATCATTACACCAATTGTCCCTGAGTTCGACAACCCGGACATACTTAATCTATGCTAGTAAACGATAGGTAATACTTGCCTATTTGTCCGCTAGTTTTGGTTTATTTATATCCATTTCTTAATTAAAATTAAGGTGTGCTAGCGGCACATCAGATCCCAATTCGGTTCCCATGTCCCAATTCGGTTCCCATGTCCCAATTCGGATGATATGTTTCGGATGGTCAAATTCGGGTCAGGTACTTCGGTCCGAATCCGGGTGCTTGATCCGGGCTAGTCTGAATCCGGATGGATGGTGAGTCCGAATTCAAATACCACTTCGGATGGACCGAATCCGGATGGATAAAATCCGAACACCATGATTTTGATATTTTAAATAAATAAATAAATGATATTTATGATGAAAGATTATGAATAAAGCAACATGATTATATATATATATATATATATATATATATATATATATATATATATATATATATATATATATATTGTTATATATATATATATAGAACTTTTGAGAATCTAAAAGAATCAAAGAAAAGGAACCAAATGAGTAATGAGTTATCAGTTATCAGAATCAGATAAAATAATGATTTTAAAGCTAAAAGCTAATGATATGATATGAAATGATTCTGGACAGGTTGAGTTAAATCCTGAACACAGATTTAAAGATATTGAAAGCGAGTCACTGAATTGAAAAGAATTGACAGAGATCAGATTGGTAAAAGATTAAAGATAAATCCTGAGATAACTCAGGTGGTGGATTTTATATCTGCTTGATAAAGACCCCAAACCAGTGAGTTATAGATATTCAGCTTCACATGCGAGAATTCCGGTTGAGACATATTGTTGATGATAGATTATATTGACATTCTTACATAATCAGCTGAATTGAGACCTGTGCTCACCATGGTACGGTGATGCCCAGTGTATCATAATAGCTATTTGATTATCATTTCACATGACATTACATTTACAGTTCCTTTCAGATATTGATATGAGATTTATTGCTATCATGACTTTGATTATTATGCTTCACTATTGCTCGCACCTTTGACATATCGATTCAATTTAAGATGATTAGCATTGACGGTCTATTGTTCTAGACCATGCTATTTCACCAGTTCTATTGAACTTGGTATGATACTTCGATGTTCCGCCATGTTGATTTACTGGTAGCTAGCCCAGTATGTGGCTGATCTCCACAATTTAAGCGTGAGCGTGGCTTGAACATCATCCGACTCTATGATTACTATGTCTCAATCATGAGTGGCTGTAGCGGCAGTCAAGATATATCACGCTAGACCATGATCCGTTTGATAATGCATGTTAATCTGAAAATCTATATTCTCACTAAGCTTTGCTTACAGTTGCTATTTACATTTTTACAGGAAAAGATAAAGGAAAATTACATGCTGGACCTAGTTCTTAGGTCTTACAAGATCAAGACAGAAGTTTTCACAGACCTCTACTCAGCAAACCCTTTTTGGTACTGATTGGAAGATGACAATGTGGTGGTCTGGGTAGATTTATCTTGATTGTATGATGATATGAATTAGATTAGACTTGTGTCCTTTATAAGTTTAATTTGAAAATTTCAATCTGTATTAAACTTAATATGTTTGTACTTGTAATTAATAATTCCGCAAACTTAATTACTCTATCTTAGTTATGATTGATATCGTGTTGCATGATGTGTGACCTAGACTCTGAGGACTGCCCCGTAAGGGATGGTCTTCACAATAAGGTCAAATTACATCCCTATTTTGCTAATTTTGTGCACTTTTAGTCTCTCGTTCGTTAAACTTAACGACACAACCGTTAAATTTGTAAGAATGTCATTTTTACTTTCACGGAGACGCTTTTAATCCTATGGTTTTATTATTTATCCATTTATAGTCCAACATTTATTTTATTTTATTTTATCTTTATAATTATATTATTTATAGATATACTTAATTAATTATAAACACACTTATTTTATTTATAAATATACTTATATTTTAATATTTTATTTACATTTACTATTGTTCGTATTTTATTTAAAATTTAACTTTTATTTTAATTAAAATTATATATTTTGTTTACTAATTTATTTAAATTTCATCTTCTTTATTAATTTTAATTTTTATAATATTATTGTTGACATTTATATATGTAATTTTGTTAGTTGTGTTTAAGTAAATATAATATCGTCTATATTTTTCCTCTCCAAAGTCACTATTTCTTCAAGTATCTTCCAACCTAATCAATTATCGACACATAAATTATATACATGTTAGTTTTTTTTTCATATAAAATTATAAACCCTATAATTTAATGTTTGTTAGCCATGTCTTTGGACATTTATACTACCCAATAAAAATAACGAGTTATTTGCCATATCATTGCATTTTCAAATTTTATTTTCCAAAAGATAGTAGTTTCAATTTTAATTGCTAAAAGATGGTAGTTTTGAATTTAATTACTAAAATATAATGGTATATCATTTGTAACTTAATTTTTTTACCCAAAATAATCTTCTTCTTCTTTACTTCTTTTTTAACTTTTATAAATAAACCCAACATTCATCAAAAAGTTTAATAACGATATCAATAAATAATTATACTTTATGAATTATTGTTTTTATAAAATGAAACGATATAAAATATCATTTTCCTAGATTTTGTAACGAAACTTTATAACTCAAACATTATATATCAACTTTAAAAATAATAAAACAATCGATACTATAAGTTCAAAAAGTTTAGATTCTAAATTTCCAAATTTCCAAATAAAAAAATTCCAAATTTGGTTTAAGTTGATTGATCGAATATGTTTTTGGTACTTGTGATTGGTATTTTGTTAAAGACTTACGTGGATATTATTTATTTTAAATGTTCATGACTATGTTGGAAATTTGGAATTTTTAGTTTTTAAACTTATTGTATCGATTGTTTTATTATTTTTATAGTTAATATATAATATTTGAGTTTGAGTTATAAAGTTTCGTAACAATTTATAAAAATGATATGTTATATCGTTTCATTTTATAAAATCAATAATTTATAAAGTATAATTATTTATTAATATCGCTATTAAACTTTTTGGTGAATGTTGGGTTTATGTATAAAATTTAAAAAAGAAGTAAGAAAGAGGAAGATTATTTTTTGGTAAAACAATTAAGTAACAAATGATAAATTATCGTATTTTAGTAATTATATTCAACTACCATTTTTTAGCAATTAACATTGAAACTACTATCTTTATATTTCAGGAAATAAAATTTAAAAACACAATGGTGTGGAAAATAACTCTAAAAATAACCAAGGTCCCCTAAATTCTCCAAATGTCTCTTTATAATGTCAAATGTTATGACCGTATTAACATTATTACATTTTATACTTTTCTCTATCAATATTATTTTCTAAACAGAATTGCTAATCGCATCCCTTCTTACTAACATATCATATCAATCCTAATCTATCTATACTATTAAAAGAATAACTAGACGCCACATGACATACTCTCATTTAATCTGCCACATATCACTCTTTCCTTTTGCCACGTCATTTACTGATTTTATTTTTAAATTTTAAAACCAATCAAATCTATGTAAATCTAATATGAATTAATTTAATAACTAACTAATTAAAATTAAGCAAACTTTATATTTATATAATTATTATATTATACATACATATATATATATATATATATATATATATATATATATATATATATATATATATATATATATATATATATATATATATATATATATCAATTTCTAAAATTAACCCATGTAATACATGGGTAATAACCTAGTATCCTATTAATCATTCATAGTTCAAAAAAATATTAAAAATATTAAAGAAAAAATTAAATCAAAAGAATGCACGTCAAATTATAGGAGAGATGATACAAATAGAATTTCCTTTTTCAAATTTCCAACATTTTAATATACTGACATAAACAACAAAAATTACGAACATATCTTTAATTTATAATTTTCTATTTTTTATAATCTTTAAAGTTCAAACTCTAGAGAAATGGAAAGAAATGATATTCGACCCTTATTATACACTATGCAGTAGTTAACTAGGCATTACAATGGAGTGAGACGAAACGAAGATATGATTTTCCATTCTTATCTCCGCTTCTTCTCAAGTTCTCATCCCATCCTCGCCCTCATCCCCGTCGGGGAAGAGTTTACATCTACATCCTCGTTCTAATTGGGAATCGAAGATTCTCATTGGGGAATCGAGGTTTTCAACATTCCAAGTAATTAATAATTTTAAACCATATATAGTAGTTTAGTAGAAAAATGTATATAAATAAAATCAAAACAAATCAATTAAACATTTTTGAGTTATTTACAAATATAGTTAGTGATTTATAATAAACTAAAACAAAGAAAATCTATGCAATAGTCTTATAAAACTTATAAAATAAGGAAAACAACAATAATAATAACTAAAATTATACGAAAGTTATATATATTGATGTTTAATAATTATATAAAATGTAATAAATAAATTACATTGTAAAATTAAGTAAACATAATCATTTATAGGGTTAATTACGTCAAACGGTAACCCTACGAAACGGGTTAATGTTGAGAAAAAAACTACGAACTTTCATGTATTTATCGATTAAGGCGCTAGATTTTTTCGAGTGTTTAAGTCTCTGAACAGTTTTTGTCTTATTTAAAACTATACATTTCACCTGCCGGTAAGCAATACAGTGACTCAAATACTAATAAAAAAATACATCTGTAACGTAATCGTGAAAATAGAAAAAGAAAGTTGGTTTTTTCAATATTAAAATATTTGAAAAACTAATTGTTTTACCGGTTAAACAGGTAGCAGATTAAAAATAAAAGAATAAGACAAAAATTATTCAAAGAATTGAACACTATGAAAAATGTTCAGTTACTTAATCGATACATCCAATAAAATCCATGAGATTTTTTCAATATTAACCTTATATCAAAACAAAAAATAGAATCGGGGTCGGGGTCAGGGTTGGAGATTAAAATGTTTCCCATCATCGTCCCAATCTTGATATTTTAAATCGGAGATTCCCCTTGATTCCCATCCCCGTTAACTTGAGGATTCCTTGCTCAAATCGAGGTCAAGTTTTGATTTGAAATTGGCAATGGTTTTCTTGTCAAGTCTATGGTTTACAATACATAGTCAACAATATATTATAAAAAATATATGAATAAAAATATATCTAAACTTTGTTAGCCATGTGTTTGGTCCATTTATACCCCAGTCATGAAACTTTTTAAGGTCCCCCAAAACCATCTTTTTCTCTGTTGCTTTGGAGTTAACCACAACCACCCCTGGAGAAATATGTATAGGCACTGCTACAGGTAACATAATCTAGCTAGACCTTTAGATTATGCTTTCGATATGCGAGGTGATTTGTACCCAATAATCTTTTACTATCCGTAACAATACAGACTTTATAGCTTTATAAAGGGTTTATTATAAAAAAAAACCAACATCTTTTCATGTTTTTTGTGTTTTCGTCCATCTATGTTTTTTTTTTGGTTTAGTGAAATCTGGATATTAGAACCCGGTTATAATAAGTGAACTGAGTTTTTAAACACTGAAAACCGGGTTCTAATGTCCAATTTCACTAACCAAAAAGAAAAAATAAACTTGAGAACTTTTATGGAAAAAAATAACATGGAGGGACGATAATGCAAAAAACGTGAAAACATGTTATTTTTTTCATAATAAACCCTTTTATAAATCATACAAAATATAGTTATATATCGTTGTTGAGGATGGAAAAAAAAAATTGTTTTGTCAAGCATTATCCTTTTGATCCTTTGTTGAATCCATGAATCCTACATGTACTATGAATTATTAAGTGGAAATTATGAAGTTTACTAACTACGAATGATTTCGTTACTAAGTATGAATGATTTCATGCTATGTTTTCGTACAACTAAACGTGTAATAGGAACCTTGGTTTTGCATTGATTAGATGATCCTGTTAGTATTGTCAAATGTGTAGGAAAACAAAAGAGGGAAGGGGGTTGAATGGTTTTTCTTTAAAACTTTTAGGGTACGTTTAGCAAACGAAATGATTCAAAAACATGAAATATACATCCTAATGAAGCCTGATAGTTGATTTACATATGCATATCTCTTGAATTGTTGACAACAGCATATTGTGATTTCAAAAACATAACACATTTCTTTGAATGGATGTTGGTCATAAACGTATGAACACTTAAGCTAAAACGATCGTTTCACTTGTCGCAAATCTCGTTATCGAAGTAAGAGACACGGACAACTTAATTGTACTAGTAGCTAGAATGGTTAACTTTTTTGACATTGACGCTGTGTTCCACAACTCATTTATGAAAGGGAAATGATAGAATAGAGAAGAAACAAATTATGAGTTTGTGTTCTTCAAAAAAATTTTGGAAAGAAAGGAAAGGAAATAGGACAGATCCTTAGCCTATTTTCTTCTTTTCTACATTGGAAAGAAATAGAAGGAAACCATCACTTAACCATTCAATTCATTTATCTTCTTTTTCTTTTCCACCCCATCCTTTCCTTTCTGCTTTGTGGAATAGAGCCTGAAAATCAAGTGGGTGTTTGGATTTGCGTTTTAAGAATTATTATCAGCTTTTCATATTTTGAAAACTTAAAAAAAATAAGTATTTGATAAACAAACTTTTTTTTTTATGTTACAAGGTTTTATCTTTTTATAACTAAAACATAGTTTTATAAAGACTTCAATTTAAAAGATTTTTAAACACATTTAAAAATGCACTTTATATAATCATAAATCCGAACATTGTCAAGGGAGCGTTTTATTCGTGGATTTTCTGGGATTCACATTTGAAAACCTGTGTTTTGTTCACAGATTTTATAGAACATAAAATTTCAGTATTTTATAAATCTCACCATTCTTTGTTAAAAAAAACTCAGCCTCCCTTCTAGAATTTTAAATCAAAGTTGCATTGCATTTTTCAAATTGACAAGTTTTTCCTAATAAATAACGTAAATACTAAATTCTTGACAAATTCTTGATAAATGAAAATGTTGTATAATGCAAATCTGTTAAAATACAAATTATAAGAAAAAATATGTGTGAACCAAAATGACAGGGTTATGGCTTGATGCTCTTTTTGTGAGTTGAGGGATCAACAAACTAGCTACTTTGTCTTCTCCAAATTTTGGCTTTAGTGTGTTGACATGTTGTAAGGTTAGGTTGTGATATAATATTAGTAGAACTATTTTTAAAATGTTTAGTCATGTAATATATAATTCTTGTAAATTTGTAATGAAAATTAATATGTAGAAAATATGTTTTAATTGTTAACTATTTATTTTTTGTTTTTAAATAATATAATGTGCAAAAAAAGATAGTGTTAATATTGAAAAAACTCAATCAAGTTTTTTTTTTATTTTGTCAATTAAGTCCCTAAACTTTTTATTCAATTGTACAAGTCTCTAAATTATGTTTGTCTTATTCAAACTATTTATTTTTTACTAGCTACCAGATACGTTGGTAAACACAAATAATACAACAAAAATTTTAGGGATTTAATCATTGGGTTTTTCAACATTAATCAAATGGTTTATTATGAAAAAAACCAACATGTTTTCATGTTTTTTTGCGTTTTAGTCCCTCCATGTTATTTTTTTACATAAAAGTCCTCAAGTTATTGTTTTATTATTGGTTTAGTGAAATTTGGATATTAGGACCCGATTTTTCAGGTTTTTAAAACCCGATTCACAAATTATAACCGGGGTCTAAGGTCCAAATTTTACTAAACCAATAAGAAAAGAATAACTTGAGGTTTTTTATGGAAAAAAATAACACGGAGGGACGAAAACGCAAAAACATGAAAAGATGTTGGTTTTTTTCATAATAAACCCTTAATCAAATGAAAAAAGTAAGGTCATTTGTTTGGTATCCAGTCAAACAGATCAAACAAACATTTTTAGATAAAACAAAATAGTTTTGGGACATAAACAATTTAAAAAAAGTTTCGAAACTTGATCGTAAAGATGAAAAAACTTATGGAGTTTTTTTAATATCAACCCAATATTTTTTTAAAAAAAGGATGCAACTAGAGACGGAAGACTTTAAAACTTTTAGAATTAAATAAAAATGGAATATGTAGATCTAACATTTATAGAATTTTACTATAGATTCAATGTTTCCAACCATTAAACTTTTATCGCGATAATCATTTTTACATGTGGTAGGAAAAGATAAAAGTTATAATAGATAAACACTTTTAATCAAAACAATGTTTTTACTGTTTTACGGTTTTAAAAAACAACCCAAATATTATTATCGTTATATACGTGAAATTGTGAATCTTCTCGTATCAATTTTAATTTTTATATATTAATATGATGTTTAATTTAGAATTTGTTTGTTGAAATAGGTTGATTGCAACACGAAAGCTTGGTTCGAGCAACTTTGCAACAAGACTGGCTACAACGACATTCGGCAGCGATGCACGAACATCCGGTAGCCAATTTAACAAAGTAATGCTTTTGTTTCTTTTATTGAAACTAGAACATCGTGACCTAGATCGTAAGTATGTTGAATCTTACTTTTTTATGCAAAAATGGATGATTTGCCTCAATATATAGCAAATACTCGATATACATATCGAATGGCATCGTCAAAGTTATCCCACATGATATAGGGACATGAAATTTATAATAGAATATACGTACATCTTTAACAGGAGTATACATGTTTAAGAGTAGTATATTTTTATTAACATCACATAATGTATTATCCTTTTTTTCTGCTTTTTTTTTTTTTCCTTTCATTTTTAAGCTCGATCATTAGATAACCAGTATTGTTAATTAATCTTCTTGAAGGAAACCTATGACTTGAATGTCTTCTTCGAAAGGAATCACGTTTAAATCTTTGTATAAACACTATTTTGTGTTAAAAATACAGGGATAAAATATATTGACAGTTAATTTTATTGGTATTTATTATAAATTAGTCTTTAATTTATTAATTAGAGATGGATAATTTTTTTAATTACTAGGTATATGATTATACTGGCTTCAGACACATAAGCTACAAGGCAAGAGATGCAGTCAAAGATCATTCAAGGTAAATCTAAGGATATGGTTAATTAATTAGCTGGTTCATTAAGTTTTTTCATTTACTAATAATTAATTGTCATGTGGTTTAATTATTTTTGGAATGACAAACTAACTTAGTTCTACTCCTAAACTACTCATTTGCTTCAAATAAGGACTTTCAGACTTAGGGGGTGAAAATCAAAATTAATGAAGTATTAAATGTAAATGGAAACATATTATCCAACCAAAATATTTAAATTAAACTGAACAAAGACCTAAATTTATATATTTTTCATAAAAATTATACTTATATCAGAATATATTAAGATAATGAAAAAGTATAAATAAAAAAAATATACAAATAGGTTATCAAATGAAATATAAAATAAATAAATCTTTAATAAATAAATTGAATCAAGTATATAAATAAAAATAATTTTTAAAAATAAATAAATTTTATTTTTAAAAAATATTTAGGAATAACTAATAATAATTTAATAAACAATTAATCATAACTTGTTAAATTAATACTTCAAATTTAAAACCAAAAATATAAATTTAATTAAAGGACCAAAAGGTGAAATTAAATTAAATAGTTGAGGGACCAAACTTGTAATTAAGAAAAAGATAAAATCATCATTTTTAAAAAGTTTAAAAATAAAGGAACTGTTTCCGGAAGTAAAAAGTGTTTTGAGGGACTAACACTGCAACGTTGAAAGTTGAGAAACTACCACTGCAACTTTAAAAGTTGAGGGATCATTTTCATAATTTTAAACAAACTACAGGAACATATATTATGGATAAATAAACATTTCAATTAATATACACGTAGTAATCATAATTGATTTAATTAATTATCTAAATGATCATCATAAATTTAATAAATATATTTAAAACTTAACCATAGAGTCATGTTTAAAAAAGTATCTCTTGAAATCAAGTGCACCCGAAGGTACCAACCATAAAAAACTTTTTTTAAATTTTTTTTCTCATAACCATGTTTAAATTAATGTTATACACATGATATATGAATTTCACATACATACACACTTTCTGTGTCCTTAAAAATTATGTGAATGCTCAATGCATATTTATGTGAATGGTCATCCATGTGAATGGTCATTTCACACGATGTGAATGGTGTGAATGACCATTCACATGATCTTTTTTTACCATTCACAAGATTTATGATGTTACTCTTTTTGAAAAAAAGTCTTATAATGTTGTCTTAATAATGTCTATTCAAAAAAAAATATATGTGAATGATCATTCACATTAGGGTACGCTGGAATCTCATATGTACGCTGATGAACCTAATTCCTTAACCATAAATATAAAAATTGTGAACAGATTTATGCAAATCAAAAATATCAAAAATACGACAGAAAACTAAACGGTTTCAATTTTTTATATATGTTTTAGCAGTATGTTATTTTCGTTTTTATATTTTTAACTAAACAGTTTTGGACGCACTATTACGCTAAAATATGATTTCCATTTGTGAAATAAAACAAGTGGATAAATAATATTATTGAAAATACGATGTAACATTGTAAAATAAAGCAAATGGCTATAAACTATTTATTGAACATATGATTTTAAATTGTAAAATAAAACAAATGGTTGTTAAATATTATTGAATCAAAATAGTATATAAAGTATATGTGTGAAGCAACAAGGGAAGATCTATGCATTAGGTACCAGTTTCACATGGCACGATAATTTTTATATGAGCTATGTGTGTTGTATTAGATAAAATGAGGGCCGGTCTCCCGGTCCTGAATAAACTTAACACAACCAATCGTTCAGGGTTCATTAATCATGGGGTTCATTCTTGAAAAACAATATATATATATATATATATATATATATATATATATATATATATATATATATATATATATATATATATATATATATATATAGGGAAGGGTTCTTCTAAGAACCATAAAAAATGTAGGAACCTAAGAACCTTTTATGACCTTTGGATTAATGATAATCAATGGTTGATATATTGCATGACAATATTGTAATTATTTTGAACTTTGATAGTGGAGAATCTTGAAAATGTGTGAAAAAAGTATTTTTGGAAGAAAAAAAATCTGTTTTTTCTCTTTCTCTCTCTTACTTTTTTTTCATTGTCAATTTATTTTTCTTTCATTATAATAGATTTTTAAAGTAAAAAAACGTTTTTTATAAAAAAATTATTTTTTCTATGTATAAAATTATTTAATTGCTTAAAAAATAACGTATTTTATATAGAATTATTATATGTCTATATAGAATATTTTTTTTCTATATAGAATATGTTAACGAACATATTCTATGTACAATCTACGTAGAATGTCATGCATTCTACGTAGAATGACATGTAATCTACGTAGAATGTCGTGTAGAATGTCAAATATCATATATTCTACGTAGATTACCTGATAAAATATATCAAAAACACATTGAAACAAAAAAAAGATTTCATTTAGACATTTTATTAAACACTTGGTATGCAACTGATATAAAATATACCAAAAAGACATTGAATAATAATGTTAATCTACATAAAAAGATATAGAAATGTATAAAAAACATAAAAATATATGAAATATATAAAAAACATAACATTCTACATAGATTATGTGTTATTTTTTACAAGTAGTCTTGTATTATATTCCATTTAGATTATCATTTAATCTACGTAAATTATCATGTAAAACATCCAATAACTATTACAATCATTATAAATCTAATATCTTACAAATAATCTTCATTATAAAACATGAAAAATGAATCTGTCATATTCTATGTACTGTATCGACGAACATATTATATGTACAATCTACGTAGAATGTCATGCATTCTACGTAGAATGACATTCAATCTACGTAGAATGGCATGCAATCTACATAGAATAACATGCAATCTACGTAGAATGGTATGCAATATACGTAGAATGACATGCAATCTACGTAGAATGTCGTGTACAATGTCATTTATTATATATCCTACGTAGATTATTACAAGATAAAATATACCAAAAACACATTGAATAGTAATGTTAATCTACATAAAAAGATATAGAAATGCATAAGAAACATAAAAATATATTAAATATATAAGAAACATAACATTTTACATAGATTATGTGTGATTTTTACAAGTAGTATTGTATTATATTCATTGTAGATTATGATGTAATCTACGTAGATTGTCATGTAATCAACATAGATTACCATGTAAAACATCTAATAACTATTACATTCCTTATAAATATAATATCTTACAAATAATTTTAATTATAAAATATGGAAAATAAATCTGTCCAATGTACGTAGATTGTACATAGAATATGTTCGTCAATACTCTACATAGAATGTCATGCAATCTACGTAGAATGACATTCAATTTACGTAGAATGGTATTCAATCTACGTAGAATGACATGCAATCTACGTAGAATGACATGCAATCTACGTAGAATGACATGCAATCTACGTAGAATGTCATGCAATCTACGTAGAATGTCATTCAATCTACAATGTCATGTAGAATGTCAAGTATCATATATTCTACATAGATTATATGATAAAATATATCAAAAACACATTGAATGTTAATGTACATTTACATAAAAAGATATAGAAATGTATAAGAAAACAAAAAAATATATGAAATATATAAGAAACATAACATTTTACATAGATTATGTGTGATTTTTTACAAGTAGTCTTGTATCATATATTCTATGTAGATTATCATGTAATCTACGTTGATTATCATGTAAAACATCTAATAACTATTACATTCATATATATCTAATATTTTACAAATAATCTTCATTATAAACCATTGAAAATGAATCTGTCATATTCTATATAGAGTATCGACGAACATATTTTATGTACAATATACGTAGAATGTCATGCAATCTATGTAGAATGACATGCAATCTACGTAAAATGACATTCAATCTACGTAGAATGTCATGCAATCTGCGTAGAATGTCATGCAATCTATGTAGAATGTCGTGTAAAATGTCAAATATCATATATTTTACATAGATTACATTATAAAATATATCAAAAACACATTAAAACAAAAAAAAAGTTTTCATTTAGACATTTTATCAAACACTTGGTATGCAACTGATATAAAATATACCAAAAACACTTAGAATAAAACTGTTAATCTACGTAGAATAACATGAAATCTACGTAGAATGACATGCAATCTACGTAGAGTATCGACGAACATATTCTATGTACAATCTACGTACAATGTCATGCAATTTACGTAGAATGACATTCAATCTACGTAGAATGACATATAATCTACGTAGAATGTCATGCAATTTATGTAGAATGTCGTGTAGAATGTCAAGTATCATATATTTTACGTAGATTAAATGATAAAATATACCAAAAACACATTGAAACAAATAAAATAAGATTTCATTTAGACATTTTATCGAACACTTGGTATGCAACTGATATAAAATATATCAAAAACACAATGAATAGTAATGGTAATCTACAAAAAAGATATAGATTTGTATAATAAACATAAAAATATATGAAATATATAAGAAACATAACATTCTGCATAGATTATGAATAGTAATGTTAATCTACATAAAAAGATATAGAATTATATAACATTCTATATAGACATATAATATTTCTATATAGAATACACTAATTTTTTAGCAATTAAATAATTTTTTATATAGAAAAAAATTTATTTTTTTTATAAAAAACGTTTTTTTTTATATTAAAATCCATTCTAATGAAAGAAAATGAAAAAAAAGTAAGAGATAGAAAGTGAAAAAGAGATGCATATAATAAAAAAGGTGGAGAGAGAAAGATAATATTTTTTATTCCAAAAATACCCTTTTGATCCAAGGGCTCTAAAAGGTTCCTAGGTTCTCACCATCTTTAAGGTTCTTAAAAGAACCTCTCCATATATATATATATATATATATATATATATATATATATATATATATATATATATATATATATATATATATATATATATATATATATATATATATATATATATATATATATATATATATACACACACACACACACACACACATATATATATATATATATATATATATATATATATATATATATATATATATATATATATATATAATATGGTTCGTGTGAGTACCTAAAAAATACAGAGTACTGTGAGTAACTGTGAAGGTACGGGTTTCGGATGTGAACATGCTGCGAGAAACAATTTATTTTTTAGTTTTTTTTTCATATTCATTTAATTATAGGGATTTACTACCATAATAATATCTATAGTAAATTTCAAAATGGGTTTTGAAGGGTTTAAACATAGTTTCACAAACTTTTAGCGCAACGGAACAATAAAACCGTTTAAACCATCCCAGACCGTCTTGTATTAACATAAAACATAATCAAACATAGAGAGTTTAGTAATCGTACCAGATTGTGCTATTGCAATGAGATTAACACACGGAAAAGCTTTAGGTGATCCACACACGCTTTACCGTTGAACCGCGACGCTAGATATCGCAATGATACGATCGAAAAACTGAACCCCGTGATGGTTGCTATATAATATTTGACATATTATATGTATAAATTAAATTAATTTATTAATTTTGTTATAATTTTGTATGTATTATTGTATGCTTAATGGATTAATATATTGAACATTTGTAATTTATATGAATTTTAAATTTATGAAATAAATAAATTAGAATGGATTACACGTTAAATAATATATGTTGTTAAGTTAAAGTTACATTGAACATACACTGTTTATAAAAAGTGAAAAAATTAAAATGTATAAATAAATACATATATACATAAATTTGGAGAAAAAATTGATCAAATTTATAAGTATTTATTATAAAGTAATATAAAGTAGAGACAAAAGATAAATAAGTTAAATGATAAATAATTAAAAACTTTACCTTTTAAAAACTAAATATATACATAGATCAAAATATGTTTAGATTTTATATGTAAGAACAATATTAACAATATTAATACAAATAATTAACAACAATACAATATATTAAATTTAGTCATATACAAGTTATTTTCAATTACTATTACTTATTCTTGTAAATACTTAAACTATAATAAAATAATAATAATATTAGTATTACTAATGTCAAATACATAATGAAAATAAAATATGTTAAATAATTTATTACTTCATTTAATTTTTAATAGTAATAATAAGAAAAATATATTAAGTAAATACGAAAAAGAATAATAAATTATTAAGAAAATGAAATATAAAAGAAATATTATGATGAGGGACTAAAAATGAAATAACTGAAAGGGTAAAATTCTCATATTTTAAAAAAATTTGAATCAAGGGACCAAAAACATAACAAAATCTTAACTATAAGTGTTGTAATTGTAGTTTTATCATGAAAAGGACGGTATTTGTATAATTTTATAATTTATACATTTCCATCAAACTATTTCATTACTTTAATAAATTTTGAATTTGTGTAAATTTTGATTTAGATTTACTAATTCATTACGTTTTTTATTTAAGTTTGATGGAAATATTTTGTTACGCTAATATGTTTTTATTTAAATTTATTATTTTGGATTTAAATATTTTTTATGCTAGTACGTTTTGATTTCAATTTATTATTTTATTTTTTGATTTAAAATTTGGCTACGTTAATACTTAAGTGAAAATAAAATATTTAAGTGAAAACGAATAAAACATATTAATGTATAAACTTGTAAATCAAAAAGATTAAAATAATATATTGAAATCAAAACGTATTGACATAACAAAATATTAAAAATTAAAAAAATAAAATATTAAATTTAAATCAAAACGTATTAACGTAACAAAATATATTATTTTAAATAAAATAAACTAAAAGATAAATATAATTCATTATTTCTAATATCTATAAAGATTAATAAATATAAAATATAAATACAATATATTATTTCTTACATCTTTAAATATTAATAAATAGATAAGATTTAAATCTACATTCTAATTATATCTTACATGTACTTTATCTATAAATCTAATTATAAAATATATTATTTGTTTATTTATAAAACTATTTGTAAAATTAATTATTTTTAATATATATATATATATATATATATATATATATATATATATATATATATATATATATATATGTGTGTGTGTGTGTGTGTGTGTGTGTAATTTTATAACTTTTAGAACATTTTTTTTAAAACCAAACAAATAAAATAATAAATTTAAATCCAAACGTACTGACATAACAAAATATTCAAATCCAAAAAAATAAATTAATAGATTTTAATAAAAACATATTAGTATAACAAAATATTTGTAAACTTAAATCAAAACGTAATGAATTAGTAAATTTAAATCTAAATTTACTTAAATTCAAGATTTATTAACGTAATGAAATAGTTTGATGGAAAAATATAAATAATAGAATTATACAAATAGTCTAAACAATAAAATATAAATAAATAAAACTTTAATAAAATAAATTGAATACATAAAAAGATGCATAACTTGACTAATTAAGTATATAAATAAAAATAATTTTTAGTAAAGAAAGATTTATTTTATAAACTAAATAGGTATAATTGATAATTATAATAATAACAATAATTATAATAATAATAATAATAATAATAATAATAATAACAACAATGGATCAAATCATAATTTATTAAACTAATATTTCAAATTTAAAACCAAAAATGAAAAATTAAGAAAAGGGACCAAAATTGAAATTACCAAACTTGTAATTGAAAGAAGGGTAAAATCGTCATTTTTAAAAATTTTAGAAACAGAAGGACGAATTCTGCAAATAAAGTGTGTTTTGAGGGACCGTGATTGCAACTTTAGAAGTTGAGAGATCGTTTCCATAATTTTGAACAAATCAAATGGACCATTTCTGTAATTTACTCTTTTTTATTGTTTCAGAATTTCACTGTGAGATTTTTTATAAGACTGATACAATATTTTAAATACAAATCATTGATTTAATTTTACATGTTGATTTTTTGATTTATGGAACATTGATTCTAATAAATAAGATGTTCGGTGCAATCCAAACAAGTGATACAATAAAGTAGTGTGTCAAAAAAAACTCTAAAAAAATGATGTGAACGTGCACTTAGATATATTTGCATATATGTGAATGTGCATTTATATGCTACATTACATTTCGAATGTATGAATGTGCGTGAAATTTATTTATTATTTTTGTAATGTTAATTAAAACGTGTTTACGGAGACGCTTAGCATTGACGAGTTTCAGAAGGCGCAACGAGCCAAAGGACCAGCAGCGATTATGGCCATCGGGACGGCCACACCACCTACTTCTGTGCTCCAAAGCACGTATCCAGATTACTACTTTCGTGTTACAAAGAACGAGCACAAGAAAGATCTAAAAGAAAAGTTTACTCGCATGTGTAAGTTACTCTATATTTATGTACGTACACACACACACACTAGGTAGTAGGTACTTTTACATTTTACTATTTTTTTTATAAATATTATCAGGTGAAAAAACTATGATCAAAACACGATACATGTATTTGACCGAGGAGATATTGAAGGAAAAAACAAATGTTTGTGCCTACATGGCACCATCGTTAGACGTAAGACATGATATCATGGTGGAAGAAATACCAAAGCTTGGAAAAGAAGCTGCAAGTCGAGCGATCAAGGAATGGGGTCAACCCAAGTCCATGATCACCCATCTGGTGTTTTGCACCACTAGCAGCTTTGATATTCCAGGAGCTGATTTCCAGCTCATAAAACTCCTTGGCCTTCAACCTTCGGTCAAACGCTTTATGATGTGCCTTCAAGGTTGTTCAGCTGGTGGTACCGTCCTTCGTTTGGCTAAAGACTTGGCTGAAAACAACAACGGAGCTCGTGTACTAGTTGTTTGCTCGGAGATCACTGCTTTACTTTTTCGTGGGCCCGATGAGAGCCATCTAGATAACCTTGTGGGTCAAGCTTTGTTTGGTGACGGTGCAGCCGCCATCATAATCGGGTCCGACCCATTGCCTGATGTTGAAAAACCACTTTTCGAGATTATTTCTACTTCCCAAACCATTCTTCCCGATAGTGAGGGTGCGATTGATGCACACCTTTGTGAGGCTGGGCTTGTAGTGAATGTCCTCAAAGATGTTCCTAGACTTATATCGAAGCACATTGAAAAGAGCTTAGTAGAGGCCTTTCAACCTTTGGGTGTCGTCGATTGGAACTCGCTTTTTTGGATTGCACATCCGGGTGGCCGTGCAATCTTGGACCAAGTGGAGGAAAAGCTAGCACTTACACGCCAAATAAACTACGGGCCTCGCGACACGTGCTTAGTGAATACGGGAACATGTCAAGTGTTTGTGTCCTCTTTATCCTAAACGAAATAAGACATTATTCGGCTACAAATGGGTTCAAGACCACCGGAGAGGGTCTCGAGTGGGGCGTGTTGTTTGGGTTCGGACCCGGTCTTACCGTTGAGACCGTGGTCCTCCATAGTGTGTCCATTTAATTGTCATGTCGCGTTTTCGTTACTCGTCAATGTGGACATTTTTATTACATAGTTTCATAAAAGTTGTTAAATTCGTAATAATTATGTTTGAAACTTTATTAATTAGTAATATTAAGAAGCTCATATCTATATATTCTATAAAAAGAGTAAGATGGTGTTTGGTCTTGCGTTATGAACGAGATTATTAGTTTATTACGTTACAATAACGCAAATAATTGGTTTAAAGTGTTTGGATTGCATACGTTAATAAGTGATTATTTGCGTTTACAGTTAATCATACTACACTTTTTTCATAAGTTAAATAATGTAGCTTATTTGGTTAATAAGTGATTATTTGGTCATTTTACAAGTTAAAAAGCAAATCCAAACACTTTAAAAACCGCTTATTTGATAATTATTGTAACAAACAACAGAAGCTAAACAAACACTACATTTCTAGCAGTACTTTTTGTTACAACTATTATCTGATTATTAGTTTCTAAAACGCTACAACACTTTTGCGAACGCAAATCCAAACACCCTCTAAATAATAGCCACTTAGCACTTAGATAGATTGCCAATTGGCGTATCCTAGATATGACATGTGTAATATACAATTTCCATCTACAAGTTATAATTAATTAATTTAATTTAATTGTGTTATAAAAAAAATCCTTTGACTATTTTATAGAACATTTGTTTAGAATTCCAATTATCTCTATATTCTTTTCTTAGCTCTTTATTCAAGCATGCTAAAATTAATAAATTAAATAAATAAAGTTATTTTTAAAAAATTAGTTTGACCATTATTATAGAAAAAAATTTCTTTCTAATTATTTAATTCTTAATTATGAATTTATTTTTAATTATTTGCTTTAGATCATTTTATTAATCTTAGTAGTATAATATTGCTATTTTATTTATTGTTGTCATAATAATTTTTAAAATTTAAAAAGAACCAATTATTTAGGTATCCTGTGTTATACACGGATAATAAACTAGTGTTTCTATTAAACTATGAAATCTATGCTATATTTACTTATTTGTTTTTCTTATAAGACGTTTTAAAAGTTAGATTATAAAAAGAATGTTGAAATCTATTAAAATTTCTTCAAACGTATGGTTGAAATAATTTATCAGTTCTAACTAATTGTAATAAAATTTAAATTCCTAATATTTCACAACACATACCATTATTTAATCTTAAACATCATTCCATACATCGTCCAATAAGCATACTATGTGTTATAAATTAAATTTCAGTTCTGTTAAATTTAATTCTACAAATGGGAGGTTTATTCGATATCAAAACTTTGTGATCCTCAACCTTAAAGTCTCGATTGACTTATGAAATTAAATTCATAGGAAATAAAATTTACTTATAATATTTTTAAAATTTCGGATTACAAATAGAAACAAAGATTTATTTAAATTCAATAGAAATCTATATTTAAAAATTTATCCATTCGTATTTATTTGTAACCTAATTTAGATTCCAACCTTTTGCAACCTAGATTTTTTAGCTAACCCGAAACACAATTCCATGCCCCATCCTATTAAACACACTAAGGGGGCCTTTGGTTCGCAAAATTTTTTTTCCTGAAATTTGCATTTTGTCAAAAAAATTTACATGATACAGCATTTTCATATATCGGGATTTCGTCAAAAAAATTGCGTTGTCTTTTAGAGAAAACTTGTTAATCTGAATAATGTAATGTAATTGAGATTTAAAATCCTAGGAGAGAGACTGTGTTTTATAAAACAAAGAATGATGAGCTTTTCTGAGAATTTAAATCCTTACTGAAATCTGCGAATTAGACACATGATTTTAAATGCAAATCGCAATGAATCTCAGGAAATCCACGAACCAAACATCTCCTAATAATTAAAAATTGAATTTTATTTTCTTCAAAGTTTATTCTCCAAGCCAAATTGGTGTCCAACTCTAATGATTTTACCTTATTTTCTAATCAATATGGTCATGGAGTTTCAGCCACATTCCCAGTCAATCACAGTCCCAGCGAATGCTTTGTACTAGGACTTGGTTGATGAGCAAGAAACTGTTTTTTTCTTCCTTCAAAGTGCATATACATTTCCATTCATGAAACTTGAAGATTTTACACTACTCATAGGTAGTTTTTTAGCAATACATATAACCATATGTATATAATGAGTGGGGTTCAATGGAAAACCACAATGCACCTTAAGACTTGTGAAAACCGCACTGCATCACCACAAATGCATCAAATTCCCCGCGTGATGCATCACCTTATTTACGATCATGCCACCGCAATTTTCATGAAATGCACCAAATCGGACGATATGCGTAGGTTTCCATAGTTTCAGGTGCATAGTGGTTTTCCACTGAACCCACTCCTGTATATAATATACAATTATAAATATAATATCTAATATATCCATATATCTTCAAGACATTAAATATATGTGAAAATTTTCATAATCTGAGGGCAAAGATGATGATTGCACATAATCAATTTTCTCTTTTTTTGAATTCTAATATTGCTCCTTAAGATAGTTTTACCTTGGTAGCTAGAGTGGTAATTCATAACATATTTTGACTTTTTTTTGGAGGAAAGTGGAGCATACCAAAACAATACATAACACATGCTTACAATGGTCCACAATAAATATAGTTAATGAAGTAAAAGATTTTCAAAAACAAAATGTTTTTTATTGATTAGAAATAGATTTATCATAAAATTATACATACACATGAATTGCGCACTCCATCTAGATCTTTGTCATCTGAAACACTATAAATTCAACAAATAAAAATAAATATTCAGTTAGTTTGAGGTTTAACAATGTTACATCAATGTTACAAAAAGGATATATACCTGGGCTCAAATTCTTGAACATGTGCTATATCTTGGCCATGAGCATCTGGCCAGTTAACTTTTCTTATTCTTGTCATATGTTTTTGAGCATCCTCTTGGACTACTTTTGATTTCTTAAGATTACTCTTGAGAGTAGTTGGTGTATATGGAAATCTTGTGCCACCATTCATGTTAGTTCTTGATCTATTACTGTCAAAACTGATATTCGCTTCTTGATCATCGTTACCACAAAATCGTTCACCTTCAACAATGATACCATGATGATGAGCCCTAGGGTGTTGAATTTTGTTTGATGCAGTAGGCAAAGGTGACGAAAACTTTGTCCTACTTGATCTTTTGTTAGTTTCTTCTTTCGTTTCACTTTTGGATGATCTTGATGGCACATAGCAAGAACAAACCAAAGAGGTGCATCGATTATGCGCGGATGCCGCCAGGAGTATTCACTGATAGCTTAACTGGATTAGAAACCCTTGATCAATTGTATCCTTAAGTTATGCTACCATGATCATCGACCAAAGAATATTTAATTAAACCAAAAACGAGCTGACGACTACAGGGGAAGCGGCTGACTGCAGTCCTTGAGCCCAGCTTGTAGCAAGCCAAAAGGTTTACTTGAGACTACTTTGCTAAGAGAAGAGAGAGAAGGAAACGACGGATCGACGGCAGAAAGCAATCCTTCCAATGACGGATTATAACCTAGTGGTAGAACTTTATAAGCATGGAAAATGTGAATGTTGTTCACAATAGACTACTTTTTGTTGATAATGTAAGATGGGTGCATGGAGGAAGAGCATGTTGAGGTTGAGTTGGGTATATGTTTTTGATAATGGAATAATTTGTCTAGAAATGGTTAATAGATAATGAATGTGGTCTTTGATAAGGGGAAAAAAGGTAAAATGGACACATTGTGTACAAAATGTGCACTCATGTTTTTCCCCACTAAGGTTTACTTTTTTGCATTGCCACTTGAGTGATGAGGTTAGATGTTTTATTTGTTTCTTGGTCCTTTTCCCTTTTTCTAGAACCAAAAAAAAAAAATCTATATTAAAGTCCAATCATAAATTTTGCTTTCATAAATAATTTTTATTTTAGATAATATATTTTTAAAACTAGTTTACTAACCAATGTAATACGTGAATATTTTTAATAAAATTATTTACACAAAATGTAGGTAACTTAAACTTTAAAAATATAAAATACTGCATCTTTATATTAATAAATAATAATAATATTATTTGTCAAATCTATTATTTATCTAGCTTTTAAATATACGTAGATAAAATCTGTTGCTTTTTGTCATTCTTTTAAATTTTTAATATTTAAAATTATATATTTTTAATCGGTATAGTTTGATATTTTAGTTTTATATAGAATATAGGGTTGATATATTTTATTAAAATATATAAATATTTTTAATACTAGTACATTACTTTTATTTTCTAAATATTATTATTATTTATTAATATAACAATGTAGTATTTATATTAATATATAAAGGGTTATGAAATATATTTTTACTAGTAAATTTTCTCATATATGAAAGTATGATATAAGCTACCTGATACTGAAAAATTACAGTAAATATTTTTTTTATAACAATATTATAATAATATTCGAGCGTATCATGATACATCATATATTCTATTATTGAAAATATTGTTTCAAGTTTAATTGCAAACATGTTATAAATTAATTTGGTTATTTATTATTATATAATTAATACTTTAACATGATTTATATCTTGACTAATTTATTCATCATAATTAACATATAACAAACTCAAACTCATATTTTATATGATTTTAGTATGTTATTTATATTATTTTAATGTCAAACATTATTATTTTTATAATTGAGCATATATATTTAAAAAAATAATCATGTATTAAACGTGTAATACATGAGTTAATAAAATTTATTAATAAAAAAATTAAATTATCATTTAACAAAAAAAACTAGTTTGATATACCATACAATTAAATAAAGAAAAATTCTAGAAAAAAGATAATCAAATTTCAATATTTCATACCCAATTGCTTTTAAAAGACAGGCATGGGTTGAGTGTTCATGTTGTTACTTTCTTTGTTCGGATTGGCATCAGAAGTGTTCATACGAATAACGACGTCGTTCGTGGTGCATATTCATCTTCTGATGGTATGTAAGCCACGACACTTGTGAACCGTTGGGGAATTTCGGGTTCTGTTATACAAAATATTTACCCACTACTCAAGAACATAAAAAGCACATAAAAATATTTTAATAGACACTACTCAAGAACATACAAAATATTTTAACCAAAATATACAAAACATTTAGCCACTACTCAAGAACATAAAAATCACTTGGATTTTTAATTTCAAACACTTTAAGAGATCCTGAATCCATTGATACGAATACAAAGAATTCGATAGCATGTACGAATGTTCAAATGTATAAAGAAAGAAATATGAAATCATATAACTTAAAGCAATTATGCAAATGATAGATGAACATGTGGTAAAAAATCCATTCTAATATCCAGGGGTGGCTTTTAGGGTGTGCGAGAGGCTCGACCGCACAGGGCCTCCAATTTCGTAGGGCCTCACGGTTATAATAAAGATCTAAATTTAGACTAATAAAAATTTTGTGTATTTGACATGTATACGTTGTGCATCGGTGCGTTAAAATGGAATTCATGGCAAATACATTTTGGTTTGTATTATTTATTTTAATTTCTCACTAATTAGTTTTTTGTTATTCACGAACTCGACTTTACCTATTAAAATTGAATCTCAAAATGATCAAATTTACTATTTAAAATACTTAAGGGACTATGTTGTAATCACTAGCACAGTCTGCCGCACAGGGCCTCTAAAATCCATGAGACGGCCCTGCTAATATCAAACCTTCAATCTCCTTCTCGGTTTACAACAAACATCGAATCTTCTCTCAATCTACTACAAAACTTCACAAGATTTGTTCATGTTTGAAACAATACATATAAAAAGTAAAAAAGTCTCCAGATCTGTGTTGTTTTGTGGTGACGAGAGAGAAAACGAGACGAAAGTAGATGGAGGAGGTCGAGACGATGAAGAGGCAGCAACAAACCGAATACATAGGGGGACACGAAACCGACTGTGTTGTTTCAAACATTTTTAAACAAAAAAACCATATCTATGTTGATTCGAACCCAGTGTGTGTTGTTTCTTGGTGACGAGAGAGAGAGAGAGAGAGAGAGAGAGAGAGAGAGAGAGAGAGAGAGAGAGAGAGAGAACCTTTGAATCTAGCTTCATTATCTTCCATCTTGACAAAAATTCTTTGATAATAAATAAGGTGTTTGGGCATAAAATGGAGTGTTTGGTTACAATAGAGAATGTTTAGTTGTAGGTGACTTGCTGTAATAGGTTTATAGGTCATCCGTTGCTGTAAATGGTAAAAAACACAAAAGTTGTTTCTATTTATGATAAAAAAATAATGTTGCTATAAATGGTTAAAAGATAAAAAGTTATTGCTATTTTCGGCATATAACTCATCTTTTGAATCATGTTTAATCACTTTTCATAATTATTATCATACTAAATTACACGAATAGTCTTTGTGGTTATATGGAATTACGGTTTTGCTCCCTACAAGAATTTTATTACACCACAAGTCCCTAAAATCTAAAAGTTGTAACATTTTTTGGTCCCTGAAACTAGCGGCTATTAACTTGAGTCGTTAGTTTCAGAGCATTTTTGTCCTTTTATTTTTCAGGGACCATTTGTGTAATTTTCATTGTTTTTTATTTTTTTCTTCTTTCTTTATATTAAATTACAATTTTTATCCTTGTGGTTGTTATATATAAATTTGATAAAATTAATCCCAATATTATTATGAAAAATTATCATGTGGGTGTTCATATTCCTAACTCCCAAGCTTTTGAGTTTCTTATTAATTATCTTCATGTAACTTCCATCGTTTCTTATTCTCACATTGATGTATTGAGCCCTATATATTGGGACCATTTTTCATAGTTTGAAATACAAGACAAGTGCTTTGTTCAACTATTTTTCTCTCTGTTTATCCACTGTATCAGTGGTATCAGAGCTAGTGTTAAAGAGAGAAACAATACAAGGGAGAGTTTATCAACGGGAATAGGTTTGTGCCCTGTTTATTTGTAATTAGACACGACATCAGAAGGTAATTTTGTTCAAGCAGCCATTCCTCGCTTTGATGGTCATTATGACCATTGGAGCATGTTGATGGAGAACTTCCTACGGTCTAAGGAGTACTGGTCAGTTGTTGAATCTGGAATTGGAGCACCTGAGGAAGCGGCAGAATTCGAAGCAAGGAAGCTGAAAGATTTAAAGGCGAAAAATTATCTCTTTCAAGCTATTGATCGCCCCATCTTGGAAACTATTATTTGCAAAGAATCTTCCAAGGATATATGGGCTTCCATGAAGTCAAAGTATCAAGGTTCTGCTAGAGTGAAGCGAGCACGACTTCAAGCCTTGAGGAAAGATTTTGAGACTTTGCAAATGAAAGATGGGGAATCTGTCATTAGTTATTGTGCAAGGACCATGGAGATAAGCAATAAGATGAGATTACATGGAGAGAAGATGGAGGATGTTACCATTGTCGAGAAGATATTACGATCATTGACAAAGAAATTCAATTATTTTGTTTGCTCCATCGAGGAGTCAAAAGACATAGATACCCTCTCTATTGATGAATTGCAAAGTTCCTTGCTGGTTCATGAGCAGAAAATGAACCATAGTTCGAATTCTGAGGAACAAGATCTGAAAGCTTCTACCTTTGCTTCATCCTCAAATTTCAGAGGACGAGGACGTGGCCGCAGCCAAGGGCGAGGTAGGGGCAGAAGTACATGGCATTATACAAGTGGAGGTAGAGGAGATCAAAAGAACAATAATGGTGGTGTTGATCAATCACGAGGCAGGTGGAAAGCACGTGATCAACAATTTGACAAATCCAAAATAAAGTGTTATCGATGCCAAGCCTTTGGTCATTATAGTTCTGAGTGTCGTACAAAGTTTCATGATGGAAAGGAGCAGTCGCATTTTGTTGAGAACATGGAAGAAGAAACCTTGTTAATGACAGTTCAAGCTGAACACAAAAGTGAGCATGTTGATGTCTGGTATGTGGATACAGGTTGCAGTAACCATATGTGTGGAAGTAAGTCTTGTTTCTCTTATTTAAATGAAGACTTTCGTTCAACTGTTACTTTTGGTAATTGCTCTACTGTGAATGTGATGGGGAAGGGCAATATTAATATTAAAGCCAAGAATGAGTCTTTGGAAACCATTAATAATGTGTTGTTTGTGCCTGATTTGAAAAATAATTTATTAAGTGTTGGTCAATTGATCGAAAAGGATTATGTAATCACTATCCGCGATTCTGTTTGTGAAATATATGATCCTTCAAGAGGTGTTCTTGCTATGGTGAAAATGAGCACAAACAGGTTGTTCCCTTTGAAGATTGATTGTGTTCAAAAGTGTTTGAAGGCGGAAGTGAAAGATCCTGCATGGTTGTGGCATTATCGATATGGTCACTTAAGTTTTGGTGGCTTGAAGATCCTTCAAAAGAAGAATATGGTGACTGGTTTGCCACAAATTGTTGCTCTATCTCAAGTCTGTGAAGATTGTGTTGTTGGCAAACAACATCGTACTCAATTTCCTAAAGGAAAGTCATGGAGAGCAAAGAAGGTGCTCGAGGTCGTTCACTTTGATATATGTGGACCTATTAGACCAAATTCTAATGGAGGTAAAAGGTATTTCATTACCTTTATCATCTTGATTTTTCACGCAAAACATGAGTTTATTTTTACAGGAAAAAAGTGAAGCTCATGGCATTCAAAGAGAGCTCACAACAGCATACACACCGCCACAAAACGGTGTCTCGGAACGAAAAAATAGGACCATTCTCAACATGGTTCGTAGTCTGTTGGCAAAAGGAAGGCTATCAAAGGAATTCTGGCCAGAAGCAGTGAATTGGTGCATCCATTTGTTGAATAGGAGTCCTACCTTTGCTCTACGAGACAAGACGCCAGAGGAAGCTTGGAGAAAAAGAAAACCAGTTGTTGATCACTTCAGAATTTTTGGGTATTCGTGAGTTTGGTTAAGATCTTCCGGGTATTCGTGGAATCAACGGATTATCTTTGGTTTTCTATATGCTACGCTGCATCAGTTGGTATCAGAGACGAACATCCTGTTCGATTTGCCTCCACGAAGACAGAGACCAGTGCACGAAGTGGAGATCAAGGAGCGACTTACATCAGCCCCATTGCTAGTGTTACCTGACTTCTCACGGGTGTTTGAGTTACACACAGATGCTTCCCATGTGGGCATTGGGGGTGTTTTGAGCCAAGGGGGGAGACCCATAGCTTATTTCAGTGAGAAGTTGACAGGAGCAAAGCTGCGTTATAGTACTTATGATGTAGAATTCTATGATGTGGTTCAAGCTATTAAACATTGGCGACACTACCTGTTTCACAAGGAGTTTGTGTTGTTCACTGATCATGACTCTTTGAGGCATATTCGTAGCCAAGATAAGGTTTCACACAAGCATGCTAGGTGGATGACATTTTTGGAGAAGTTTACTTTTGTGGTGAAGCATAAATCTGGGGTGTCGAATCGGGTGGCAGATGCATTGAGTAGGAGGAGCAATCTGCTAGTGTCTATGCGGGTTGGTGTACCAGGGCTTGACTCCATCATGGAGCAGCTAACAGTTGATCCATACTTCTCTGTTATTTTGCACGATATCAGCTCTGGAAAAATATCAGATTTTGTTGTGCATGATGGTTTTCTTTTCAAGGGGAACCAATTGTGTATTCCTAATTCCAGTCTTCGTTTACACATTATCAGGGAGTTACATGGTGAAGGGCATGTGGGCCGGGATCGTACTTTGCAGTTGGTGCAGTCTTCTTATTTCTGGCCTACTATTCGGAAAGAGGTCGACCGGTTTGTTAAAAGGTGTAGGATCTGTCAGACTTCCAAGGGAACAGCCACCAATGCTGGACTCTATATGCCGTTACCTGTCCCTTCACAGCCTTGGGTGGACATCAGCATGGACTTTGTGCTGGGGTTGCCTCGTACTCAGCGTGGTAATGATTCTATCTTTGTTGTTGTCGATCGTTTTTCGAAGATGGTTCACTTTATACCATGCAAGAAGACGACAGATGCAGTTAATGTGGCTTTGTTGTTCTTTCGGGAGGTATATCGTCTGCATGGATTGCCATCCTCTATTGTTTCAGATCGGGACACTCGGTTTTTTCACTTTTGGCGCAGTTTGTGGAAAATGGTTAACACGCAGCTCAACTTCAGCAGTGCCTATCATCCACAAACAGATGGGCAAACTGAAGTGGTGAATCGGTCCCTTGGAAACCTTTTGAGATGTTTGGTGGGTGATCATGTGAAGGCATGGGATCAAAAGCTTTGTCAGGCTGAATTTGCTCATAATCATGCTGTTAACAGAAGCACTGGTTTTAGCCCATTTGCAGTGGTGTATTCGGCCCAGCCTCGAGGCCCATTGGATTTACTGACTCTCCCTGTTTCAGATTCTGTTCCAAAGAAAGTGCAGGATTTCGTTGTTGGGTTACATGAGGTTGATAAAGCTGTGCATGATAACTTGGTTCGGGCTAACGCCAAGTACAAACAAGATGCGGATCAAAGGCGTAGGCATGTCGATTTTGAGGTCGGTGACTTTGTTTGGGCAGTTTTGACTAAGGACCATTTCCCGGTGGGTGAATACAACAAACTGTCAGCAAAGAAAATTGGACCAGTGGAGATTTTGGAGAAGATCAACCCTAATGCTTATCGTTTGAAGCTGCCAAGTCACATTCGCTGTTCAGACGTGTTCAATGTTAAGCATTTGGTGCCTTTTCATGGAGACTCTTCTGAAGATGAAGCTGTTGCAGATTCGAGGACGAATTTTGTCTACCCAGGGGGGAATGATGCAGAAGACCGGGCCTTAGAATACTTGGAGGCCCATGACCACATTGGCTCACTAAAATGGCCATAACTTGGGCCTCGGGTATCCGATTTGGGCTTATAATATATCAAAACGACCGTATGGACAGGCCCGACGTGCTGGCAAACCGCCTACTGGGCCCTGCTTTTCGCCCAAAAAGGCCCCGAAGACTACTTAATTTGCATTTTTCTATTTTTCTTTCAATTTGGACTTTAGTTTTTTGGCCCGTGTGTTTGGCCCATTATCATTTTGGCCCGTTTATGTTTTTCTGCTTCTTTTTAATATTGTAATGTGTGAACTTGGATGGTCACTTTCAATTTTTATGAAACTTCAATTTTCTCTCCCAAATTTGTGTTCTTTGTGTGAACCAATTTGAAGGCCAAATCGGATACCCGAGGCCCAAGTTATGGCCATTTTAGTGAGCCAATGTGGTCATGGGCCTCCAAGTATTCTAAGGCCCGGTCTTCTGCATCATTTTAGCATATGCTCATGTCCCTGATGTGAAAAGGAAGAAGCTTGACGATAAAGGTGAAAATGTCTCTTTCTTGGTGTTAGTGACACATCAAAGGCGTAAAAGTTATTTAATCCCATAACAAAGAAAATTGTTACAAGTAGGGATGTCATTTTTGATGAAGAAAACACTTGGGACTGGAATAATAAGATGTCGTCTAGTCAACTTTTATGTGATGTTGAAGCGGAAGAACCTTATACGAGCAAGTACTACTCCAACAACCACAAGTACTACTCCCGTGACTACGAGTACAACTCCAATCACCACTAGTCCTATTCCACCAATTACAGCAGAAATGGATCCAATAAGAGAGGCACGTCGTATTCAGAAAAGACCCGCGTGGATGCAAGATCATGAGGTAACAGGAATTGAAGCCAATGATGACATCATTACTCATTTTGCTTTATTAGCCGATTGTGATCCAACAACCTTCGAAACTTCAAGTCAAGAAGCAAAATGGAGAAAGGCAATGGATGAAGAAATCGATGCTATTGAAAGGAATGACACTTGGGAACTCATGGATCTTCCAGAAGGATACAAAACTATTGGTGTCAAGTGGGTTTATAAAACAAAGCTCAAAGAAAATGGTGAAGTTGACAAGTACAAGGCACGACTTGTTGCTAAGGGATACAAGCAAGAATACGGGGTAGACTATGCAGAAGTATTCTCTCCGGTTGCTAGACATGACACTATTCGATTGTTTATCGCACTGGCGGCCCAAAACTCTTGGCCTATTTTCCAACTTAACGTAAAATCAGCTTTCTTGCACGGACACTTGGAGGAAAATGTATTTGTTGATCAGCCGCTTGGTTATGTTAAAGATGGAAATGAGCATAAAGTTTACAGGTTGAAAAAGGCTCTTTATAGACTAAAGCAAGCACCTCGGGCTTGGTATAGTCGTATTGAGTCTTATTTTTAGAAAATGGGTTTTGAGAAATGTCCATATGAGCACTCTCTTTTTGTCAAAACTGGAGATGAAAGAAAATTGCTTATTGTGTTCTTATATGTTAACGATTTGATATTTACGGGAAATGATAGTGTCATGTTTGATGAGTTTAAGAAGTCAATGATGAATGAATTTGAAATGTCTGATCTTGGAAAGATGCATTACTTTCTCGGCTTAGAAGTGAAACAATATGATGATGGGATTTTTGTTTCCCAAAAGAAGTATGTTCGAGAAATTCAGGACAGATTCAAGATGAAAGATTGTAATTCTAGCAATACCATGTTGAGGTGGACAACACATTTTACAAGAAGATCGTCGGCTCCTTGATGTATTTGTCAGCTACAAGACCAAACATCATGTACGCGGTAAGTCTCATAAGCAGGTATATGGAAAGTCCAACTGAAATGCATTAGCTGGCAGCAAAAAGAGTTCTTCGTTACTTACAAGGAACTAAGGATTATGGATTGTTCTTTAAGAACAGTGGAAGTACAGGTTTGGTTGGTTTTACGGATAGTGATTATGCAAATGATGTAGATGATCGAAGGAGCACCTCGGGATATATTATCATGTTTGGTACAGGTGCCATTTCCTGGTCTTCCAAGAAACAACTCATTGTCACATTATCAAGTACCGAATGTTGAAAAATATTCTAAGTATGTCAAGCTGTTAGTTAGATTTCTCAAACTGTTAGTAGATTTTCTGTGTAATTACAAAGTTCAAGTTGTTAGTTGAGTAAGTTCGAGCTGCTAGTTCAAAAGTTCAAGCTGCCAGTGCTCAAGTTCAAGCTGCTCAACAGAATAACTTCAAGCTACTCAACAGTTTAATAAACAGAAAGTGCTGAAATTCAGGAAGAGATTTATATTCGAAGATTCAAGCATATCTACTACCAGAGAAATCAGAGTTTTTCAAGGAAACAAATCAGAAGGCTTTATATACAGATAGAATAGGTTTTTCTGTTGTAAGTCTGCACGTACAAGTTTTGATTCAGTTATAATTGCTTTCGGATTAAGTTCTCATAAGCCTCTAAGGTTGTAAAACCCTAAGAACAGTCTGTGTTCTTCGTCTAATCAAACATATTAGAGGTGATTGTAATCAGTGAGTTTGACAATACAAAAGATTTGATTTTTGATTATATTTATGTGTTATTTGTTTTTAAAGTTTTTCTTAAAACAATTAAGTGTTATTCCGCAAACTTCTTAATTGGACTTTGATTCAATACAAGGTTATTGGTTTTATACTCTGATTGATTCAAACCAGTTAATCTTAGGTAGTGAATTTTGTTCCTGTCAAGTGGTATCAGAGCCACAGGTTTTTGTTTGTTTTCAAAGTCAGAAGCTTTCTTTTAAAATTTTTATTTTTCTGCAATGGAATTTGATAATAGCAGTAGTGGATCTGGGCAAGGACTCAAAGTGCCTATGCTCAAACCCACTGAGTTCGAGATGTGAAAACTCAGGATTCAACAGCACATTCAATTTATTGATTATGTCATATGGAAAGCTGTTGAATTTCCTCCTGTAGTTGATCCTGAACTAGATGCTGAGGGCAAGCCCATAAAAACACCTCCAAAGACTGAACTTGAAAGAAAGGCTAGAATAAATGAAGTGAAAGCTCTTACTCTTTTACAGATAGCCATTCAATGCTTATCAACATCAGTTTAAAAAGTTCTATACTGCTCATTCTTTTTGGATTGCTTTAGAGAAAAGATTTGCTGGTAATGCTAGCACCAAAAGGAATCAAAAAGATCTTCTGAAACAGCAGTATGAAAACTTTTCTGGTGGCAAGAATGAAAACCTTACTCAAATTTTTGACAGGTTTAATAAATTGATAGGTGAATTGGAGAGTGCCAAAGTCAGCTTGGATCAAGATGAAGTAAACAGAAAATTCCTTAGATCACTTGGTGAAGAGTGGACAGTCTATGCTGCCCAATGGAGAACAAAAGATACTCTTGATGAAATAGAGTTGGATGACCTTTACAACAGTCTGAGAGTGTTTGAAACTGAGATTGAAAATAAAAAGAAATCCTGATAACACTGCTCTGCTGTCATCAGCATTAACTGATAAATCAAACTGTTGTGATTCCTTTTCAGGTGCTGATGGTAACTCTACTGAAGTTCATTATGAAGCTTTTGTTGCCAATGATGGACTGTTTGCTCTAAATGCTGAAGATTTAGAACAAATCCATCCAGATGATCTAGAAGAGATGGACTTGAAATGGCAGCATGCTATGTTGACTATGAGGGCTAAACGATTTCTGAAAAGAACTGGCAGACCAAACTTTTAAGCCAGACCAGAAGGCAAACCAGCATTTGATAAATAAAAAGTTGAATGCTTTAAATGCCACAAGCTTGGACACTTTGCCAGAGAATGCAGATCCCAAGGTCAACAGCCACCAAGACCCCAACAACTAATCAAACTTCATCATCACAAGCACTTGTTTCTCAAGAAGACAATGTGTTTGACTGGAGTGATCAGACAGAAGAGGAGTTTCAAAATCAAGCTCTTATGGCAGAAACATCGAATGTCACTTCCACTGAACTACCATCTGAGGTAAATGCTAAACTCTGTTCTCAAACATGCAAAAATATGGTTAAAAAGTACAAAGATCATAATGAGAGCATGTGCAAAACTCTAGCTAAGATGGAAGAAAGGAGATATGAGTACATGCAGGCCATGGAAGATCTTGAAAAACAGATCAATGACTATAAAGATAATGAGATTCAGATGGGACATGATAGAACATATCATGAGTGGGAGAAAAAGGAACTGAATAAGAAAATAGAGTCCCTAAATAAGAAACTAGATGAGGTTGAACAGAAGGTGTTAGAAGCTAACAAGAAAATAGAATCTGTCAATATAGATTTAGAAAACTTCAAACTGGCAAATCAAAAGCTGGAACACCTAATGGAAGTTCAATTTAAAGATAGGGTAAAATCTAAGCTCAATCCCAAAGAAGGTATAGGATACAGAGCCACTCCACCCCCATACAACAACAAATACATTCATCCCATGAGTGAAGTTGCTGATAGGCTTGTTAATGAACCATTAGATGAGTCAATGACAACTGTAGATCCTATTCTTGAAAACAGTCCTGAATCTAAAGAAGAACTGATTCCAAATGAAGGCTGTGAGTATAAAGAAGTTGAGAGAGAACCCAAAACAATGAGTGCACCTATAGAAACCACTACCCTCAGTAAGAAAGGAAAAGAGAAGATGAGTGTATGCAATGCTGCTCCACATGTTTCTGTACCTTCTAACTGTAACATTGCATATTCCTCAACAGTTAATAAAAGGGGTAAGACTGTTCCAATCTGCACATGCCAAAAGCATGGTGCCCAAAAGTTTCCCACACAACAGCAGGTAAGGGGAAATCAAAGGAACCAGTTATGGTCCAACAAAACTGGTTCTCCAATCAAAACAGTCAAAAGATGTTTCCATTGTGGCAGGAAAAATCATTTGGCCAGGCATTGTTTGTATAAACCATCTGTTGCAAAACAGACTGTGGTTCAGAAACAGGCATTTGTTCAAAACACAAAGAATTCAAAGGCCAAACCACCTGTTGCACCAGTTCCAAAGAAGATAGTTGATCACAGGTTCTTAAAAGTCAACAAAAGACAGTCTACACACCAAAAAAAAGTTTTGGAAAAATCCAAATTAAATATTAAACATATATGGTGTGTTAAAGGCAAAAACTCAGATCAAACTGTTGATACAAATGTTGAGACTGCTAGGCCTAAAGTTGGAACTGGTAGTGCAAACTCTGAAGCTGTTAGCACTAAAAACTCAGTTCAAACTGCTAAGCCTAAAACTGGAACTGATAACGGATCATCTGAGACTGTTAATGAAAAGGTTGGAAAGAACACCTGGATACCTCATGTCATAACTAAATATTCTTCACAAAATCCACCAGTGGATCTCACTAAGTATAAAAAGTCACAAACAGTGTTTAGTTATGTCAATGCACAAGGACAACCCAAAACCAACTTGGTTTGGGTTTACTCCATTACTAACTAAGCTTTTATTTGTGCAGGGCACCCACAGGTCACAATATAAAACAAGATGACATTTGGATAGTGGATGCTCTAGGCACATGACAGGCAATTCTGAATGCTTGTCAAATTTCAAAGGCTTTGAAGGAGGATTTGTTGCATTTGGAGGAATTTCCAAGGGAGGTAAGGTAACAGGTAAATGTACTGTCAAAGCAGGCAATATGATTTTCAATGATGTTTTGTATGTTGAACAGCTGAAGTACAATTTACTAAGTGTGTCTCAAATCTGTGATAAACAAAATATTGTTCTGTTCACAGACTCTGAGTGCATTGTTCTTTCAAAAGATTTTAAAATACCTGAAAATCTTGTTTTACTTAGAACACAAAGAAAGGACAATGTCTACTGTTTGGACACAGATCATTTATCCAAATCAAATACTTTAAGCTGTTTGATATCCAAAGCATCATCTAATGAGTCTGCTTATTGGCACAGAAGGACGTGTCACATGAACTTCAAATCTATGAATGTTTTAGTCAAAAAGAATTTGGTAAGAGGTTTACCACAAAAGGATTTCATCTGTGATGATCATTGTGTAGCATGCCTAAAAGGCAAGCAACACAAAACTTCTCACAAGGCCAAAGAAGTAAATTCAATCTCATCTGCTCTTCATCTTATTCATATGGATCTCTTTGGTCCAACATCTGTTTTGAGTTTGAATAAAAGAGCTTACTGTTTAGTCATTGTTGATGATTTCACCAGATTTACATGGGTCTACTTTCTTAGGACTAAGGATGAAACTGCTGAGCTAGTTAAATCATTTATCCTTAAGATAGAAAACCAATCCAACTTAAAAGTAAGGTGATCAGGTCAGACAATGGAACTAAGTTTAAAAATCATATCCTAAACAGTTCTGTGAGTCTAAAGGTATTGCAAGGCAATATAGTGCACCAAGAACACCACAACAAAATGGTGTAGCTGAAAGAAAAATAGAACTTTAATAGAGGCTACTAGAACCATGCTAGCTGATTCCAAACTGCCAATGACCTTTTGGGCAGAGGCAGTCAATACAGCTTGTTATGTGCTAAATAGGGTTCAAGTTGTTGAATCACAAGGGAAAACTCCATATGAGTTATTCCATCATAGAGTTCCCTTAATGGCCCTTCTAAAGTCTTTTGGCTGTTCATGAACTATTCTTCACACTAAAACTCACTTAGGTAAGTTTGAAAGTAAGGCTGAAGAAGGTTTCTTTGTAGGATACTCTACTCAAAGCAAAGCCTATATGGTATATAACAGTGTGTCTAAAACCATTGAAGAAAGTGCCAATGTTGAGTTTAATGAAAACACTACTAATGTCAAAGGCACTGGTCCTGATTGGTTGTTTGATTTAGATTCACTAACAAATTTTCTAAGCTTTGTTGAGTATACTGCAGAAACTGATGCAAACAGGGTTGAAGCTGCCAACACAAATTCTGATGCTGGTCACACAAACATTCAAGCTGTTGGCACAAAGTTTCAAACTGTTGAAGATTCTGATAAATGGGATGAGTATACTGTTCTACCACTTCTATCTTGTGACCCACTAGGGGTACTGGATGCTCAACATGATACAAATCTAGATTATGAAGTGCCAATCCCAAGTCCTGAGGTAACAGCTCCATCCAATAGGGAAACAGTCCCATCTTCTGGTCAAGCTGTTCCTGAAGCAGAACCATCAAGTGGTCCTGAAGGAGATGATACAAATCTAGGAACATCATTTCAGACAGACAGAGAGCCCACACTCAGGATTCACAAGTATCATCCTCTCAACCAGATAATGGGTGATCCACGCACACCTGTGCAGACAAGGACGATGGTTCACAAGGAGTCTACTGATGCTGAATCAGCAGTTCCTGAATTCAGTCTAGTTGCCTTTGAACATGCATGTTTCATGTCACAATTAGAACCTAAGAAGGCATCTGAGGCTCTGAAAGATCCATCTTGGATTGAGGCAATGCAAGAAGAACTTCTGTAATTCAAGATTCAGAATGTATGGACTCTAGTTGACTTACCTAGAGGAAAGAGAGCAATCGGTACAAGATGGGTGTTCAGAAACAAGAAGGATGAGAGAGGGATAGTAATCAAAAACAAAGCAAGACTGGTAGCACAAGGATACACTCAAGAAGAAGGAATAGATTATGATGATGTCTTGGCCCCAGTAGCAAGGATAGAAGCCATCAGACTGTTCCTAGCTTATGCCAGCTTCAAAGGATTTAAAGTGTACCAAATGGATGTGAAATCTGCATTCCTGTATGGTACAATCGAAGAAGAGGTCTATGTGTGTCAACCCCCTGGATTTGAGGACTATAAGTATCCAGACAGAGTCTACAAATTAGACAAAGCATCTATGGACTCCACCAAGCCCCAAGAGCATGGTATGACACTTTGTCATCATACCTTCTACAAAATGGATTCAAGAGAGGTACTCTGGACAAAACATTGTTCACAAAGTCCATCAAATCTGAGATTTTACTTGTTCAGATCTATGTTGATGATATCATTTTTGGGTCCACAAATGACATTCTGTGCAAGGAGTTTGAGACATTGATGCACAAAAAGTTTCAAATGAGTTCAATGGGAGAACTCAACTTCTTTCTAGGATTGCAGGTCAAGCAGAAGCCCACAGGACTTTTTATAAGTCAATCAAAGTATGTTAATGACATTCTGGAAAAGTTTGGTTACAAAGATACCAAAGTTGCTAGTACTCCAATGGACACTCACAAGCAGTTTGATGCAGACAAAGATGGAGTAGATGTGGACATTCACCTATACAGATCCTTGATAGGTTCACTAATGTACCTCACATCTTCTAGACCTGATATAATGTTTGCTGTTTGTGTTTGTGCCAGGTTTCAATGTGCTCCAAAGGACTCACATCTGTTTGCTGTTAAGAGAATTTTTAGATATCTCAAAGGCCAACCACATTTGGGACTATGGTATCCTAAAGACTCTCCTCTTGAACTAACAGCCTACTTTGACGGTGACTATGGAGGGTGCAACATTGACAGAAAATCCACAACTGGTGGATGTCAATATCTAGGAGCCAGACTGGTCTCTTGGCAGTGCAAAAAGCAAACAACTGTCTCCACCTCATCTACTGAAGCAGAATATGTAGCAGCTGCCAGCTGCTGTTCCCAAGTGATGTGGATTCAGAATCAACTGAGAGACTATGGTATGAACTTTCTATCTACTCCTATTTACATTGACAACTCAAGTGCCATAAGCATCGTAAAAAATCCAGTGAAATTTCCCAAAACCAAGCATATAGACATTAGATTTCATTTTATAAGAGATTGTAATGAGAAGAAATTAATCCAAGTTACCAAAATTCATACAGATGATCAGTTAGCTGATCTATTTACAAAACCATTTGATGTAGGAAGATTCACCCTTCTAGTATCAAATATTGGTATGGTTAATATGGATTAATTTGTTTTTCATAATTCTCTCTTATTTTATGAAGAACATATTTATTTCATATGCTTGATTAAGGGGGAGACACTGTTTCATAAGAATATACTTAATTTTCAACTAACAGCTTGAGTATTTTCTCAAGCTGCTAGTTCATTTCACTCGGACTGTTAGTTGTTTTCACTTGATCTGTCAAAGTGTGCAGGGTAATTCTGTAATTTCTTATAAGTGTGTGCGTGTGATAGATTTCAAAATGTCCAAACCTTTAAAGGTCCCAGTTTCGTTCAATTGTAACTACCAGTTGCAAAAATATCTTCCACGATCTTTTCCAAACCTTCTCTCTGAGCGATTCACACACAAATCTCTCAAACCCTAAATCACCGTCTTGATCGTCAATGGAGTTTATCAAAGAGCACAACTGTCTCCCTTATTCCCTCAAACATACTGACCTTCAACCATTCCACGTCGTGATGGACTTCCTTCGAAGTTCCCATATCCATCATGCCCTCACTGTCAATCCTACCATCTATGTGTCTCATATAGAGCAGTTCTGGAAATCTGCCTCAGTCAAAACCATCAATGGAGTCACATCTTTTGCATTCACAATCGATGGCAATCCTATTACTATAACTAAGGAAACCATCCGCCAACACTTGCATCTTCAAGATGCCGCAGGTATATCAGATCTATCCCTTACTGCCTTACATGAAGGACTTTTGCAATAGGGTATAGGGGCCCTACTGATTCTTTTACTTTCTTTAAAGCACATTTTGCCCCTAAATGGAAATATCTTGTGCATGTTATACAACAGTGTATAAGCCCTAAAAGAACTGGTTGGTCAGAATTTTCTTCAAATATAGTCACTGCCTTGGTGTGCTTATCAACGGGCCAACAGTTCAATTTTTCAAATATGATTTTTCAGGGAATGTTGAGGCATCATGCCCTAAAGAATGGGAAATTTTTGATGTATCCACGATTTTTGGCTGAAATAATTGCAAGATCTTGCAAAAATTTTAATATACATAAAAGGATACATGTTTCCCATAGGCATTCTTTACCATCAATCAAAAGACTTTTAAAACCTAGTGCCAATTTTATGAACATAGATGTTCCATTGCCTTCTGCAATGCTGGGCATCAAGCCAACAAACAGAGGAGAGGGTCCTAAGCAGGCTCAGCCATCCATCACTGCTTCACCCCCAGGACCCCAACCCATTCCTCATGATACAAATATTCCATCTGCTCCTTCTATCACACATACATCCCCTCTCCCCACACTCATACAATACAAAAGACAAAGGGTTTTAGGAGCTCCTTCCTCCTCAGCCCAAACACCAGAGCAAAATATCCCTGTGCAGGAGGACACTTCTGCACAGAATATCCAAATGGCACCCACTGAGGACACTTCCACCCTCAATTTGGAGGTGGTCATCCCATCAAAGGATGTCCATATGGGGCTTGTGGCTGACACTACTGATGTCTGTTGGGAAATAGTTTAAGTACATTCAAGCTGTTAGTTTAGACTTCTCAGACTGTTAGTAGATTTTACTTGTAAATCCAAAGTTCATGCTGCTAGTTGAAGAAACTCGAGCTGCCAGTGTAAAAGTTCAAGCTGCCAGAGCAAAACTACTCAAGCTGCTCAGTTCATACTGTCAAGAGATTCAAGCTGCTCAACAGTTTCAGAAACAGAAAGTGCTGATTTTCAGGAAACGATATCTACATGAAGATTCCAGCATATCTACTATCAAAGAAGTTATAGTTCGTCAAGGAAACATATCAAGAAGCAATATAAATACAGAGAATAGGTCGTCCTATTTAAAAAAAAAAAGAAGAGTTTCTGCATATTTTGAGTCTGTAATTGCTTTATTGATTAAGTTTTCATAAGCCTCTAAGGTTGTAAAACCCTAAGAACAGTTTGTGTTCTTCGTCTAATCAAACAGATTAGAGGTGATTGTAATTGATGAATTCAGAAATACAAACAATCTTGATTAATTCCTGTGTGTTTATTTATTATTGATTCTGAAAGTTTTTGTCAAAATAATTAAGTGTTATTCCGCAAACTTCTTGATTAAACTTTGATTCAAAGCAAGATTATTGATTTATACTCTGATAAATTCAAATCAGTTAGTCTTGGTAATTCATATTTTAGATCCTGACAATGTCTCTGCACAAGAGGCACATGCCAGTGTCAACATCACTAAGACCACTCCCATGGCAACAGAGGGTGTGCAAGCACCTTCTGGAAGTCCCCAGTACCAAGGACAAAGGGGCCCAGATGTTTCTACTTCTGGAATTCATGCCAGTGATAGATCTTAAATACCACTATCATTTGATGATCTTGAGGCTAGTCTGCAACTCATGATATTGACGTATCGTCAGCTGAAACCTGTTGTAGCCATATTGGAACATTACAAGTCCCTTATTGCTACACAGGGGGCACAAATTACAGCTCTGCAACAGACAATAGCAGCTCAACATCAAAGAATGGATTATTTTCATCAAGGGTTCACCCTATGTGGAAATAAGATTATTCAACTTGAGAAGATGGTTCGACCCCTAATTGCAAAGGTTGTAGGTCCTCTGGCCAAACCAATGCATCCAAAAAGGGGGAGAATCAGGAGATCCCTACTTCAGTCCAAACAGCTTCAACCTCTGCTCCAACAGTCCCAGATTCTAGGCTAACAGTCCAAACAGCTACTCAAGATGTTAGTCTAGAAACTCAAGCTGCCCATATCAGAACAACTGGAGTTGTTATCAGAGAAGGAACTCAGGCTCCTGTCAGTATAGTCCAATCCACAGCATCAGCTTCCAGAGATAAGGGGAAAGGCATACTCATTGAATCTCCAAAGATTAAATTCTCCTCTAAAGAAGCACAGGTTGCTCATGATGCTTAATTTGCAAGAAAATTAGCAGAGGAACAGGATGATGTCTTAGATCAGCAAACTCATGCTCAAATGAAAGATGATGAAACCTTAGGTGATTATCTAAGAGGGTTTGTGGTCAAGCAGAATCAGAAGAAAAGGAAAATGCCAACAGGGCATTCAAAGGCAAAACACAGAAAATTTTTGATAAACTTCTCTGCATCAGTTGGAATTCCAAGAATAATGGCTCAGTCATGGCCAACAGAAAAGCTGCAAGACTTACATGACAAAGAAATGGAAAAACAAAAGGCAGCCAAAGTCTCCCAACAAGTCCAAAGCCAACAAGAACCAGTTCAAGTTGGTGTCAGTGATCCTCCTCCTCATGTTCAAACTGTTGCTAATGATCCTCAATCTGAAGCTATTCAACAAGCAAAGCTTGATCAGGTAAAAAGAGTGTTGTTTGAACATCGGTTGCAAAAGGTAATGAAAATTGAAAAGACTCTCGATCAGCGTGACTTCTCCAAGCCTCCTATTACCTACTGGTATGCTAAGTCAATGGATGACATTGATTTAAAATATCACTTTGTAATCAAAAGAGAAGCTAGTCCTGAGGAAGAATACAAGAGCATAGTTCACCTAGTACAGAGGCTGACTAGAGATGAGCTGACACAAATGCATCGTATTGGAACTATTAGTAAGTCTAGGTCTCCACTTGTTTGGGTTCAGCAAAGTGTAAAAGATCTTAAAAGCATTTTTGATCCAGAATCTATCAAAAGAGACATAGAAGTTGCCAAGGATATGAAGATTGTACAAATTGATTTATATGTCAAATCAAAGACATATAGACTCAAATTTGCAAATGGATCCAGCATGTTCTTCAATTTTGAGTTCTTTGATCTGCCAAAAGCATGGTTACTCCAAATAAGCTCAGTGAAGATTTACTGTGATAGGGGGAGATTGTTGGGAAATATTCTAAGTATGTCAAGCTGTTAGTTAGATTTCTCAAACTGTTAGTAATTTTTCTGTGTAATTACAAAGTTCAAGCTGTTAGTTGAGTAAGTTCGGGCTGCTAGTTCAAAAGTTCAAGCTGCCAGTGCTCAAGTTCAAGCTGCTCAACAGATAGACTTCAAGCTGCTCAACAGTTTAATAAACAGAAAGTGCTGAAATTCAGGAAGAGATTTATATTCGAAGATTCAAGCATATCTACTACCAGAGAAATCAGAGTTTTTCAAGGAAACAAATCAGAAGGCTTTATATATAGATAGAATAGGTTTTTCTATGGTAAGTCTGCACGTACAAGTTTTGATTCAGTTGTAATTGCTTTCTGATTAAGTTCTCATAAGCCTCTAAGGTTGTAAAACCCTAAGAACAGTCTGTGTTCTTCGTCTAATCAAACAGATTATAGGTGATTGTAATCAGTGAGTTTGGCAATACAAAAGATTTGATTTTTGATTATATTTATGTGTTATTTGTTTTGAAAGTTTTTCTTAAAACAATTAAGTGTTATTCCGCAAACTTCTTAATTGGACTTTGATTCAATACAAGGTTATTGGTTTTATACTCTGATTGATTCAAACCAGTTAATCTTAGGTAGTGAATTTTGTTCCTGTCACCGAAGCTGAATTTTGTCGCTGCTACAGCTTGTGCTTGTCAATCAATATGGTTAAGGAGAATTCTTGATGGAAGCAGGAAGGTGCTACTACCATCTTTTGTGACAACACTTCTACCATCAAGTTGTCAAAGAACCTTGTGTTTCACGGTAGAAGCAAACACATTGATGTGAGGTACTATTTTCCAAGAGACCTTTATAATGATGGATCTATCAAGCTATAGTTTTGTCGAAGTGAAGATCAACTAGCGCATATATTTACAAAATCTCTCAACGTGGGTCCATTTCAAAATCTCAGAAGGTTGATGGGTGTTGGCACTGTGGAAGAATTCAAAAGAATAAGTTGAAGCATGATGCACGTGGTGCTTTCATATTGGAATTAAGGGAGGGTGATAAAACTAATTCCAATATTATTATGAATAATTATTATGTGGGTGTTCATATTCCCTAACTCCCAAGCTTTTGAGTTTGTTATTAATTATTTTCATGTAACTTCCATCTTTTCTTATTCTCACATTGATGTATTGAGCCCCATATATTGAGACCATTTTTCATAGTTTGAAATACAAGACAAGTGTTTTGTTCAACTATTTTTCTCTCTGTTTATCCACTGTATCAAAATTATGATTACGATCATTTTCAAGTCAAAGTTACAATTTTAATGCATATGATTGTCGTTTTGTTATGTTTTTAATCTTTTGACCGGTCAGTTTTTTAAAAAGGACCATTTTTCCCTTTTAATTTATTTTTAAGTTGTGGTCACTAACTAATTACTTTCTTTATTATATTATTTTAATTACTTTTATATTATTATTATTATTTATTTGATATTTAGTCTTTTTCTTATTGTTACAATTTAACTAAAGTGTTATTTTTTTTAATATGTTGTCTTTTATTATTATTATTATTATTATTATTATTATTATCACTATTATTATTATTATTTGTTTATTTATTTATTTGGTTTTATTAATTATTACAAGAATTTTAAAAATAACTTTTATATATATAGATTTGTATATAAATAAGTTTGTATTATTATTAATATTACAATTAAATTAAATATTTATTCAGATATATATATATATATATATATATATATATATATATATATATATATATATATATATATATATATATATATATATATATATATATATATATATACATATAACTTTTTATACTTTTCTTTGTTAAAAAATATAATTTTTTATATATATAATTTATTTATCTTTTTCAATGTTATATTACTCATATATATACTTACTTATCTTTAATTTATTTATTATGTTAAGTGAATATGTTTTGATTTATTTTAGAATACACATGTGTGTGTGCGTGCGTGTGTCTAAAAAATTTATATGAAAATCTATATCTATATCTATAATTAGATTTCTAATTTTACTAATTCATTATTAAGAAAATTTATGGAATCTAATTCAAATACTTTCATATTTAATCCATACAGTTAAAAAATGTAACACCCTCTAATCCCAGCCAAAAGCCACGTCATTTACAATACACATGTGGCATAAACGCATATAAAATCCATCACACATGTCAAGGGTTTACACGAACACTGATGAATTAAAACATTTCACAACATAATCATAATATCCAAAAGTCAACCCGACATACAAAACCCGACCCGGACCCAAATATTCACATACGAATCCAGTATCATTTGTCCCAAAGTTTCTAGCAAAGTAATCACATACGGATAACAAAAGCAGAATCTCCCGATCGCAGCAAGTCAAGCTCCTATCGTCGCTCAGGAGCTGGCGGTCCTATCTTCGGTCCCCCTGATACACACATCATACTCGAATACGTAAGCTTCGCAGCTCGTGAGTACACAAGGGTTAGACACTGCACAATTCACATAATCACACATCGCATGTCACATGGCAACCCTACACTACACGGCATAACACATGCCAGCGAGTCTCTACTCAGAGACCCTAGAGATCCAATACAGAAAGAGATACTCATCTCAATTGGGGATCCCCCCCCCCTGGAGCCAAACCACGCCCGTGGAAGCTAACAGGAATAACGGCCGCATATATATATATATGGGAACCCTTCACAGGGTCGAACAAAGCTACACAGCTCTCGCGATAACTCATCGCAATACACTATAATGGATCTCATATATATATAACACATATTAAGAAAGAAAGATCATACCTGAGGGGCAACTCGCAGTGCCCAAACAATTCATATAATCACATATGAAATATTAACACAAAAGACTCGAAAGACAACGACTAGTCTTTGGAAAAAGTCTCGCGTACTCACCTGGATCACCCTGCACAATTTCCCTAACTGTCTGATCCGAACCCAGCCCGTAACAATCTCTGATAGCCCCTGTACACAATTAATTCTCCCAGATTAATCTCAATTATCCCATAACTGTTAATATACCCAAATGACCCCACAAAACAACCCAACGGACCCCCAAAGCCCAGACCGACCCAAGCCCGCAGAAGCCCGATCGCGGCCGCACTGGCCCGATCGCGGCCCGCGCTCCCCAAGAACATCGCGGCCGCGCTAAGCGCGTCGCGACCGCGCTCGCGTCGAACAGCAGGCCCCTGTTTCTGTTTCTGCTCTGTCCAGGGATGAACTCATCCCCCTAACCCGATTCCAGCAGTTATAATACACCAAAATAACACTAAAACGCTGCTAATATATAACCAAACCAATTCCCAACCTATCTCAACAATTAACACATAGAATCAAGGTTAAATCAAAGGCCCTTTACCTTGCAACTTCAAGAACACAACTAGGAGATGCCAAATCTGATTTTTAACACCTTGATCACTTGTTTTTGGATCCAATCTGGAGTTCCAGCAGCATAAGGTCACCCACACACACTTATCTCTGAATTGCACAAAAGAGAGGATAAGAATGAACGTCACACACATATACGTAACTAAACGGATCCCGTTATATCGCGGGTTCGACACCGATACCCGACCCCAATATCAAAAATCCACTATTTATATCATTAAATCCCATTTAATCTCGTGAATCCATAATTATAATTTATCCACTAAAATTATATCCCGAATCCACGTAATTCCCCGTCCCGACACGTATAATCCACTATACGGGACGCAATTGGACCAACGCAATACTCAATAAAATAATTGGTCAATAGGATAATTACACGTACCTGCTCGGGAGTCGGGGTGTTACAAATCCTCCCCCCTTACAAAGATTCCGTCCCGGAATCTAACTCTGACTCTGGAACAGAAAAGGATAGCGACTCCGCATCTCAGATTCGGGCTCCCAAGTTGCGCTGGTACCCTTATGATGTCTCCATTGAATGAGTACCAACGATATCTCTTTATTGCGCAATTTCTTTATCTTCCGATCAGTAATCATCTCTGGCTGCTCAGCATATCTCAACTGATCATCCACGGATATCTCTGATAAAGGCACATACTGATCCTCCTTAGCTAGACACTTTCTCAGATGGCTCACATGGAATGTATCATGAACACCGGCTAACTCTGGCGGCAATCTCAACCGGTAGGCCTGATCTCTGACCCTGGCAATTATCTCAAACGGCCCTATATACCTCGGACTCAACTTGCCCCGGTGCCTGAAACGAATAACACCCTTCCATGGAGACACTTTCAACAACACCTGATCCCCAACACTGAATTCGAGCTCTGAAGTACGGCGGTCAGCATAGCACTTCTGACGGCTCTGTGCAACTCGCATATGCTCCCGGATCACAGCTACTTTATCACTCGTCTCCTGAAGTAGCTCGGGCCCACTGATCGGTCGCTCACCGACCTCACCCCAACACACGGGGGTTAGACACTTACGGCCATATAATGCTTCGAACGGTGCCATCTTAATCGAGGCATGGTAGCTATTATTATAAGCAAACTCTACTAATGGGAGATGCACATCCCAGCTACCTCTGAAGTCTATGGCACATGCTCTCAACATGTCCTCAAGTGTCTGGTTGGTGCGCTCGGTCTGCCCATCTGTCTGAGGCCTGTAAGCTGTGCTCAGCTGAACCCGGGTACCCAGCTCTCTCTGGAAACTCTGCCAGAACCGCGAGGTGAATCGAGTATCGCGATCAGAAGTAATCGACTTCGGAACCCCATGCCGCGACACCACCTCATTAATATACAGCCGCGCTAGCTGGTCCATCGTGATCGTACCCCGAACCGCAAGAAAGTGCGCACTCTTAGTCAACCGGTCTACTATAACCCAAATCATATCGTTCCCACGCACAGTACGAGGAAGTCTGACGATGAAATCCATCGTGATGTGGTACCACTTCCACTCGGGAATCTCCAGTGGTTGTAGACGGCCGTGCGGCTTCTGATGCTCACTTTTGACCCGCAAACACGTCATACACTGCTCGACATAACGGCCCACATCCCTTTTCATACCCGGCCACCAGTAGAACTCTCGGAGATCTCGGTACATCTTGGTGCTCCCAGGGTGAATAGACAACCTCGACTTATGTGACTCATCAAGAATCAACTGTCGCAAGTTCCCAACTCTGGGAACCCAAACTCTGCCTCTCAGCGTATATATCCCTCGGTCATCCCTGACCAACGACTCTGTCTGCCCAACTAACCTTTCCCTCTTCACATTCTGCTCCCGCAGACCCTCTATCTGTGCCAATCTCAGACTGTCAATCAGGGTAGAGGTGATCTCGAGTCTCACAGCTCGGGAGGTAATCGTCTGAACGCACGCCTTACGACTCAAGGCGTCAGCAACTACGTTCGCCCTTCCCGGATGATACTGTATCTCACAGTCATAATCTTTCAGAAGCTCTAAACTGCGTCTCTGTCGCATGTTCAACTCCTTCTGACTGAAAAGATACTGAAGGCTCTTGTGATCAGTATATACTACAAATTGGGACCCATATAAGTAATGCCGCCATATCTTTAACGCAAAGACTATGGCATCCAACTCAAGATCATGGACAGTATGATTCTCCTCATATGTCTTCAGCTGTCTCGAAGCGTAGGCAATCACCTTGCCCCGCTGCATCAATACACAACCCAGCCCTGTCCCTGATGCATCACAGTACACAGCGAAATCATCCGTACCCTCGGGCAAGGCTAACACCGGCGCCTGGCACAATCGAGCTCTCAACTCGGCGAAGGCAGTCTCCTGCTCGTCATTCCACTCGAATGGTACGCCCTGCCGTGTCAATCTCGTCAACGGCATGGCTATCCGCGAAAAATTCTGAATGAACCGTCTGTAGTAGCCTGCTAATCCCAGGAAACTACGAATCTCTGGCACGGTCTTAGGCTGCTCCCAACTCATCACAGCCTCGATCTTCGCAGGATCCACTTTGATGCCCTCGCTGCTCACAACATGGCCCAAGAACTGCACTTCTCGGAGCCAAAACTCGCACTTCGAAAATTTCGCATAAAGTCTCTCTTTCTGCAGCACGCTTAGGACCTCCCTCAAGTGCTGCTCATGCTCCTCAGCGCTCCTCGAGTAGATCAATATGTCGTCTATGAACACGATCACAAATCGATCCAACATGGCTCTACACACCCTATTCATCAAATCCATGAAGGCTGCGGGTGCGTTAGTCAGTCCGAATGGCATGACTAGAAACTCATAGTGTCCATAGCGCGTCCTGAAGGCTGTCTTGGGCACATCCTCTTCCCTGACCTTCAGCTGATGATATCCAGATCGCAAATCAATCTTCGAGAAGAAGCTAGATCCCTGTAGCTGATCGAATAAATCGTCGATTCGCGGAAGTGGATATCTATTCTTCACGGTCACTTTATTTAATTCCCGATAATCGATACACATTCGCATGGTACCGTCTTTCTTCTTCACAAACAACACCGGTGCTCCCCACGGTGATGAGCTCGGACGGATAAATCCCCTATCCAGCAACTCCTGAAGCTGAGTCATCATCTCTCGCATCTCAGTGGGTGCCAGCCTGTAAGGCGTCTTCGCAATCGGCACCGCTCCAGGGATAAGGTCGATCCGGAACTCTACCTGGCGATCTGGCGGTAGCCCAGGTAGCTCATCTGGGAATACCTCAGGGTAGTCTCGCACTACAGGTACATCCCCTACCTTCGTCTTCTCCTTCTGGGCGTCAATCACATAAGCCAAGAAGGTTTCGCAACCTTTGGTCACATATCTCTGAGCTCTAACCATCGAGATGATCCCAATCTCGCCCTTTCGCCTCTCCCCGTAAACTGTCACAACCTCGGTCTCAGAAATCGGTATCCTAATCATCTTCTTTGCACAAAGAATGTCTGCCTGACGGGCTGTCATCCAGTCCATACCGACGATCACATCGAAGCTGCTGATCTCGATAGGCAGTAAATCGATCAGGAATCGATGAGTATCGATCTCGAGTACACACTCTCGATAAATACGGCTCACTAAAGCGGTACTGCCGTCTACCCTCTCGACAATCAATGGCACAGATAATACAGTAGGAACAACAGTAAAATAAGCACAGAAGGACACTGACACATAAGAGCGATCGGCTCCAGAATCAAATAAGACTCGCGCACGCAAGCCATTCAGAATATACGTACCCGTAACGACATCTGGAGCATCTCTGGCCTCCTCAGCTGTGGCCTGGAACACCCGGCCTCTGGCTCTCGGAGCTGCATCCCTGCGGGAGGTGGAAGAAGAAGGCTCGACTCTAGCACCGCTCGTGCTCGCTCCCGGTACTGCTGGCGCTGACTCTGGGCAGTCTCTCATGCGATGGCCCGGCTTCCCACATCGGAAGCATAATGCCTCTGGGGCTGTGCAGGCTATAGCTGTGTGGCCGAACTGGCCACATCTAAAACACCGAAACTGATCACTGGCACCCGGTCCGGCATGCCTGCGGTGGCATCTCGGACAATCTCGCTCTCCGGATAAACTGTCAGCTCTACTCCCCGATGCCCGGGACCACCGCCCAACACTGCTCTGACTGGCCGCATGACTGTCTCTCTGACCCTGTCCCCGGGATCTCTCATCCCGACCTCTATCTCTGCCTCTGTCCCTGCCTCGGTCCCTACGCGGACCTGAACTCTGCTCCTGCTGACGGCCCTGCTCGGACTGCTGATCCCTCGGCTCGCGCCAGTAACTAGACTGCTCAGTGGCTCCCGTACGCTGTCTCTGAGTAGGCGGCTGCTCTCGCTGCCTCTCGATCTCTCGCTCTCTCATGCGAGCTAATTCTAGCGCCCTAGCAAAAGATGACGTCTCCTGTAGTCCCACAAATTCCCTGATATCTGGTCTCAGGCCGTCAACAAAGGCATCGGCCTTGCGCCTCTCTGTATTCACATGCTGCGGCGCGAACTGGGAGTACTCATTGAAGCGATCCACATACTGCTGCACAGACAGATCCCTCTGCTGTAAGTGGAGGAAACGGCGCTCCATCTCTCTCTGCTCATCACGGGGCGCATACTGAATCTCAAACATGTCCTTAAACTGAGCCCAGGACATCGCATATGCACGAGAATCAGACATGGAAGACTCGATAGATCCCCACCACTGTGAGGCTCCACCCCTCAACTGATACGTGGCATACCCTACCATGTCTTTCGGGTCCACATGAGCAACCCGAAATGCAGACTCAATCTCGCGCTCCCACGCGAGTGCCATCCCTGGCTCACCCCCGCCTCTGAACTCTGGAGGATTCCCAGTCATGAAATCCTTAAATGAACCCCCTCGCTGAGATGTAGAGGAAGAGGCACCTGCACCCGTGCCCGTATCCTGACCACCCCCAGAACGTGGCCCCGTATCATGCCTCTGCTCTCTCTCCAGCTCTCTCTGCTGTCTATAGAACTCTGTAAGAACCCCAAGCAACTCTGACTTGCGGATATACTCATCATCACCCGGCGGCTTACCCGCGCCAGAACCCTCTCCCTGGTCTGCCATACTGATCTGCACAAAACAAGGCAATTAAGCACAAAAAAGTAGGTCTCCCAGCGTTATACACTAAGCCAGGATAATTAAATCCTCTAGTATCCGTCACCGGAATACTCCCCAAGAATCTGAACACGGTCTAAGCTCAAGCATCCACTGATACTCAATACTAAAACCACAAGCTCTGATACCATACATGTAACACCCTCTAATCCCAGCCAAAAGCCACGTCATTTACAATACACATGTGGCATAAACGCATATAAAATCCATCACACATGTCAAGGGTTTACACGAACACTGATGAATTAAAACATTTCACAACATAATCATAATATCCAAAAGTCAACCCGACATACAAAACCCGACCCGGACCCAAATATTCACATACGAATCCAGTATCATTTGTCCCAAAGTTTCTAGCAAAGTAATCACATACGGATAACAAAAGCAGAATCTCCCGATCGCAGCAAGTCAAGCTCCTATCGTCGCTCAGGAGCTGGCGGTCCTATCTTCGGTCCCCCTGATACACACATCAGACTCGAATACGTAAGCTTCGCAGCTCGTGAGTACACAAGGGTTAGACACTGCACAATTCACATAATCACACATCGCATGTCACATGGCAACCCTACACTACACGGCATAACACATGCCAGCGAGTCTCTACTCAGAGACCCTAGAGATCCAATACAGAAAGAGATACTCATCTCAATTGGGGATCCCCCCCCCCTGGAGCCAAACCACGCCCGTGGAAGCTAACAGGAATAACGGCCGCATATATATATATGGGAACCCTTCACAGGGTCAAACAAAGCTACACAGCTCTCGCGATAACTCATCGCAATACACTATAATGGATCTCATATATATATAACACATATTAAGAAAGAAAGATCATACCTGAGGGGCAACTCGCAGTGCCCAAACAATTCATATAATCACATATGAAATATTAACACAAAAGACTCGAAAGACAACGACTAGTCTTTGGAAAAAGTCTCGCGTACTCACCTGGATCACCCTGCACAATTTCCCTAACTGTCTGATCCGAACCCAGCCCGTAACAATCTCTGATAGCCCCTGTACACAATTAATTCTCCCAGATTAATCTCAATTATCCCATAACTGTTAATATACCCAAATGACCCCACAAAACAACCCAACGGACCCCCAAAGCCCAAACCCAAGCCCGCAGAAGCCCGATCGCGGCCGCACTGGCCCGATCGCGGCCCGCGCTCCCCAAGAACATCGCGGCCGCGCTAAGCGCGTCGCGACCGCGCTCGCGTCGAACAGCAGGCCCCTGTTTCTGTTTCTGCTCTGTCCAGGGATGAACTCATCCCCCTAACCCGATTCCAGCAGTTATAATACACCAAAATAACACTAAAACGCTGCTAATATATAACCAAACCAATTCCCAACCTATCTCAACAATTAACACATAGAATCAAGGTTAAATCAAAGGCCCTTTACCTTGCAACTTCAAGAACACAACTAGGAGATGCCAAATCTGATTTTTAACACCTTGATCACTTGTTTTTGGATCCAATCTGGAGTTCCAGCAGCATAAGGTCACCCACACACACTTATCTCTGAATTGCACAAAAGAGAGGATAAGAATGAACGTCACACACATATACGTAACTAAACGGATCCCGTTATATCGCGGGTTCGACACCGATACCCGACCCCAATATCAAAAATCCACTATTTATATCATTAAATCCCATTTAATCTCGTGAATCCATAATTATAATTTATCCACTAAAATTACATCCCGAATCCACGTAATTCCCCGTCCCGACACGTATAATCCACTATACGGGACGCAATTGGACCAACGCAATACTCAATAAAATAAATGGTCAATAGGATAATTACACGTACCTGCTCGGGAGTCGGGGTGTTACAAAAAAGGAAGTATTTTAAATATTCTAATATTAATCTAAATTTATTTTTACACAAAAAATTTCATATTTTGATGTATAATATTTAATTAAAACATACAATTTTTTTTATCTTATATGGTATTTATTTTTATATAAAAAATACATAACTGTAGATGAATTATTTAATAAAAAGCTACTTTTTATCTTAGTTTTTATAAAATGGATTTAACTTACATATTTTGGGTATTTCTTATTCAGAAAAAAAAATCGATCTTATTGTATTTATAATTAGATAAAACTAGATTCTTATGAATTTTATGTAAATCGAGCACACAATTTTTTATTTTTTTAGATTAAACTAATCTCACATTCGTATAAAAAAAATAAATTAATTTTGAGTTAAAAGTTTATGGTTAATTTTTTCATGACGTATATTGATAGTATACAAAATATTGTTGAGAAACATTATAAATGTTTAAGTCGAATTGAATTTTTGATAAACTAAATATATGATTATATTATATGCATATAATAATTGTATATTTGTTTATAAGTTTATATTCTCAAAAAATAATTATTATAAATGTGTGTGTGTAAAAAAAATGTTTAGCATCACGTGTCGTTTCTTCGGTTAATAAAATATAATTTTTCCCAGCCAATTTTCCATATAGGATTCTTCTTAATTAGTTATCTTATTTATTTTTAAAATATAATTAAGTACTACCTAATTTAACTGCTATATATATATAAAACAATCCTTTCAATTGATTTAAATAATTTTCATATTTAACTACTATTAGCTAACTATGAATTACTTTATATATTTAAGAAGTAAAAATAATGCAATATTGAAAATGAGTTGTTTTATAATTTTTTTAATCTTAAAATTTTTATATTTTATTCTATGTAAAAAGTAAATTTTTAATTTTTTTATTTATACATTAAAATCTAAAAATAAAAAGTTTTAAAAAGATGAGACACGATAAATACTATTCATACATATTTAAAATTAGAAATTTTTTAATTATTCTTAATAACAAAAGATAATACTATTTTTCGTATTTTTTTAGAAAAAAATAAACATTTTTGTTTGTAATTGACGTTTTGTGTAGATTTTTAGTAAACATTTATTTATAAAATATCCACATCATACGTGGGTTAATAACTAGTCTATACTATTAAAATAGTAACTAAATGTCACATGACATGCTCTCATTTAATTTGACACGTGTAACACCCTCCCCGATCCCGGAAAAGCCACGTCAACACAATACACAGGTGGCACATCTCAATAACTCAATTACACATATGTCTTAGGATAACTCAGAATCACTATTAATTTAAAACTTTCACATAATATTGTTTACACATCATTCACTGATTAACAATATCTCATTAGACACAAACGATAATATAATTGATGACAAAGGCAGCTGCAATAGTCTTCGCATAACGACGAGTATCTGATCAACAAACTCAGCTACTGGACCCTTCACTGAAACCTTGAACACGGAAGACTCGAATACGTAAGCTCGGAAGCTCGTGAGTACTCGAGGGTTAGACTCTGCACAATAAACACGTAGCATGCGTACACATAGCACATACACACAACACAAGCTCTGTCTCTGTCTCTGGCAATCAACATCACTATGCAGATATGAACACAAAGCATGAGATCCGAAGCCCTACACACAGAATCACTGAGGGGGACCCTTCCCCAGCTAACGACCGTGCGCACCGGTGGTTAGCCACAACCCTGTAGCACGGGCGCGAACCGGCTACAGGCCCTGCCGTGTATACACGCTCCAAGGACTGTTAGGGACAGTCAACCCGCGCGATCACACATCGCGAATCACCGTCCGTATGGAACTCATCACGGACCCCTGGACCGGATCTCATCTCATGCACATATAACACATATGTGGGGAAATAGAATCATACCTGGCGCCCACGTCCCTGTCTCATCCACAACACACAATATACACATACACGAAGCTAGCTACACAGTTATGACTCGTAAAACGGTCCTGGGTTTAAAAAGGAACTCGGGTACTCACCTGGTTAATCCACTAATCCCGAAGTCTCTGACTCGGCTCGGCTCGCTGATTCGTCCCTGAAATCACACAGATCCCAACTCGTTAACACAAATCCACGAACATATATCACAACTCATACTGAACATGAACTCGACTCAGACTCAATTGCAATCCCCAACAGAACCCCGAATATGCACAAAACCCATCCCGAGCAACCCTGAAGGAAACCCGACACAATTTGACCCAAAACCCCTTTATTGAGACCACACTCGAATTTTCACTGCAGGCTCTTGGTCGCGTCGCGGGGACTCTGGTGGTCGCGCCGCGATACCACGAAACCCCTGCTCTTGACCTGCGATTTTCATGGCTGCCAGGAGTATACAACTCCTTTCAAATACGAATTTCACCCCAATTAATTCATACAAACACTATACACAACCTCTAAGAACATAGAAACTAATTCATATATCTTTCATAACACATAACCCAAATTAGACCCTCAATTCAAAGAAGCTTACCACTTGAAGCTTAAGAACACCAAAGAAGAGATGAAGAAGATGATACAATCAATTTCAATTTCAGCAATAACCCTGGAAATGGAAGCTTCAATCTGCTGGAATCTCTCACACAAACAAACACAACACCTTGGAGGTTCTCACACAAATGGATAAGGAAGAGAAAGGATAAACATATATGTACGTCTTTATCTCGACCGGTCCCGAACCCATTAACCCGAACCCGATATCATATTTTCACAATTAATATCCACTTAACCCAATTAACTCCACGAACCCAAATATGTAATTAATCCACTAATATTATATCCCGGAGACACGTAACCCATAAACCCGACACGTAAAATCCACTACTCGGGATCTCATTGGCCCCAACACGATATTAATTATTTAAACATCCACTAAAATAATTACACGCAATTATCTCGAAATTGGGATGTTACAAATCCTCCCCTCTTAAGAAGATTCCGTCCCCGGAATCTATCGCAAGCCCATTCGCAATTATACACCTCTATATTAAATTCCCGAAACCTCAACTCATATATCTCAACATAATTATCAACAACTCTGTTGAATTCGCATTTGAACTCTGAATGTCACAATCATCATTAATACACGTCTCTACTTCAACTCTCGAAGTAAGTCAACTCCCTCGAATCTTTAACTCAATTAGACAATCCACTAAAAGCTCGGTTAAATCCCCTAATTCGCATATCGGCAACTGATAGATCCCTTATTCACAGAGCCTTCTCGTGGCGTCACCTCATAAGCCACCGGATCCACATATCACCTCAATCCATCGATCTTCACTCTCTTTCATCACATACTCACATAGCTCTATGTAGATCATCCACTATCACAACACATAACGATATCTCCATCGAATCTCTAAACGCAAGCTCATGAACATGGTTAAACTCATAAGGGATTAAATCCACTCTCAATAGCCTAATCCATTATCACAACAGAACTCTCAACTCTTTTCACCGCAACAGATAAACGCATCTCATAAAACGCAATATCATAGATATGGATAGCACACACAAGGATTTAAATCCACTATCAATATGATAATCCACTATCAGAATTGATGAATCCACTAGCACATCACAAACACATTCACAAAGATTACTCATATAACTCACATAACTTAACAGGATTAATCCACTAATCATAGCATAATTCTGAACTCGAAAGCCCAGATCACAATAAACCTGAATCTAGCACATCGACTCCACATATACACCCCAAGCATAACGACCCCATTCAGCCCATACACACAATCCCGCCCCTCTGACACTGAATTCCACAATCACAAACACAACAAGGCAATTGCACGCAACAAGACACATTCACTTATCACAGACATAGCCCAATAACCCGCCCCACAACTGACACACACTCAAAGCAAGCTCAAAAAGACATACCCGAAATCACATCAGTAGCATCTCTAGCTTCCTCTGCAGTCGCCTGAAAGACCCGACCTCGCGCCCTAGTATCATGACGACCGGATGACGACGGCTCTGCTCTGGCCCCACTAGAACTCGCACCCTGCACCGCTGGTCCCGGCTCTGGACAGTCTCGTACTCTGTGCCCCGGTCTCTCACAACGGAAGCACAATGGCTCTGGAACAATACACGTGGCGGCAGCATGCCCACGCTGACCGCATCGAAAACACCTGGGCTCACACGACCCACTATGGCGACGGTGGCATCTCGGGCACTCTCGATCTCCAACCGAACTGTCTCCCCTATCACCTCCATCTCGAGGCCTCTGCTCTACACTACTCTGACTCTGCCCTGTATACCTCGAACTCTGCCTCTGACTCTGACTATCTGATCGATGGCTCCGCCCCGGTCCACTCGATCTCCGCTCCCTATCCCTGTCTCTGTCTCTATCCCGATCTCGTCTGTCTCTTGAACTCTGTCCCGAACGCCGCTCTCTGGAATCGTCTCTGGAATGCCTCCGGTCGCTCGAGGACCGCTCAGGAGTCCTCGCACGTCGACGCTGAGAAGATGGCTCCTCCCTCTGCTTGGCTATCTCCCGCTCCCTTATGCGGGCCATCTCTAATGCTCTGGAAAAAGTAGAAGTCTCGTGCATCCCAACGAACTCTCTGATATCCGCTCGCAGTCCATCAACAAACGCATCGATTCTTCGCTGCTCAGTGGCGACGTAATGGGTTGCAAACTGGGAGTACTCATTAAACCGGTCCACGTACTGCTGCACCGTCATCTCTCCCTGTTGTAGGTGAAGGAATCGCCGCTCCATCTCTCGCCTCTCGTCTCTCGGGATGTACTGTAGTTCGAACACAGCCCTGAACTGATCCCACGTCATTGCATACGCCACCGACGATGTCATCGCTGACTCTATAGACTGCCACCACTGTGATGCCCCTCCCCTCAACAGATAGGTCGCATAACCGACCATATCTCTCGGCTCCACGTGCGCAACTCTAAAGGCAGCCTCCACCTCACGCTCCCATGCCATAGCCATCCCTGGCTCACCCCCACCTCTAAACTCTGGCGGATTCCCGGTCATGAAATCCTTAAACGAACCCCCTCGCCGAGACGTAGATGAAGAAGCACCTGTACCCGTATCCTGACCACCCCCAGCACGTGGTCCCATACCCTGATCCTGTTCCCGCTCCTGCTCTCTCTGTTGCCTGTAAAACTCAGTCAATACCCCCAGAAGCTCTGACTTGCGAATGAATTCGTCCCCTGCCGGCTTGCCCGCGCCGGATCCCTCGCCCTGATCTGCCATGACTATCTGCACAAACCAAAATAATTGAGAACCATAGATAGATCACCCAGCGTTATACACTAAGCCAGGTTAGTTAATTCCACTAAATCAATCGCAATGGATCCCCCATGGATCGAAACAAGGTTTAAGTTAAGCATCCACTAATGACACTCAGACTTCAAACCACAAGCTCTGATACCATGCTGTAACACCCTCCCCAATCCCGGAAAAGCCACGTCAACACAATACACAGGTGGCACATCTCAATAACTCAATTACACATATGTCTTAGGATAACTCAGAATCACTATTAATTTAAAACTTTCACATAATATTGTTTACACATCATTCACTGATTAACAATATCTCATTAGACACAAACGCAAATATAATTGATGACAAAGGCAGCTGCAATAGTCTTCGCATAACGACGAGTCTCTGATCAACAAACTCAGCTACTGGACCCTTCACTGAAACCCTGAACATGGAAGACTCGAATACGTAAGCTCGGAAGCTCGTGAGTACTCGAGGGTTAGACTCTGCACAATAAACACGTAGCATGCGTACACATAGCATATACACACAACACAAGCTCTGTCTCTGTCCCTGGCAATCAACATTACTATGCAGATATGAACACAAAGCATGAGATCCGAAGCCCTACACACAGAATCACTGAGGGGGACCCTTCCCCAGCTAACGACCGTGCGCACCGGTGGTTAGCCACAACCCTGTAGCACGGGCGCGAACCGGCTACAGGCCCTGCCGTGTATACACGCTCCAAGGACTGTTAGGGACAGTCAACCCGCGCGATCACACATCGCGAATCACCGTCCGTATGGAACTCATCACGGACCCCTGGACCGGATCTCATCTCATGCACATATAACACATATGTGGGGAAATAGAATCATACCTGGCGCCCACGTCCCTGTCTCATCCACAACACACAATATACAAATACACGAAGCTAGCTACACAGTTATGACTCGTAAAACGGTCCCGGGTTTAAAAAGGAACTCGGGTACTCACCTGGTTAATCCACTAATCCCGAAGTCTCTGACTCGGCTCGGCTCGCTGATTCGTCCCTGAAATCACACAGATCCCAACTCGTTAACACAAATCCACGAACATCTATCACAACTCATAATGAACATGAACTCGACTCAGACTCAATTGCAATCCCCAACAGAACCCCGAATATGCACAAAACCCATCCCGAGCAACCCTGAAGGAAACCCGACACAATTTGACCCAAAACCCCTTTATTGAGACCACACTCGAATTTTCACTGCAGGCTCTTGGTCGCGCCGCGGGGACTCTGGTGGTCGCGCCGCGATACCACGAAACCCCTGCTCTTGACCTGCGATTTTCATGGCTTCCAGGAGTATACAACTCCTTTCAAATACGAATTTCACCCCAATTAATTCATACAAACACTATACACAACCTCTAAGGACATAGAAACTAATTCATATATCTTTCATAACACATAACCCAAATTAAACCCTCAATTCAAAGAAGCTTACCACTTGAAGCTTAAGAACACCAAAGAAGAGATGAAGAAGATGATACAATCAATTTCAATTTCAGCAATAACCCTGGAAATGGAAGCTTCAATCTGCTGGAATCTCTCACACAAACACACACAACACCTTGGAGGTTCTCACACAAATGGATAAGGAAGAGAAAGGATAAACATATATGTACGTCTTTATCTCGACCGGTCCCGAACCCATTAACCCGAACCCGATATTATATTTTCACAATTAATATCCACTTAACCCAATTAACTCCACGAACCCAAATATGTAATTAATCCACTAATATTATATCCCGGAGACACGTAACCCATAAACCCGACACGTAAAATCCACTACTCGGGATCTCATTGGCCCAACACGATAAAATTATTTAAACATCCACTAAAATAATTACACGCAATTATCTCGAAATTGGGATGTTACACATGTCGCTCTCTCCTTTTGCCACGTCATTTACTGATTTTATTTTTTAAATTGTACAGTAAATCAAATCTAAATCTAATATGGATTAATTTAATAATAACTAACTAAAATTAAGCAAAATTTAGTATTCATATAATTATTATATTATACATATATATAAATATCAATTTCTAAAATTAACTCATGTAATGCATGAGTAATAACCTAGTATAAATATAAAGAAAAAAACAATTAGAAAGTATGAAAATTACACAAATGGTCCCTGAAAACAAAAAAACAAAAATGTCCCTGAGACTAACGGCTCAAGTATAAGATTTATATTATACTTATAATAATATAAACATAAATATAAATTTAAGTTGGAATTAGAATTTGAATTTTCATATATTTGAAAAAAAAAATAATAATCAATGTAACACCTGCAAATTATCGCAAAATGTTTCAACGACTATACAGGCTACAACTACCATATGACAATCTCAAATTAACCAAACCGGTCACATAAGTGTTTAACCCAAAACATCATAAATCATACCAATCAAAAAGGGTCTCCGAGACTCTTGTTGATCATGGTTTCTCTTTGATACTGAGCTACCTTAATTCTTATATCATAGTATGTATCGTTTAGAAAATAGTTGGGTCGATTGTGGAAAAACAAGTAAAGCATGTAAGACATCTTTAAAATAAAATTGTTTCTATAGTAAAATCGATCTCTTTGTAATTCATTGCAATCTGTACTAATAACAACAATTAATAATGAGTCTTTTTGCTACTCTACGGACAATAACGACACAGAGTCACTGTTAACAATAAGAAGGTTGAGAACGACCCAGACATTAAACATGTATTATACTAATGTGCTACAAGTAAAACCTCATATTATAGATCACACACGCATGATTGTGTAAATACCAAAAGTTTTCAGTAATGTAAAAGATCATGTATTATACTAAATGCATCTTAAAACAGTTATAAAAGCAATACACCTTTTTCGTAACTTCCTTATCCTAGAATTAGTTATAACCATGGATTATTAGCTTCAATTGTAGAATTTGGCTTGTTTGTAACATCCCGAAATCTTATCTGGTACGTGGATTTATTTTAGTGGATATTTAATTTATCATTATTGCGTTGGTCGAATGAAATCCCGATTAGTGGATTATACGTGTCGGGATTGAGTCATATGTGGCATCGTGTTATTATTTTAGTTGATTATTAATAATTATGAGATTGTAGATTAAATGGGTTGAATTGATATTAATAGTGAAAATGTGATATCGGGTTCAAATATTTGGGTACCGGGTTGCTAAAAATAGGAAGCGTATATATAAAGCATCCTTTCAAATTAATCTTTCCTTCCTTTCCCAAAATAGAGACTGAATAGAGTGTACTGTGTGTGCGTGTGTTGAGCATCAAGAAAACAACAAGGATTGAGCTTGGTTGCTGAAATCTGATCATCATCATCACCTCTATAGTGTTCTTGAGCAAAGTAAGGGTAAGAGCTTTAAATCCCGAATCTGATTTGTGTTAGATGTCGTTGAATTCATGGGTTTGACTTATTAGCCTGTAAGTTCAGTTTTATATGAGTTTTGTGTATATATTGGTGCTGAAAGTCAGGTTTGGGGGTGTTAAAATCCCCTAGTTCAGCCATTTCCGACGAACAGAGCAAACCTGCTTGTCCGTCGTCGTGGTCGCGACCCCTTGAGCGCGATCACGATAGGTGTAGCGCGGGCGGCATGAGTTTCGACAGCGATTGAGAGCGCGGCCGCGATGCTTCCCGAGTGTGGCAGCGATCCAGCGGTTTGGGTCAGGGCTGGTTTTGGGCTTCGAGGTCCGTTTGGGGTTGCTTGTTGGGTCTGTTTTGTATATCAGTGGGGTTTATATTAATATTCTGGGATCCATTATGTATACAGGGTCGAGCCGATAGCGATTCGAGCCGCGATAGGACTTCATTCAGCAGGTAATTCAGTGGATCGGTGAGTACTCGAGTCCTTTTAAAAAAACGCGTTTATTCTACAAGTTGTTTATATATGTTCTATTGTGGTGTATTGAGTATGAGACAGAGATGTGGCGCCTTAGGTATGATTCTATCTACCTTCTTATATGTGCTATATGTGTATGAGTTCCTAGAGAATTCGCGATGGGCGATCGCGCAGGCTGACTGTCCCTAACCAGTCACGAAGTATGATACTGTATATATATACAACAGTGTTATTGTTAGGTCACTCTTGTGCCTATCATGTAGCTAACAACTGCTGTGTGCGGTCTGTTAGCTGGGGAACGACGTCTCCTTGAGTTGAGATGCACACTAAGTTCTGAGTTTTCACCAGAGACCTTGAGGCGTATTTGAGTTGTGATATTGAGCTATCTGTTGATTCTATGTGCTATGTGTTGTGTTATATGTTATATCTGCAGAGTCTAACCCTTGCGTACTCACGAGCTTCCAGCTTACGTTTTCGAGTCTAACGTATCTCAGGCAGTCAGACAGTAGGTTCACAGCCGCAGAAGTAGGAGATGAGATTAATCAGAGTTTCATATACGTGTAATTGTTGTATGCTGACGTCATCTTTTAGGAAACTGTTGATCTGTATTTGTATATGTTTTCAGTATGTATAGCTGGTAGTCAGACTTTGTATGCTAGCTCAGGGTGTTAATTATCTGTATCAGACTTTTGAGACGTTTGTATTAAAATTTTAATTATCAGTGATTTGTGTAAACCCCTGACATGTGTACTATGAGATAACTGCGATATGACCACTTATGATATTATATTGACGTGACTTTTATGTGTAATGAGAGGGTGTTACATCCTTATTTGGAATCTTATGTGTTGTTCTTTTGCATAAGTGATAAGTGACTGAAAACTGATTGCAGTGCTTATTGATAAATGAATGACGCTGAATACTGAATACTAAATTAATAAGTCTGTTTTTTGTATGTTGAATCTGTGTGTGTGTGTGTGTATATATATATATATATATATATATATAAAAGAACAAAACTTAAACACAAGTTATAATTTTTTAATAATTAAATCGAATATATAAAGAAAATGTAAAATAAATAAATTAAATATTCTAATGGGATAACTTTTTAAAAATAAAAAATAGATATATTTTATAAAATAAATATATCTTGAAAAATAAAAAAGTGTAAATATTTTTGATAATTAAGGAGAGAGTGAGGAGAGTTGTTTATAGATTCAGAATAAGTGACCATAAGTGGGTAAAATATGTTGATTGGATAAGTGATGATTTACTACTTATTACTTATGGAAAAAAATACAAATATTAGCTAAAATCACTTACTGAATAGGTGAAATGGCCAAATCATTACTTATTATAGGAAAAAGAAAACCCCCTTAAAGTAATTTAAGTGATTATTGTGCCAAAAGTCAAAGTTGGTTGTTATAATTTGTATTTTCGGCTTTTAAATATATTACAAGGGTTATTTATACAAATCTTAAAAGTTTTTTTTTATTATTAAAACCGAAGTCAGGGTGTTTATGTCAAATTGTCAATCCCGGGTGGCAATTTGAGCCCGTTCACGCAAACGGGTTGACTACCAAAAGTCATGAATTTTATATAATGTCGAATTTTTTTTCAAAGAACAATTTTTTTAATACGCCATTTTATAAATTTTCATTTTTAAAAAAAATTTATGTTTCATCTTAGATTTTTACAATGGGTCCATTTTATTGTTCGACCCGTTTGGCCCTTTGGGTCAAGATTGCCACCCTTGGAGCCCTGAATATTCATATGAGCCATGCCAAATAAGTCACTAAAAACTTCTTTAACTCAAACTCTCGCATTCCTCTTCAATCCATCTCCTTAATTCCTCAAATTGAAGTGCTCAAGTGTCAGATTCAAGTTCTAAACTATGTTATGATTCTCGTGTTTGGATTTGTGTTTAAAAAAATAATGTTGCGCTTTGAAAACTAATAATCAGATAATAGCTAACAAAAAATGTTGTCGGAAATGTAGTGTTTGGTTTAGTTTCTGCAGTTTGCTATCATAATTATCAAATAATCGGTTTTTAAAATGTTTGGATTTGCGTTTTAACTTGTAAAATGACCAAATAACCACTTATTAAACAAAAAAGCTACATTTTTTAACTTATGAAAAAGTGTGGTAAAATTACCTCAAAACGCAAATAATCACTTATTAACGTATGCAATCCAAACACTTTAAACCAATTATTTGCGTTATTGTATCATGATAACACAAATAATCACTTAAGTCGTCCGTCATTTCATTGTTTCTAGTAAATGGTTTCTTGGTCATTTTTCCGTAAAGTTTTTTTTTTTCACATGTTTCAAAAGACTTCCACTCAAAAGAATCAAGCAACCCTTTTTTTGTGGAGTGTTGAAACTCTTTTACTGTTTGCATGATCAATATGGCAGTGCCACATGTAAGATTTGTTCAAGTCGTACTTGAACTTCTTACTAATGCTATAAATTGTTTCATTACTTGTATTTTGCAAATGTAATACATATAGACCATTCAACGAATTTGCTTCGAGATTAAAAAAAACACATTTTTTCGATAAGCATAAATCATTCTTTTATTATGAACATATTCAAAATCCTCATCTGTTAATGAATCATACAAAATAACATTCTTAATAAGTTTTTGTACAAAATAACAGGTATCTAGTCTCAAAACTAACCCCAAAGGTAAATAACTCGTAGGTTTCCAATAGCTTTGGCACCAATACTTGATCCGTCGCATGCCCGCAAGATAATGTCATTGCTTCCAAGCCTTTTACTTCTCCGGAACCCTTGCAAATGGTTACATATATGGTTACCACATCCGAGTACGTAATAACCAGGATTTATAAGAAGTATGCAAACAATTTATCATATAGATACTTGGCCCATTGATTTCCATCTCATCCACATTTAGTTGGCAGTTGCACGGATTAAAACTTTTGCAATGCGTACAATCAAAATCTTCAAGCTCATCATCCCAGTGTCTGTCCTCGATTTTCATTAGCGGTGACAATTCTGACTCATTTAACCAAACGTGTCGAACGAGTCAAGAATCAAAAGACAAAAATTTAACGTTATTTTGAATTTTTTTTTTCAAAAAACAATTTATTTGGTAAATCATTTTTTAGAATTTCAATTTTTAAAAAAATTATGTTATAACTTAGTTATTTACTATAAGTCATTTTGGTCATTTAGCTCATTTGACCCGTTGGTTGAAATGGTCACCCCTAATAATAATTAAGTTTCTTAATAGAATATCTTCAGTTATTTTCAGCATCTCATGCATCTCGACAACGAAGACAGTATTATCTTGCATGCTCTCACTCACAACTGCCTTGTAAGCTTTAGTAAGCGATTCAAGAACTCTGAGCTTCAACTCATAAAGGATCAACATTACAATTTACCAATTTCAACTCATTTGATCATTTGTTTCATTTTGATCATATGATTTTCCAATGATTGACCATTAGAACATCTTACATGCCATAAGCTCCTATTTCTTAAAGTATGGCATGTAAGGCTTGCAATAATCCTCCAGCTTGATCATAGCCTTGTATACATATGTATCTCTAGTTCTTTAAACATTTTTTGACAACTTACATTTTGTTGATATCACAATGAAAGTCATTACATAGACTCGTCCACCGGGTTTGGTTAATGGAACCAAAATATCTTCGGTTTCAGTTTAGTTTTACGATTTTGGTGATGGACAGTTAACGGAAAAACCGATGTAAAAGTTAGTTTCAAATATTTTTAACTTTTAGACATATAAATATTAACAGTTATACCAACAATAATATAAAATATTAAGTCATTTAATAGTGGGTTAAAGTCATACAAATGTATGTTACTTTATTGAATTACTCAAATGACTAATCTAGTTATTTTTTTATCTCATTGGTACTTGTACTTAAAATTTATTGTTGAGATGGTACTTTTGATTACCGGTTCTACCGGTAATGATATTATATTTGTGTTTTTAGAAGTATGAAAAGGATCTATATGCTTATGTGAATTTTCTAAAATTATTTATATAGATCAAAATCACGTAAATCCACATTGTACTCCAAAATAACTTGTCGATATGGTACGTGTAACCAGTAACTATGTTGATATGGTAAATTCACGTAAGCATCATGTCATTAAAAACCTGCTACGTTGTCATTTGAATCAGCAAAAACTGTCATATCAACATAGCAACTGGTTACACGTACCATATCGACAAGTTATCTTGGAGTACAACTACCATCTGGTCAAAAAAAAAAAAGCTAATTAGTCATTTAGATAAATTGAGAAAAATATGTTGCATTTGTACGACTTTAACCCTTTAATAGTCTACATTAAATTAGAGCAATTTAATTTAGAAAAATTATAGATAATTTGTAGTTTATTCATCGTTTTTATTATCTTGGACTTTTGAAGGTTTTAGAAATTGATTGTTGGAGTTTTTTAGTTTAAAAATTAATTTATTTAATAAAAAACGATTAATTACTTAACTGACCAACTGGACGAAGAAACTAGTTAACCGTAATCTCGGTTCGGTTAACCATACATGAACACCCCTATTTTTAACCTTTGGTGCATCACATGCAGGCTTGTAAAGTGAAGGACATTTTGTGATGTACAACTATTTATCAGCTCCCAAAACAAGTCTGATGTGTTGAAACCATGCTGCAAAATTTGGTCTAGTTAGCTTGCCATTTGGAATCGGTGCTCGAAAAGATACTTTTTTAGTATTAATTTTTCTACAAAACAAAAAATAAAAAATTCCAACTTAATATTTGATTTTAAAATATAATCCAAAAAAAAAAAAAAAAAATTATCAGACCTACTAGGATTCTTTTACTTGTACATGCACCAAACAAAGGCAAAAGCACAAGCTACTTAGATATATAATTATTATCAGTTATAAAGTGTCTTTATAATTCCTAGTATTCTATAAGACTCCCTATTAATTAGGACATGATTAGTTTCATCTACACCTAACATCCGAGTTCGAGGTCAGAATCACCACTAATCCACACCATATAATGACTGCAAGAATTGGGCCGAGTCCGACTTTAGATTCACAATACTCACCTCATACATCCCAGAATGTGACACAAAGCACCCAGCGATGGCTAAACTTACTTATGCCGACTGGAGTAGCATTAATGTTATTATATGGACGGTATGTTGTCTCAGATTTTAATGAGAATTTTAAAAGTTTAAAACGTTTTATAGAAGGCTAGTTATTATTTCGTTTCAAAATCTTATTTTAAATAAAACATTTAATAATCACATTATTATTCATTATTATTAATTTTGTTGTTTATTTAATGCATGAAATCAGCCAATCACACAACTTGATAAATAATCAATCAATAAAAAACCACACACTACAATACTTATACAAAATTTTAAAATTCTATTCTAAGTATTATTTATTTTAAATACTTATACAAATCGAATAAGGGTTGTAAAAGGCAATTAAAATTAATCAAGCAAAACAAAAATAACCATCAACGGGTGTCAATTTTGACCCGACGGAACGGACGAGACGTTAAAATTGACCCGTACTAAAAAAACATAGAACATAATTTTTTTTAGAAATGAAAGTTTAATAAATGGTATATTAAACAAATTGTTCTTTGGAATTTTTTTTTTTTAAATTATGTAAAATTTATGAATTTTTGTCGTCAACCCGTTTGACTCGTTTGCTTGAACAGACCGAAATTGCCACCTGCAACCATGCGATCACAATTACAATCACAGGAATAAAAAAGCACATCCATTGAATCCAATTAGATACCAAAAATGTTTAATAATCAATAACTTTTATGAGTCGATTAAATTAACCAAATTTTCAAATTAGTAACCTTTATTAACTATTAAAACCATATCAATAACTTACTTAAGTTTAGAAATTTGGATTGAAAAAAAAAAAAAAAAAAAAAAAACAAATAAGTCTGTGTTTAAATTCAATCAATATCTATAATTGATAAAATTTATCATTTTTTAGCTATTTATAAATGAATTTAGATTCCTAACATTTCACATAATCCATATCCTTAAACGTTATTTCACACGTCAATCAATCAACTACTATATAATACAAATTAAATTTCAATTCTTTCAAATTTGATTCGGTAAGCCGGATTTGATTTCCAAATCCCATTAAAATTCCTTAAATTTGTCATCAAGATAGGTTTCGGATCTTATATTCTTATTTATTATGGTTTTGTTTTGGGCTTGTATTTAACATCGGCCCAATATATGGAGTCCATTAAAGAGCCGGTTGCCATCATCCCCCTCTTCTTCCTCTTCAGTCTGCACTATTTGCTCGGTCGTTGAACACCCGAGGAGACATGAGCAGGTACAATCATTTCGCTATACGCATGGTGTTGATTACGTTTTTAATTTCTTGTTAAGCACCAAATCAATTGATGATCGATGATCATCTTATGGATTGTTTGGTGAAAGTTTTGAAGCTTATTGACCTATAATTCTATTTTGATTGTTGTTAATTTGAGTATGAATTTGGAGTTGAGTTTTGAATTCGAAGAGTTGCTGCATTGATAGTTGAGTGATGTAGTTGTCTAGACACTAGAACTATTTTTGAATTTGCACTCTCTTCGTTTAGAAAGAAGCTAACATAAAATTATGTTTGGGGAAATTAAATGGTTGAGGTTTGATTTTTTGAGTTCATATTTGGTGTGGTTTCTGAATTATTTCTCTAGGCAACTTGATAACTTCATTGAACTTTCTAACGCCTTATGGATTGAAATTTGTTAGTTTTAAATTAGTAATGAAATGGATGTATGATTTCCTGTTCGATTTAAGTGTTAGGTTTGACATTGAAGATCAGGTGTTGATCCTTCTTTTGTTGGGAATGGAGGAATCAACGTTTTCCCTCCTTTACAAAATCTTAATTCTTTTAGGGAACGTTTTGTACAATAGAATCAAGAGAATGGAATCGCATTGGGTTACAAGCTTTTTTTATCAAGATAATTCACAATGGAAAGGAATGGAGAATTAATTTTTATGTAGAATTTGTTTCTCACCTTTCCTTATCAAAATTAGAGATTCAAATACATGAAAAGAGAATGGAAATTTTTATGGTTTTACTTTATTTTTTTAAATCAATATTCATCATCATTACTAAAAACATGAAAAGAGAATGGACAATCAAGCTTATAAACCTAAACAATTCCATTTTTCAAGTTCCATCGCATTAAACGTAACCTTAGGCCCGTTTGGTTCGCGGATTGGAAGTTGAATGAACTGTAAATTACTTTTTAGTGTATATGGAGTTATGGACATTTAGATTGCAGAGAGAATGAATTAAATTTTGTGTAAATTCAATCAAAACTTATGATTGTAGGATTTTGTCACTCATTGCTATATGCAAAGCAATTTAGATTCTAACATTTCATAACACACACCACTAGCCAAACATTAAACAACATGCCTTACCACACGGCCACACCCTATCAAACACCCTAATGCTTTAAATTTGAATTCTAATCCTTTCAAGTTCCATTCCGCGAGCCAAACGGGGCCTTAATGTTCTGGGACACTGATTAGGATTATATTATTACTATTGTTCTGTGATTCGTACCAAATTTTATTCAAATTTGACTCTTGCAGTCTTGTATGTGAAACAACCTTTTAACTTCCTTATAGAGAGAAAGATCATGGCAATGGTTTTTTTTGGACAGCAAACTAACCTACTCCTACTCCTAAACTACCCCTTTGCCCCAAGAAGGAGACTTCAGAACTTACTTTTACCACCTAAATTCCAATTTGCCTCCAGTGCCGGTCCCATCATTTTTTAGGCCCGGGGCATATATTTAAAAAGGGCTCTCAATATATATATAAGCAAAATCCGTATAAAAAAGTTACAATTAAATAATATTGATTCTGTTGCACCATTGTCAATGTCATATCTTTAAAACTTTTCAATCTGTCATTGCGTTATAGTTTCACGGTGCTTCCCTGAATTTTTTCCCAATCCAAAAAAACGCAAAAAAATTAATACTAACATCGTATATAAATTGGGCAAAGATTGCATACAATATTAAATTATATTTTTTAGTAAATTGAGATAAAAAATTTAAATTTTAAATGATTCATAATATAAATAGTAAACATATGTGTCAATAATAAATAGCATCCCAAGAAATAAATACATATCTCATCAGTATTTTTAATAGTCGTATAATAAATAACATAAACCACGTATTAAACAAAAGTAAAAAAATCAAACTCATTGAAAAACAAAAGTATAAATATTGAATTTGATGGATAGTACATTGATAAAAAGCAAATAGAAGATATTTGTAGATGAAAATCCAAGTGGTAGTGATGGGATATAAATAAAATAAAAATGCACACAATGGGATTCGATCCCACACCATTGAGATTCCAAGATAAAATGACTACCAACTGAACCAACATATTGTTTATGACTTTTATCACGCAAAAAACATATAATCTAATACTGGACACTTAGACTATATTAACATATAATTTTTTTGGGCCCGTTATAGTGAATTGGGCCCTGGGCGGTGGCCCATGTGAACCAGGCCCAGGGTCGGCCCTGCTTGCCTCCACGGGAGTCGAACCGGTGACCTCTCACTTACATATCACCCATCATACCAAATGGGCTAAACCTTATTGGTATAGCAATGGTATTTGAATTTTGAAGTACCAGCCAGATTATCTACAAGTTTAACATTTATGTTAAAGATAAGAAAAAATGTGAATCGACCTACATATTGAACGGGGAAAGTATATTTTAAACAAACTTGTTAACAAGACTATGTCCCACATTAAAATAAATGTAAAATTGTGAATCTTATCATATATATATATATATATATATATATATATATATATATGTGTGTGTGTGTGTGTGTGTGTGTATAGAGGGGTTCAATGGAGAACCTCCATGCATCGAAGAATCTCGAAGAACCTCCATCAACCACCACAAATGCTGAATTCCCGCGTGATGCATCAAATTCTCGCAAGATGCATCGATTTTCACGTGATGCATTATGATTTTCTAGCGATGCATCGTGGTTCTTCAAGGTTTTTCGATGCATATAGGTTCTCCATTAAACCCGCCCCTATATATATATATATATATATATATATATATATATATATATATATATATATATATATATATATATAGGTTATAGATGTTTAATTTGTAATTTGTTGGTGGAATAGATTGATTGCAACAAGAAAGCTTGCTTCAAACATCTTTGCATTGAGGCTAGCTACAAGGACATTCTGCAGTGATGCACCAGCAAAATTAAATAGTGTTCCATCCGGTAGCCTATTTAACAATGTAAGGCTTTTGCTTCCTATTCCATTTGACATACATTTTTTTCCTGTCATTGCAACTAGAAAATTGTTGCATCGTGATTCGGTGCCACCTTACTTTTGAAGCCAATATGGCAATTTGTCTCATGTTACAAATTCTCACTCTCAGACCTTCAGTATTACATCTAACTTAAAATATTGGGAGGCTTCGATGATGTAGCTGCCTCAGTTGGTTATCGAAGAGTGTTTAAGTTTTTGGTTACTCCATTACTTTGAGGCATACCGTTTCATTGGAACTCATTTTGTTCTTTGTCTTTCCTTTCTAGGAGCTTAAGGACGAGGAAGGTTTTATGAATGATGTTCCTCAACATGACATTGCTATTGTTGGTGGTGGGATGGTTGGGATGGCCCTTGCTTGTTCACTAGGTATTTCATATTTGTGTACCTTGTTTTGTCAACCTTATTCTAAATATAATCCATGAATTCCCTTAATTTTTTGCCATCCTCTATTCTAATGAACTGTGAAGCTCAACTATTCCATGCTTTTTTGCCCTCTGGATCTTATTTAGTTTGTGTCTTTGAAAGTTTATAAATTGCCTTCTTCATGCAAGTTTTATCTAATCTCTGTCTGGATGGTGGATGCAGCAAGCATGCCGTTGACAAAACACTTGTCTATTGCCATCATTGACAGCAATCCTGCTTTATCAAATGGATTCTCTATCAATAAAGATGATCCTCCAGATTCAAGGGTCAGTACAGTCACACCTGCAACTATTTCTCTCTTTAAAGGTATTAAATTCAATGATGTTGTCAATTTCTGTTTTATGCAAAGGAACAAATTTTTATGAACTCCCTTCTTTTCTAACCTTTTTTTAAGAGTTTTCCTATTGTAAGGGTTAGGGGTGGCAATCTTGACCCAACGGGCCGAATAATTAAATGGATACATTGTAAAAAACTAAGATTAAACATAAATTTTTTTTGAAATAAAAATTTATATAACGATGTATTAAAAAAGTTGCTCTTTGAAATTTTTTTCAAAATTATGTAAAATTTATGACTTTTGGTCATTAACCCGTTTGACCATTTTGCTTGAATGGGCTAAAATTGCCACCCTTAGTAAGGGTGATGGTATTATATTAACATGTGAAAATTTTGTGGATACTTATGTGTAGATGAATGCAGGTGATAGATAAATCATGTTTCATACAATGCACTGCAATAATCATATTCAGAGTATTACTAAAATTTGCGCTGCAATTGTCATTATTTATTTACGGAGTATTTAGTTTTTGATCATACATTGCCACTCACTGAGGGACCTTAGCCCTGAAGTTGCCATGTCATGACAATATTAATAATAAAATTCACATTCTGGTATCAATAGAGAAAAGGATATATAAAAGAGATCGTATAAGCTGAGGTAAGATTCTTGTAGGTCTTTGGTTAATAAAGTGTTAATACCAAAGCCTTTGGAGGTGTCTCTTTAGTAAAGATGATTTAAAATTCTATAAATTAGAATGGGCATAAATAACAAATGTCATTATCTTGTGGAATAGACTTTATTAGAAATTGGCTTCCTTTCCCTACATCCTCATCATTATTCTGATTAAGGTAGGCTCACAATACTTACGAATTTTTTTGCTCTGTGGTCCATAACCAATAACCAGAGTTTAATCTGTAGGTATTGGTGCTTGGGAATATGTTGAACAGCATCGACATGCCTATTTTGATAGAATGCAGGTAATATTCATTAACAAAAATTGAATATGTCCACATCTCAAGGAAACCTTCGATGTACCTATTGACTATTGTATAGCATCTTCGGTAAAAAGACTCGTTCATCACTATTATTCTTGAAGTAAATTTAAAAATTGAATATTTCCTTTGAAAGGAACTATGTCCTTGTGTTTGTGTAAACACTGTGTTTATGGTGAAAATTACATAGGAAGTTTATGCTTTGAAAGTAGAGGTTACATGAAATTAGGTGTATTAGTTTTGATTGAAGATCAATTACCTTTTTACTAGGTATGGGATTACACTGGCTTCGGATACACAAGGTACAATGCCAGAGATGTCGACAAAGATGTTTTAGGGTAAGAACATGTTACTTTCTTCGTTTCTATTTTACATAACAAAGTTTTGCCATACACAACAATTTCATATAAAATGACTATCCTACCCTTAAAGGGAACGAATAAAATTAAAGATGATAAAAGCGTTAGTAAGGATAGAATAGTCATTTTGTGTGAAATTGTTAATGGCCAAAATTTGTTGTTTACAAATCACCTCCCATGTTTTATATACTTGTTGCATCATCTCATGATTTTTTTTTTCTGGAATTTCAACTCAGTTGTGTTGTGGAGAACAAGGTGCTACAGAAATCTTTACTCTCATGTTTACATGTAAGTAAATTATTGGATTCATGGGATTCGTTGTTCTCACATTAGATAATTTCGTTTGATTGATGGAAATTCATACTGAACAGAACAAAGATTTTGAGAAAACAATCTATACTACAAGATTGTCATCAATGTCACTTCCAACTCGTTCATCAGTTTCGGCCGTAGGAGAATCGCTATCAACTGCGTCATCAAAAAGTCTTGCAAATCTAGCAAAGCTGGAGCTGAGTGATGGCACGAACCTGTATGCTAAGTTGGTGGTAAGTCTTAAATAATCTCAACTAAAGTTTGTTTCCACTGAAAAATGTTAGATGGCTAATTTAAAAGGGTTAAGTCGTACAAATGTATGTTATTTTTCTAAAATTACTCAAATGACTAATCTAGTTATTTTTTTATCCGATTGGTACTTCTACTTAAAATTTATTGTTGAGATGGTACTTTTGATTACCAATGACCGTGTCTACCGGTAAAGATCTTATATTTGTGTTTTTAGAAGTATTAAAGGATCTATATGCTTATGTGGATTTTCTAAATTATTTATATAGATCAAAATCCACGTAAATCCACGTAAGCATCATGCTGTGAATCAACAAAAACTGTCATATGAGCATAGTTATTGATTACACGTACCATATCGACAAGTTAATTGGAGTACAAGTACCATCCGGTCAAATAAAAAGGTTAATTAGTCAATTAGGTAAATTGAGACTATTATGTTGCATTTGTACGGTTTTAACCCAATTTAAAATGGAAAAAAGATTACACCCTTTTTTCTGTATGATAAGACTACTGGCCTGAGGTGAATCACAGATTTATGATGTTTGTAATAGGTAGGAGCCGATGGGTCGAAGTCACGTGTTAGGGAGTTAGCAGGAATCAAAACCACTGGTTGGAATTACTCGCAGAGTGCAGTCATATGCACCGTTGAACATGCTGCCGAAAACTTCTGTGCGTGGCAACGATTTCTACCTGCTGGACCAATTGCGCTTTTACCAATTGGTGACAACTTTAGCAACATCGTCTGGACCATGTCTCCAAAAGAGGCATCAAATCATAAAATAATGAACGAGGATGATTTTGTGAAAGCCGTAAATCACGCTCTTGATTATGGATACGGTCCTCGTCCTGAATCACGGGGATTTAGCAGTGATGTGATCTCTTCGTTTTTCCGACCAAATGTGACATCATCAGTTAACGAGGGGTTTGAACCTCCGCCAAAAGTGATGAAAGTAGCTTCAGAGAGAATGGCGTTTCCGCTTTCTTTGATGCATGCAAACCAATACGCATCAAAACGTGTAGTTTTAATTGGTGACGCGGCTCATACTGTTCATCCTTTGGCTGGTCAAGGAGTTAACATGGGGTATGGAGATGTATCTTCACTTTCAAATGTCATTGCTGATGGCGTTGCGGTCGGATCAGATATTGGTGAGGTGAGAATCCGGTATCATTTCTACTGTCTTCCAACTTTTACTTTCAATGTCAATTTAGTTGTTCTCACACCATGATTAAAAAAATATAACTCAGGATGCGTTTCGTAGAAAGAATCGAAGAGAAATGAAATGTGGGTAATAATAAAATCAAGGGTTTTTTAGATCATGGAATTTGAAAAATACAATAACCCTATAACTGTTTGTAATTCTCTTTTCTTATTTTTAGCTTTTACTTGATACTTCACAATTTGGTAGAGATAAGAGATAAATGAATCTTAACATATATATTGATACAACCTGAGAATCCATAAAGAAATTATATAAATGATTCAAATCTTCTAACTAATAAATTTGTCTTATATTTTTCTCTACCAAACGCTCCCTATAATGTCTTCGATAACCCATGAATTAAGGTTGCCTTGACCTCAATTGTCAAATGCATATCTTTCTAATAGTGTTAGAGTTTAGTAAGAGACGTGGCATGGACCATTCGTGCAGGTAAGTTTGCTGAAGAAATACGAAGCAGATAGGAAAACAGCGAATATGGCGATGATGGCTGTCCTGGATGGTTTCCAGAAAGCCTACTCTGTTGATTTTGGACCGCTAAATATATTACGAGCTGCTGCATTCAATAGTGCAAATGTTTTCCCGCTATTGAAGAGGAATATCATCTCATATGCATCAGGAGAGCGTAGACTCCCTTTTCTGTCGTAGCGTAATTAGCAGTATTTTTTTATTCGAATAAATGTATCTTGTACCACAGACACTCGCCGTTGAGGCAGATGTAGTTAGGTTCCATGCTTACTAAGGATGTTATAGAAATTGTTGCAAATATATCAAGTGTTGCATCATTCCCGTGTATGGGTGTTATTTGGGCGTGTTAAATGGGTATCGGGTTATTTGGTTCGGGTTTGAGGGTGTGGGTTCTTTGGCCGAACCCGAACCAAATAAGGGGACGTGTTAATCGGTTTCGGGTTAATCGGTTTGGGTTAAACGGGTTATTCGGTTTTGATGTAAAAAATGAAATACTTTACACATTAGTTTAAACGAGTTAAATAGGTTGGGCAATTTGGATACACAGGTTAAATGAAATAGTTTATAAAAAATGAAACACTTTACAAATTAGTTTAATAGTTAGACTATTATAACTGGGTATTAAATCTTTACATTTTTGTATATAAACAATTCTAATTATAATTAAAATTGGGTATTTAAAAATTAAACGGGTTATTTGGGTACCCGAATAAACATGAATTTTACCCGATCCCTGAACCGAAGTTGTTATTTGGGTACCATTTAACCCGATTAACAAAACCAAATAACCCGACCCAAATAACCTGTTTAACATTCGGTTCAGGTGGGTTATTCGGGTTCGGTTTTTTTGCACGCCCCCCTGTTTATGTTCGCATTATGATTTACCAACATGAGTGCTCTGCATGTGTTTCGCCTATTTTGTGGCGAAAGGGAGAGATTATCGGCAAATACCAGAAAACCTGCACCTGAACAACTGGATAATATACATAAATCAATGTTAGCATTGTCAAGTACTAAAACATGTTTTTAAGCTTTGTATTATTCCTTTCTCCAACTTTACATCTGTCCATTTGCCGAATTGACTCACTGTCCTATACAACTGAAAGTTCCAGCGAGGACAAAAAGAAATCGATATCTGGTGACAATTTACGGTTAACAAACAATTCCTATGGTGTATTATCATATATGCACAATTGAGTGGCTAGTTGCTGCTTAGCGTAAGAGGAGTCGACAAGGAACCAAGAGATATTGAGAGATACAATCTCATCCCAATGTAGCTAAGACAGACATTGATGTGGGGTCGGCTGCCCAACTGCTGTTCTTTATTACCTACAAAAACGCATCCCTAATCAAGCGTGCCATAACTCGAGAAGATAACCGGCTTATCACATCTGGTAGCACTTTTGCTGATAGGCCTGGCATTATTGGAAGAAGCTCCTGGATGACACGACCCATGTCTAAACCCTGTACATAAAAGCGAGAGTTCAGAATCAATAACGATCAATGCACCAACTGGGTTTCAAAGATTTGTGTTGATTAGTTCGTGGTTTAAATTCCCAAATACTGTAGATGCTATCTAAAAGTGCCGAAACATTGTGTTCGTATCGATACCATCAAAATTTAGAGTCAGATGTTTTACTGAATGGTTAAAGCGAAGATTTTAGTTTTAGTGAGAGTAAACCACCGTTAAGTTCAGTACCTGATCCGGTGATTGTAGTCTTGAATCTCCAGCAGTTAGAAATTCGATAATCTTTTGAACGTTGTTCAGTATCACTTTGTCCTCCTCAGTTATGTAAGGAATTAAACCTGTGGGTCTGATGGTTCCGAAGGTAGGAACCATGCTGAAAACTGGGGTAGGATTTCGGATTCCCAATACTGCCAAAACTTGGACCAATTGTTCTCTAGTAACAGCATCAATGCCTTTCACTATCTGTTTACAAGAAAAACAATACGCAACTTTAACACAATTTAAGATTCTTTTAAAACAGGATATTTCACAATTAACTTGTACAAGCCGTCGCTTGAAACTCAAAAAAATACATCTTTTTACCAAATTAGTCAAACCACAAGCATGCAAATTAAAATCTTGAAATGACATTATATGCAAAATTTTCTTTTTAAGTTTCTAACATTGTAGATGCCTACCGACAGCTACATGGACAAAGATAGAAACACGACAAAAGAGTAACATTATTTACCTCATCTAACAGAAATTCTCGGAAGAAATTTCCTTTGTCAGACAGCAGAAATGCTAAGGCTGCTCTTGTTTGAACTGGCTGTTCTTGAGATCCACCTGATTGAAACTGTGGGAAAGTAATGTTTGTTCGACTTTGCAGAATGCCAAGTTCAGCCATCTCTCCGTTTAGATCCTCCCCACCACCACTTTTGGCTGCTGTTATAAAACTCTCGAAAGCTTGCATAACGTCTATAAATCTTTCAGCATCAAAAACTCCAGATTTCCCATATATGGTGTAACGCAAGGCACTCCTTAAACGTGGAGATTCATCAGTAAGGAGCCTCTGACATTGACAACAGAAAAAAAAACATCAATTTTGTTTTGACGAATATGGAGCTGATTCATTGAGAGATTATCATGAATGAGCTCATATTAGACCATGCATGCACAGGAACAGAAAAGAAATAATTTTTCAGAATCTAGTGCTTAACTTTGTTGTTCACTTGAATATGTTTTTGTTATTGATGTGATGTATTTTTTTTTTCTGAAATATCTATTCACTTGCAATCTGTCTGAATCTCATATCATGATATCATTTGCATTTAGTTATCTGTGTAGTATAAGGACACATACTCACATCTACAAACATCAGGAAAGATTTCAAGTGTGAACGCTTATAATGTAACAAAAAATGAAGCATGTGTAAAATACCTGTGCAATATACGGATATGCTTCATCTACAATGGCGAATTCTGGATCCCCTACTAAAGCTATACCCTCAAGCACTCCTATTGCTCTAATTATAAGAGCAAAATAAGGAGGTATGCGAAATGGATAGTCAAATGTTATCTGAGCTAAATCAGCGGCCAACTCTTGAAAGTTAATATTTTTTGCACCACCACCTTCAAGGGCCTGGTCAAATACTTTGGCTAAAACAGGCAATATCGGATCCAAGTTTACACCCTCTGGAATGAAACCAAGTTTCACAAAATCTTTGACGATAGCTCCATAATCTCGATGAATAAGATGAGCAATAGCTTCTATCATCCCATACTTTTGATCATCTGTCAACTTCGTTACCAGACCTGCCAGTGAAATGATGACAAAAATTAGTACCTCTAGTGGGCAACAGGTAAATTGATGCATTATTTATTCAAGCATATAGCACTAGTAACTGGTGGAAAGAACACGTATAAAACTACTATGCAAAGATGATATAATTGTTACCAAAATCAAGAATAGCAAGCTTCCCATCTGGAGTGCGAATCATATTTCCGGGATGTGGGTCGGCATGGAAGAAGCCTGTATCAAGCAACTATATTCACAAAAGACAAGGAGTAAGAAACCATTAACAGACAGAATATTGTCAACAGAACTGAGATACAATACGATATCATGCTCTAGTTTACAAATTCCTAACTACTTAAGGTTACAAGATCTGCTCCCATGAGAGAACTTGAGATAAGAAATTACAAAAAAGTTGGTGCACATTTTGGCAAATGGTTGAAGTACACAATAAAAAAGTGTGTGAATTTTTAGAAGGGGATGCATTGCTGGCCCATCATATAGGCTTCTGGATAAGGAGTTCAAGAACATTGATGTTGTGCCAATTGCAACAAAACAAAGTTCAGAATGAAACGGTGGCTCTACATTCAACAAAAAAGAACTTTGACCGCCCATAAAATATGCTTCAATGTTCCAGAAACAATTTGGCCTTTATGCATGCAACATTCAACAGTAATGCACATTCCTGTTGTTCTTTTAACAGCACTGAATTTTTAACATCGTCTGAGCTTGCAAAAAAGATGGTAGGGAAAGATACCAAATGGACATGGGCATTTAGTGCAATTGTTAGATAAATTATTTTTTCATGTTTAGTTACTTATTTAAAACTGAAGTTTTTAATAGTTTCTCCAAAATATTCAATTATTTAAGAAAAGTTTACCTGCTTTAGGTAGCATATAACTCCAACATTAACCAGCTCCCCAACATCACTTTCTGTACTTTGTGAAAGCTTTTCACCATCTACCCATTGTGTAGTAAGAACTTTCCTTGATGTGTATTTAGAGTAAGTCTTAGGTATGACAACCTGGAACAATAAAAATTGTTAAGAAATTTTAAACACAATGATAAAATTAAGATGGTTGATGGTAGCATATGTTCCATGTTAAGAAATGTGAATTTGCAAGTCTCTGAAGGTTAAATATAAACAGCATGTAATTAATTAGAGAGAAAAAACTACTTGTGGTAGGTCCTTCTTCATCATCTCTGCAAAATATGTTCCATTTTCACCCTCATTAACATAGTCAAGCTCCTCAAAGAAACGTGCAGCCCATTCATCAACCAGCCCAACAACATCCACAGAGATCTACAAATGAAAGAAACAAATGTCATAAGCCCCATAAACTACTTGTTAACCCCCAAAACTCACGAGCAACAGACATAAATGAGGAAAAGCGGAGTGGAACTTTTTTGACCAACATACCTGAGGAAAGCGTCGAAGAAACAATCCCAAGTTCCTTATGATGAACAAATCAATGGTTACTGTTTCAAGCACAAAAGGCCGTTGTACCTTAACAGCAACCAAATCCCCATTTTCCTTTAGTCGGCCCTTGTACACCTGCCCAAGTGAGGCTGCAACATTTCACAACAGTGACACTTTAGGTGCTTATTGTTTAAGTTGCAACAAGTCACAAACCACATGCATTACCAGTTTATACTATTCCTAGAAAAAGTGTATCCATGATAATTTAGAAAACGTAGAAGTTGGATGAGTAAAAATTAGCATTCATGTTTTACGAGAAAAAGGGAGCACTGACTAAACCTAAATACAACTATTAGAAAAGAAACAAGTGGCAATGAAGTCACCTGCAGCAATAGGGGAAGTTGTGAGTTCCGAATAGATGTTGTACCATGGCTGTCCAAGTTCCTCTTCTATAAGAGCCATGGCAATGTCATCTGGATATGATGGAACCTTCAACAATTATAAAAGAAAATTCATGTAGTGAGAATTTGAATGCACACATAGACATACTACATGAAGACATCCTAATATTATATGGTTCAAGTTTCTATAATATGTGCAAGTTTACAACATATAAAGATGAGAAGAGCAGTCTGGTCTTAACCTTATCACAAAGCTTTTGCAGCTCGGTCATTGCAGCAGGTGATAATATATCTGGTCGAATGCTCAATGCTTGCCCAAGTTTTATGTATGCAGGACCCAAAGAGGTTACAATTTCCCTCAACTCAATTGCTCGTGTGACTTCATTCTGATCAAGATATCAAAAGGGAACACATAACAACAATAAGGTGAGCACCAAGGAAGAAGCTTCACATTTAAAGAAGCACAATTTGAGCTACCAGTGACGTAGTCTAGATCAATATTTGTGTTCACTTCCCTTGATCATACTTAATCCATCAAATGAAAAGTGCAACAATCACATATTGGCATGTAACTTTAGGAGGTTCTCAACCCATCTTATTAAAGTTCCTTTTCAGACAAAAGAACTAAGAGGATTGTCCAAAGGTATTTATTATTTAATGTACTTCAACATTTTCAAACAAATAACAAAACCCGTATATCTAAATGGATGATAATATGACAGCTCTCAAGGAAAGTGAACCAATTGGTGAAAGACTCAATTTATTGTACGGGACTAATTATGATGCATAAACAATCAATTAAGCACTCATCATCTTCATATCCAAATAGAAGGCATTCACACAATATTTATTGCATAACAGATTTACTAGCTGAAAGAGAATGCCTTTTTTTAGCAAATTTAAAACATTAGTGCTGCAGAAGATTAGGACATCGACTTTGTTGAATTATAGATCATCATGAATGTTCCATAACACTTTAGCACTATTATTTATATAATTTTATCAATTATGAGGGTGCCAGTATGGTCTAAGTGTAACAACATTACCAATAAACTCACAGAAGCAAACCATCAGGGCTTGCCCTGGTGGCCACCACCAAAGGTGGGGAGGCTTGCCTCTAGGAGAGGTCACGGGTTCAATCCCTGACATTGGTAATTCTAATCTAACTTTGGGTGTAATACTAACAACTAACTAGCCTTTCAAAAAAAAAAAAAAAAACTCACAGAAGCAGAAAGCAAGATGCCTTTTAGAATGCCTGTAAAGGACCCTTTATGGTAAGACTGGATCTACTTATCAGGATGCCAAATAATAATGGGTCCACAATAACTGCCCTCAACCTTTTAGAAGTGACATGTTAATCACTTAATTGTTAACTAGCGTGCACTTTTACGGATATCAAAACCACAAAACACATTGTGCAGATAACATAGACTATCACATTCACTCACCTCTTTAACCTTTTTATTTATAATGTCCCAAGCAATACGTGAAAGAAATCCACCTGCAACAGACATCAGTTGTGCGATGCGGGTGGCAACAGCTCTTGGCCTTTTACCCCAATATGCAGAGATATTATCAGGATCATATACCATCGGCAACAAATCACTACTTTCATCGGTCTGACAAAAGTACACAACAGCATAACGCATTAATATCCATACATTTTTACACAAGAACATCTATATGTACACACTAACCTGACAAAATTAAGTAAAAAAATTCTTATTTCTACAAATTATGAAAATTTCATAAAGTGAAAAAGAAAAGTTGATGGATTGGGAGTAAGACCTCTACAAGACGAAGTTCAACATCATCAGCAGCAAACTGAGAGTCACTTAAATTCTGACCCCTAAGCCCCTTCATAAGTATTGCCAACTGCTCATTCTCTTCCATCTGAGCTCTAACTCTTTTAATCTCTTGTGAAACCGTCTCCATTCTCTATAACCAAAACAATCCAAATCCAAAACCTAAATACTTTCTCACCAACAAAACACACAAACTTCAAAAAATCAATTGAAAATGTTAAATGTACCGTAGAAGTTCCGTTAACTGAAGATCCATTAACGGTTCTCGACGACGGTCTAGCATCAGTTGCGTTAGGCTTAGGCTCAGTTGCGACAGCACGAACCACTCCACTCCGACAACGCTTAACTCTAACAATACTTGGAAATGGACGGCGAACGGCGGTGAATCTGTTGCTGGTGTCCTTTGAAGTTAACGAGCGAGGAAGGGAGTCGATTCTGCTGCAACAACAGGTGATCTGAGCGGCGGCTTCCATGTCGGAATCGGAATCGAGGAGTATGATTCGATTGAAAAGAAGAGAAGCTTGTTAGGGTGTATGTATGTGTGTGTTGGTGTGGTGTGGTCGATGTGTGAGTTAGTTGACCACTAGTAAAATTGGTGGATCGACAAAAATGGGGAATTTGTGATTTTTGAGTTGCGGTACACGTGGCAGAACGAGGAGCAATAGAATTTTGCTTTTTAGTTTTGGCGGGTACGGCCTGCTAAACAGCGGCATCTCCACATAAACAATGTTTTTTTTCGTTAATCATGTATTTATGCAAAGTTTTTACTTTTACTTTTGAGATAATTACTAAAATAGCTACATATCATACTCATTTGTTACTTTTTAGCCATTAAATTTTCATTACCAAAATAGTCACACTTTACGTTACCACATTTACGTGATAGCCACCATTTACGTGATATGTGTTTTTTATTCATATTTTAATGCATTACGTTACAAAAGGTGTTTGGTAACGTAAATGCTTGTACTTTACGTGACCACTTTTAAAAATATGCTCAATTCTCATAAAAATGTAATGATTAAAAGTGGTCACGTAAAGTACAAGCATTTACGTTACCAAACACCTTTTGTAACGTAATGCATTAAAATATGAATAAAAAATACATATCACGTAAATGGTGGCTATCACGTAAATGTGGTAACGTAAAGTGTGACTATTTTGGTAATGAAAATTTAATGGTTAAAAAGTGACAAAAGAGTGTGATATGTGACTATTTTAGTAATTAACTGTAACATCCTCGAATTCAATTACTGTAATTCGGAATTAATTAGACGGATAATTTATAATTAAGTTGAATTATGAGCAATTATTATGTATTTGGGATATTTAAAAGTTTGTTGCTATTTTAAGAAGTTACGAAGTTTGAGAATTAATAATTATTATTATGGAGTATTATGAATGATAAAAGTTAGTAATGATAAATTTAAGAATAAATCAGTATTTTATAGAACCGGTTAAGTTGAGGGGTGAAATGTGCAAAAATGATGAAAGTTGAATAAAAAGGCTAAAAGCTATTCATTTTCATTTCACTCTCTCTCTCTCTCTACTTTTTCTCTCTAGAAACGCTCTTTACTTCTCTCTAGATTATCTCACAAACCGACCGGCCGATTATCAAGATTTATACGTCATCGGAAAGATCTCGAGGAGTACTACAACAATCTACGGTTGGATTCTTGATTTCATACGGATTGAGGTAAGAATCGATCCTTTTAAGTTTATATATCTCGGTTTTGAAAACATGACATTCGAATTTAGCATTTCTAGCATGAATAAAGTCGATTTTGCTTGAGTTTTAGCTAGAATATGATAGAGTATGCGTAATATAATCAAACCTAGGCATAATACATAACATATTCATGATTTTAGGCTTAGAAATGAAGGATTTAAGTTGTGGATATGAACAAACTCGAAAATACCAAGAACATAGTCGAAATCAAGAACAAAGTCGATTTTTGCACTAAATTCGAGTGTATATTCGAATTTAACACTATGGGATTCGAATTTAGGTCCCTAAATTCGAATTTGGGTCCCTAAATTCGAATATGGTTCGAATTTCCCATATGGAGTTCGAGTTTAGCATTAAATTCGAATGGAAATTCGAATTTAACCCCTTAAATTCGAGTTTAATGCCAAAAATTGAAAACCCACTCTCTAAACTCGAATATTTTGAATGGAACACATAAACAACACATAAAATAACAAAAGATATTCCAAGGATAAGGTGTGAACTTGAGTTAGGATCAAATTTAATTACGGTTCGAAATTTAGACATGGACCCGAAATGGGGGAAAATATTGCAAAACTTATAAAACTTGGTCTTATGAATTTAAACGGTTTTTGATTCGAGGTATTGTTGCAACTAATTTAACAGGTCCCTTGTGGTGTTGTTTAACCCACAGTGGGGTACTTTGTGATCCGGTTGAAAGCCCGTTGAGAAATAAAAATTAACTTGAGGATTATTAATGCACCCACTGTGAGTACCTCTGATTTTAACATGTCTGCATCTGCTTTATGTTTTGCTTCGCCTGCTGAGACATGTTGTTTCACTTTCGTTTGACACTCTAATAATTTGCGTATATGTTGATGCACATTCATACTTGTTGCATGTCCGTTTCTTTGTTGTGCATCTTATTGATAGACCTGAGGGTCGCATCTGTACTCCGGTGTTACTGTGCTATATGACCAAGAGTTGACACCTCTGTGGTCAGGATAGGCAGTAGGTCATCCCCGATCGTACGTTTGCCTCAGATGAATTGTTTTTCTTATGCCGAGCGTCATCTCGAAGGAGTTGCGGCTCGGGTTTGCGTACTATGTGTACGTGTGGAAGTATACGGTATGCGTTACCGGTGTTACTTCTGGGGGCATCATAAGGATTTGTGGAATGTGTAAAATCATTGGTATTCACTAAGCATTCGCTTACCCTCTCAGTTGTTTACTTTTTACAGGAAAAGGGAAGTCTGCCGCCGGACCTTCTAGTTAGGTCATTTGTGAAGATTCGGAAGATTTGGTACTATTTAATCGGTAATCATGCTTTGGGTTAATATTGTATTATATTCTGGATGCTGTAATAATTGTATTAGGTATGTAGACTTAGATATGGTACCTTGTAGCACCGTAGGGTGTATGTCACTGTTGCACTACCTTATTTATATGCTTCCGCACTTAAACTAGGTTATCAGATCATTATATAGCTGTTTGATGGTGATTAATCCTGGGTGTTTTGTAAATGGTGGTTATTGTGACAAGGGTGTCACACGAGATGGTATCAGAGCAGTAGTTTGAGATTCAAGTGTCCGTGAGGTCTTGGTCTCAAACATTAAGTGATGATATGTAGTGGTTTAAGTAATGATCTGAACTAAGATAGGTTACGATCTAGTAATCATAGGAAAGTGAATTTCATACGGGACAACATGTGATGTAGTTAATTATGTGATGGGATCACTAAATAAATTATATATTTTATATATTTCTAAACATGTCTGGAGAAGGAATGACACCACGAGAAACGAGGGAAATGGTGCTATCAATGATGGCAGAACAAAACAGAATGATTCAAGACCAATTTCGGGCGCGAGATGAGGCCAAAGCCAAAAGAAAAGAAGACAAGAGAAAAGAAAAGAGGGAATATGAAAGGAATTATGTTGTGGATGACATAAACCTTAGGAATAAAGAGAAACGTAAAGACAAGGGCAAGGAAAAGATTGATTATGAAACTGGGATTAATGAGAATTATATGAAATATGTAATTAAATCCTTCAAGGACTGGCAACCACCAACATTCATTGGATCTCGGAGAATTGAGGAAGCAGAAATGTGGATTACAATTATGGAACAAATCTTTAGGGAGATGAATTGTAAGGATGAGTACAAGGTATTTTTAGCTAAGGATCAGTTGATTGGACAAGCTAAGGAATGGTGGAACTGTTGGGAAAAAAAGAATTGGGATCCGAGTTGATTGCTTCCTTTAGTTGGGAACAATTCAAGTTGTTGTTTAGTAGGCAATATGGTGAGCCTGATATCGTACCACATGTTAATCATGTAGAAAGAGCTATTGGAAAGATTGTAAAGTCTGGAGAAGATGAACTAAATGGACTATATTTGAGGTCGAGAACAAATAAACGTGATAGAAGTAAGAGATGTTGCCATTGTAATCAATTTGGACATAAGGCTAACAAATGTCCAATGAAGGCCTATGCTTGTTATAATTGTGGAAAAGTGGGTCATTTTAGCAGAATTTGCAAATTTCGACCAAAGAATTAGCAAGTAATGATATTATATGATGAAACTATGAATGAAAGGTTCAACAAAGAGATGAGATCTCTGAGATTGTAGTTATAACTTTTGGACGTTAATCCATAGAGTTAGAAGTGTACTTTAAAGATTCCATATGTAATATTTCATCGAAGTTCTATGATGCTGAAGTTAACATAAAATCGAGTGATATAAAGTTTTATTACTAATATAAGTATAATCCTGTTTGTGAATGAGAATATTCGAGTATATAAATAGGCAGTAGATGAATAGCCAAGATGGACTTGGAAGCTTTGAATTGGAAAAGATGTCATAGACTTCTTGGAAATTTATGAATGAGTTTAGAAGTTGTAATGAAGTTTAAGTTTGACCATGATGGGTTAAAAGAATTAGAACTGATAGTATTAGTATCATATGTGATATGTTTGAGGGAATGATAACAACTTGTAGTGTTTATCATAAAACAAAATAGCATCAACTTGTATTAAAAGGAAACGGTAAGGTACATTGTATTGAATATTTTAAGCTTACAAAGGTTGTGGTTGAGAACGTATGACACGAACTGTTCATGAGAATTTGATGTAGTTGAAGTCAAAGAGGCTATTTCAATATTTGAAATATGTAAATTTTATAACAAAAAGGAAAATAATTCAAGTATTTCTGAGAAAGCGAACGAAGGTATGAGAATAAGTGACTTGTGTTAATATTGAATGGGATTTGGAATATGCAACGCGAAGTGTAAAGTAAGAGATACATGCGAAGTATAATTGATCGGGAGAGGGATATAATACTTAATGAAATGGAGATTTAATTAAACATCTAAAGTTTAAAGAGACTTTGGACACTAGGAAAATTGCTTATACAGCAAAGAAAAGTCTAGTATTACGATTCGGAATCTATGGAAGATTCGGAGGTGATCATGAAATCTGTTTGATCTTGGTGTCGATCAATTATTTGTATCTACTGCTGTTGTTCAACAAGTGTAAATACCTTGATCTAAGTTGTCTATTGTGATTGATGTTGAAATTGCTAAGTAACACATTAGTTAGCGTAGATCATGTGTATCATGATTGTACTTTAGTGATTGAGGAGGTAGTACTCAATCCTGACTTGATTTCAATAGAGATCGGTGATTTGATACGATAATTAGAAAGAACTTATTACATATATGTGACAAGACGCATGTAGTTTGCAATGAAGGAATAATAAAGATAACTACGCCGAAAGGAGGCGAGAGATTTGTATATATGAGTATTGGAGAAGTGGGGATCAATGTCTAATGATGATTGTTAGGTCCCGAAAGCTGATTGCTTAGGGATGTGAGTTTTGTTTGGTATATGCTATTGATACCAAGACTGAAGAGAAAATTGTGGCCGATGCGCCTGTTGTCCCAAATGTTTCCATATATGTTTCTGGAAGACTTGTCTGATGTGCCACTTGAAAGACAAGTGAAATTTTGTGTTGACTTGATCCCTGTAGTTTCTCCAATAGCTTGTTGTTCGTATCGGTATGCATCTATTGAAAGGTAAGAGATGATGAAACAACTTTAGGAGCTATCAGATAAGGGCTTCGTTAAATTGAGTTCTTTGCCATGGGAAGCCTGATATTGTTTATGAAACGAAGGATGTCATAATAAGAACGTGTATAGATTAACATGATTTGAACAAATTGACTATAACAAGTAAGTATTCGCTGCCAGGAATTGATGATTATTGATCAGTTGCAAGGGGTTGGTCATTATTCAAAGATTGATTTATGTTCAGGATATCACTAGTTGAAAGATTTGTAAGGATAAAATACTGAAAATGGATTTCAGGGATAATTATGAGTTTTACGAGTATTTTGTTATGCCATTTGGGATAGCCAACACCCCAACTGTTTCATGGACATTATGAATAAAGAATTGTATATCAATGTTGGGGGAAATCTGTAATCATAATTATCGATGATATGTTGGTATAAGTTTAAAGTTGAATATGTCAAATCGTGAGTTTTGATTATAATAGATTATATTTTGGGATATGTGATTTCTGGAAGTGGATCTCGGAGGATTCTGCTAAAAAAGGGGAGTGATTGAGAATTTGAAAGTTGTCTCGCAGTATTGCAAGAATTAAGAAGTTTTCTACGATTGGTAGATTGTAGACAACTTGATTAATTGGGTATATTATATATACGGACTCAAGAAGGTTATTGCTAGAAAGAATTTCACAAGATGTGCATGAGTAAGGTTAACATTATTTTCATGGTATTCTAGAATTGATTATGTCTTATTAGTGTAGTTGTTTCATGTTCAACTTTTGGTTTGCTTTACAAATAGGATTATGCACTCATATAGCTATGAGTATAGCTTACCGACCTCGACAAATGGTCAAAATGAATGAACTATTTTCATATTTGAATACATGATGAGATCATGTATTTTGGATTTAAGTATCAACAAAAAGGAACAAGTTAGCACTATGGTGTATTGGTTCATTTAGAATAACAGAAAAGTTAGGAATCTGTTATCTCATTTGGAATTATCTAAGGAAATATCGAAATAGCACTTGGTGTTTTATGTGGAAAGCTTTATGTAATCTTCACAACTGGTAATGAAGATTGGGATGATTATACCGAATTGGAATTCATGAAAGGTTAGTATATGTAAAGAAGTCGGAGTATATTACAGATATGAAATTAATGAAGTTAAGAAACAAAGACATTAAAATGGTATTGATATATTGGAAGCATAACAAAGAAGTAAATCACATTTGGGAGACAAAAGTCGATACGTTGAAAAAGTATAAGTATGTATTCAAATCCAAATAAACTTCGAGGACGAAGTTTGAGCGTGGTGGAGCCCATGTTGTAACATCCTCGAATTCAATTACTGTAATTCGGAATTAATTAGGCGGATAATTTATAATTAAGTTGAATTATGAGCAATTATTATGTATTTGGGATATTTAAAAGTTTGTTGCTATTTTAAGAAGTTACGAAGTTTGAGAATTAATAATTATTATTATGGAGTATTATGAATGATAAAAGTTAGTAATGATAAATTTAAGAATAAATCAGTATTTTATAGAACCGGTTAAGTTGAGGGGTGAAATGTGCAAAAATGATGAAAGTTGAATAAAAAGGCTAAAAGCTATTCATTTTCATTTCACTCTCTCTCTCTCTCTCTACTTTTTCTCTCTAGAAACGCTCTTTACTTCTCTCTAGATTATCTCACAAACCGACCGGCCGATTATCAAGATTTATACGTCATCGGAAAGATCTCGAGGAGTACTACAACAATCTACGGTTGGATTCTTGATTTCATACGGATTGAGGTAAGAATCGACCCTTTTAAGTTTATATATCTCGGTTTTGAAAACATGACATTCGAATTTAGCATTTCTTGCATGAATAAAGCCGATTTTGCTTGAGTTTTAGCTAGAATATGATAGAGTATGCGTAATATAATCAAACCTAGGCATAATACATAACATATTCATGATTTTAGGCTTAGAAATGAAGGATTTAAGTTGTGGATATGAACAAACTCGAAAATACCAAGAACATAGTCGAAATGCAAGAACAAAGTCGATTTTTGCACTAAATTCGAGTGTATATTCGAATTTAACACTATGGGATTCGAATTTAGGTCCCTAAATTCGAATTTGGGTCCCTAAATTCGAATATGGTTCGAATTTCCCATATGGAGTTCGAGTTTAGCATTAAATTCGAATGGAAATTCGAATTTAACCCCTTAAATTCGAGTTTAATGCCAAAAATTGAAAACTCACTCTCTAAACTCGAATATTTTGAATGGAACACATAAACAACACATAAAATAACAAAAGATATTCCAAGGATAAGATGTGAACTTGAGTTAGGATCAAATTTAATTACGGTTCGAAATTTAGACATGGACCCGAAATGGGGGAAAATATTGCAAAACTTACAAAACTTGGTCTTATGAATTTAAACGGTTTTTGATTCGAGGTATTGTTGCAACTAATTTAACAGGTCCCTTGTGGTGTTGTTTAACCCACAGTGGGGTACTTTGTGATCCGGTTGAAAGCCCGTTGAGAAATAAAAATTAACTTGAGGATTATTAACGCACCCACTGTGAGTACCTCTGATTTTAACATGTCTGCATCTGCTTTATGTTTTGCTTCGCCTGCTGAGACATGTTGTTTCACTTTCGTTTGACACTCTAATAATTTGCGTATATGTTGATGCACATTCATACTTGTTGCATGTCCGTTTCTTTGTTGTGCATCTTATTGATGGACCTGAGGGTCGCATCTGTACTCCGGTGTTACTGTGCTATATGACCAAGAGTTGACACCTCTGTGGTCAGGATAGGCAGTAGGTCATCCCCGATCGTACGTTTGCCTCAGATGGATTGTTTTTCTTATGCCGAGCGTCATCTCGAAGGAGTTGCGGCTCGGGTTTGCGTACTATGTGTACGTGTGGAAGTATACGGTATGCGTTACCGGTGTTACTTCTGGGGGCATCATAAGGATTTGTGGAATGTGTAAAATCATTGGTATTCACTAAGCATTCGCTTACCCTCTCAGTTGTTTACTTTTTACAGGAAAAGGGAAGTCTGCCGCCGGACCTTCTAGTTAGGTCATTTGTGAAGATTCGGAAGATTTGGTACTATTTAATCGGTAATCATGCTTTGGGTTAATATTGTATTATATTCTGGATGCTGTAATATTTGTATTGGGTATGTAGACTTAGATATGGTACCTTGTAGCACCGTAGGGTGTATGTCACTGTTGCACTACCTTATTTATATGCTTCCGCACTTAAACTAGGTTATCAGATCATTATATAGCTGTTTGATGGTGATTAATCCTGGGTGTTTTGTAAATGATGGTTATTGTGACAAGGGTGTCACATTAACCCTTTAATTTTTATGCATAAATAATTTTTAAGATAATTTATGTAATCGCGTTTGTATTTGTTATAAAAAAAATGCTATATTATTTTTCATTACTTAACAATTTATGCAACGAATATTATTTTTAAAATGATTCATGTAATGATGTTTGTACTTGTTATCAAAAACTGCAATGACATGTTCAATTTTCTTTTTTTACCAATTTATGCAATGAAATATTTTTTATTTATGGAATGACGTCTATGTGGACACAACGTCTATGTGTATAATAATCAACGCAGCCACTTAAACTTTGAATTAAAAATCCATGTGGATCGTAAAATAATCAAACTGCAAATATGGTGTTTGTTGCTTCCACTGATTTATTATAAATAGCAAGTTTTGTTACAATCTCTGTTTTGTTTTAACCATGAATGGCAATGTGCGTAAATTTAAATGGTTAACATATCGTAGATAAAAAAATCTTTTACCCCCTCCATTTAAAACACCGAAAAAACTCAGAGGGGATCATGTTCACGTAACTACATATTATTGTGCGGATTCAAGAAGAAATCGATTAATATAAACGATTACTATTTATCAAGGAGATCAGATCACCTTTTCACATAAATGATAATTTTTCATTGCAATGATAATCTAATTGATTATCATTTAACGTAAATCGTGAAATTTCATCATGAGGATCAATTAAATTTATATTAAACGATCATTTCGAATCCCTCACAAATGTCACTGGTTACTTGATAGTAATCACCATTTTCAGTCTCTGTGATTTTTTAACCAACATAGTGACAATGACGTAGATTAGGGGATTGTGAAGTTTGATTGTTTTTCCACTTGACCTATACTATATATTAAGGGAATGGTGATATCTTTATACATGTAGATGTGTCCACGTTGGATTTTAAGTTACATAACACAATATAATAGATGACCCAATAAATATATACGATAAATATTATATGTTTTGATAATATGTTCAAAACTTCTAACGCTATTGCATAAATCTTTTAAGTAATAACTTTATCGTGTAAATTGATAAAGAAGGAAAACGTCGTTTCATGTTTTGATAAAAATAAAATAAAATAAAATTAAACGTTGTTGCATAAATATGCGATTAACCCTACTATTCAAGAGACATTCTATTCACACTCTCACATGGCATGATACCCCTACAACCTTGTTAGTTGTAAATCTATCTATACTATTAAATGAATAAAACAGTTGTCATTTGTCATCATATTAAGAATGCCACGTGGCTTTATATCTAATTGACATTTGTAATTTGTATTTTTTTAAAATATAAATATTCATTTCTTTTTTAAGTTCCTAAAAATATTCCTATTTTTAAGGATTTATTAAAAGTACAACAATCAACATTTAAAAGACTATTAACTAATTATAATAATGACAACAAACTTAAATGTTATTATTGACTATATTTTCCATTTAACTAACTTATACTTAAAACTAATTATAACAAAATATGTTAAATATCACAAGTATAAAAAATTTCAATGTATCAAAATTTTATGTTAACTTTTAATTTTTTACTTTATATAACTTTTTAGAAAAAAAAATATTTATTAAAATTCTCCGTGTAACACACGGGTTAATAAACTAGTTTTTTATTATTATTTTAATACTAAATTATTAAAAAAGACTATGATATGATGTGTCTAGAAGGTACAACTAATAGAAGGGGTTACAAATAGCAAAACCTCTTTTTTCAAAATATTAAAATCAAGACAATCGATCGGTATATTATGGTTATCAAGATCGAGATAACATCTTAAATCAATTTTGTTTTATTGGATCGTAATGTGTTATAATTTATATGAAAGATTAATTTTATGTCACATTGATGAATATTTAGAATCCAAACATTCTAACGATAGAGTTCTCAAAGATTTTGATAATTTAATTAAATCATTAAGATTTTATATTTTAGAGTATGAACCGTAGGATTATATGAAAATTGATTCTATTCATAAATCAGATACCTACATGTTTACCTTTTTATTTTTACAAAGTTGTCTAATTTATAAGTTTTTAATTTTTAATTTAAGTAAAAGTATGATTGGATTTGATCGAGATTTTAAGCATCTGTGGTATGTCTTAAAGATCCTACTCATGAGAAATCCTACTAAGAATCGACTTGTTTTTACGGATCATGATCTTAAAATCAAGATCTGAATATTAACAATCATGGTGTACATGTATAAATATTGGTATTAATTTTGCATCTTAAAGTTCAAAATATAATGTATATTAAAACATAGTTATATAAATTAAATGTATATTATGCAAGAAAACCATATAAGTAAAAAAATATTTCTGATTAAGTCCATCATTCATTTTATTCTCTAATAAATTCCCCAAATAACCAAATCCAATTAAATTTAACATTTTAAACTTGTAATCAGTATAAAACCGGCTACAAGTCCACGTGACACGAGTCTTCGCTTATGTGGGGTTATAAACACTGATTGGTGATCACGTACCTAGATGCCAAAGTGGTAACCCCTTTATTTTATAATAGGGTTTGTAACATTTGAAAGGAAAAACTGTATCTGCTTCATCTCCTTTCATCTATGGCATTTTCTTCATCATCATATGTAAGTTGGAGAACAAATGAGAAAGTTAGAAAACAAATGAGAGAACAAGTATTTGTTAGATGCTTTTGTGAATTAATTTGTTGGAATCTGGACATCATCGACCAGGAGAAACCCTGGTAGAAAGTTGTAGCTTGCACTAGCATATAGGTAAATTTTCATTTGGAACTCTTACAACTTGTTTTTTTAGCCTAAATGAGCGAAGAACTCTTACAACTTGCAGGATCCGCAAAGAAAATGCATATTCTTTAGGTGAGTTGCTCCTGAAAATGTATGTAAATGTTACCACAGGATATTGGATGAAGTCAACTGGAATTGAAGAAATCAAAGATATGGAACAAACTTTTCTTAAATCTGTGTTGAAGAAATCAAAGATGAAATTGGTGCTTTTGAGAAGTAGTTTGATATTCTGGAGCTTCTTTTCTTATGATTTTTATTTAGGGTAAAAAGAGGGTTGATGACCTGGTCATAATGATCAATGTTTACAACAAAGACATGTGCCACGTGGATTTGTAGTTAGTTTTATACCAGTTACAAGTTAAAAATGTTAAATTTAATGTGCTTTGGTTACTTGGGAGACTTATCAGAAAAAATGAATGAAAGACTTAATAGAAAATTTTATAATTTTAGGTGTCGTTTGAATCGTAGCAATTTGATATAACAATATTAGAAAATGTTGAGATTTTAATATGATAGAATTTGAAAATGTTAGAACTAAAAAATGAAAGGAATATAAATTGCTTAGTTTAGGAATTATATAATAACTAGGGTAGGGAAAGAATGATTAAAAAAGAAGGTTGGGGGAATATCAAATGATAAATGAAATTGGATACTTTCTGTTTTTTCAACCAAACATGATATGTATATATTTTGAAATCTAAATCCTAAATGATGTCTTCAAATTCTTCAAACCAAACATACCCGCATAGGGGTTTTGCATAATTTTTCCTAAAAATAAACCTAATTTAGTAATTTAATACACGATCATTCATATTATGCAAATATGTTTATTATTTATAAGTGGTTTTGTTAGAATACGAGTCACAAAATGTAACTTTTGAATATTACTATTTATAAAAACAGATATTTAATTGCTAACATATTTCTTTTATTATTTTATTATATGTCGTAAATCTTAATAACATATATTAATACACTAGTATATTACCCGTGTATTACACGGAATAGTAAGTAACTTGTTTTTTTAAAACTATATATATATCTCTGAAAAATTATTACGGAAACTACAAATAAAATAGCAATATTATACTGTTAAAGTGATTATTGAAAATATATAAAGTGGACTAAATGTAAAATACATAACTAAAAATTAAATAATAACCCAAAAGGAAAAAAGAAAAAAATTATAGAAGCTAAGAAGCCAACAAAAGACGCAAGTTATATAGAATCAAATTTAAATTTGAAATCCAAAATAATAGGTGGATATTTTATTTCTAAATTAATTTATTTATTGCAATTATTATTTTAATATAGAAATTATAGATTATACACGTGTCATATCCATGTTATGCCAAGTTGCATTCTAATTAGGTGTCATGTGACATCTATTTACTCTTTTAATAAATTAGATAAATTCTTAGTTTCTTAATTTAAGTTATATTTTGTTGAAAAACTAATTTTACCATTTGATAATTTATAAATGCATAATTAGTTTTAATAAAACAACATAATTAGATATTATTATTTAGGTTGTTGTTATTTTAGTTCTGACATAATTAACTTCTAATTTATCATTAATATTATTTTTATAAATTTATAATTTTTTATTTCATCAATCCATGACCACCAGAATTTAGAATTTGAGATTTATGACACATGACGGTCATATACATAGGTGTAGTTTTCATTACGTCATTTTCTGAGCTCTTTTCATGGATTTGATTTGGTTGGCTCACCGCCTCACCTTTATTACGAGGACTATTAAAAAATATTCGAATTCGAGACTCCGATCTGAAAATTCAATTTGAAATCATCTAAAATTTTGGGTTATCTGATTTTCGGATCAAATTCGGATACGAATTTTGTATAATTTCGAATTTTCGGATTATCTAAAATTTTATATTTCTTAAAACTTTTTTGCTTAACGTTATTTTACCAAGAATAATTATATTATTTAATTTTAAGTGTATAACGTAGTTTTAATTTAATTATAACCCGTTTAAAGGTATTTTAATATTTTTTGACTTTTTTTTTTTGCTGTTTTAAGTTAAAAAGTATGATATATTTTGTTTATAATACAATTTTTATATGTTAATAGATATATAGATTTGTATTTTGTATATTTGAAATCATTTTATAATTTTAAGGTTAAATAAAATTTTTAATTTCGAATAATCCAATATCCGATTTTTGGATAATCCGAAATTTCGGATATCCGAAAAGCGGACACGGAATCGGATAATCCGAAAAGAAAACCACTATCAGCTATTATCGAAATATCTTGTTAGTTTAAGATTAAAGTTTGTTACTATAATAATTTTCTTTAACAAAAACGTGACATGCATTTTACAAAACTCATAAATAAATGTTAATATAATCACTACTTAACCACAAATGTCATTAGTGTTACGAGAATACGTTTAATACTCAATACTCTATTTTATCTATGGTTTAGTTTTTATATATTACACACTGCATTCGAAAACTGAAATATTATGGTGTTTTTAGCAAGCGAGAATTTTCGATTTGGAGTTTTTAATCATGATGGTTTTTAAGAAAACGCATTTTAAAAATAAGAATGTGGTTTAGATGTGTTATATAAATAGTTTTGCGTTTTTATTTTTCACTTTCCTTTATAACATAAATTTAGGTGAGTAGATTGAAAATAAAATGTGAAAACCTTAAAAAAATATGTTTTCAAGTTTACTTGTAATTTTGAAAACTAAAAACTGAAAACATAAATAAAAAAAATTGGATCTGAACGTGTTTCTCAGAAACCCCTGGGTGCCGTTTGGATTGCATGATTTTAAAATGATGAATTCTAAAATGATAGGAATTTAAGAGAGTGTTTGGATTTGCGTTTGAAAAAAATGTTGTAGCGTTTTGATAACTAATAATCAGATAATAGCGGTAACAAAAAGTGCTGTCGGAAATGTAATGTTTGGTTTAGCTTTCGTTGTTTGCTATCGTAATTATCAAATAATCAGTTTTTAAAGTGTTTGGATTTGCGTTTTTCCTTGTAAAATGACCAAATAAGCAATTATTAAGCAAATAAACTACATTTTTTAACTTATGAAAAAGTGTGGTAGGATTAACTCTAAACGCAAATAATCACTTATTAACTGATGCAATCCAAACACTTTAAACCAATTATTTGCATTATTGTAACGTAATAAGCTAATAATCTCATTCATATCGCAAAACCAAACACCCTCTAAAATGATTAGGGGGTGAGTGGATTATGAAAAGAGGAGAAGTAGAGACAAAATCTTTTCTTTTTAGTTTTTATCCAAACGTGACATAGGAGGATTGTAAATCCAAATTCTAAATAAGTTGTTGAATTCCTCCAAACCAAACACCACCTTATTTTCAACGAAAATTTCACCGAAAACGGATTAATTAGTCGATTGTTTGTGCTCAAAATAATTTTTCATGCATATGTATTATTTGATATGATTTTTGAAAGAAGATTAAGATCCTACAACGTCTCCAAAAATTATAAGAGATCGAGCCATATTGACACTAGTTTCTTTCAACGTGAAAATGATCTTATTAATTAGAATTTTGGTAAAAAATAAATTAAAGAATCCGATCAGTGACGATGACAAAATGCACCGATTTATCCAAGCTTTACTAGACGAGTTTCTAATGAGAACGAAACATTAAAACTTTTCTAACTATAAACGACGAACCCTATGCATCGAATATCCAAAACACAACCGCCACAAGGTCCTGAAGGATGGCACCGGCAGACATGCGCGAAAAGGATAGCCAATCTAGAAGACAATCGTAATCATGCCTTGTAGAAATGGATGGTTTTCAAAAGCATTTGAAGCCAGGGCAGATCGAGAGAATAATGACTAGAATCAAAGCGACGATGATACCAAAAACTATCAGTTTCACCTTCATATTTTGAACCCACATCTTTCTCTTCATCTTGGTTCCTTGTTTCTTGAAATCTTGTGCCTAAAACAAGATAACAAATCAAAAACAGATCATTGAGCTAAACACATGACCGATCCTGAGTATTTTAATGTCTAGGGCGACATAGAAGAAAATGTTCTTTTAAAATTGCAGCATACTGTTTTTTAAATGAGTTTGGTCAAGATAGAAAAATAACGCATTTTTAACAATAGAACATATTATTTTTTGAAGGGTTTATTCATTTTTGGTGCTGAAAAACTAAAAAATACACATGTGTGCCTATTATATTATTATCAGACTGGAAAAATAATATCCCCAAATGGTATGATGCCCTAAGCGATAGCCCATGTGGACTCCCCTCAGGGCCGACCCTAACTAAACATTTAGAATGGTATTATCAAACTAGTCTACAACCCACAAGTTACATTTGTTGTTCTAGACAAACCTGATTTCTAAGATTGTCGGTTTTATCAACCAATAGTTCGATCTTCTCTCCACGATCAAGAACCTAAATCAAACAAAACCCAACCTTTTTATTACCATAAACAATCACAAACAAATCAAAACAACTATATGAAACAAAAGAAACCCTGACTACCTTCTCAATGTTCTCCATCATCACTCCCTTGACTTCAGAAACCTGAGCCTTGACCTTAGCAATTTTGCTAATCTCTTCGGGATGAGAGATGCAATAGCGCATTTGCTCCTTCATTTTGGGTCTGAGAATCACCAGAAGTCTTAGAAACATTCATTAGACGAATAGATACTACCATAAAGCGATTAATTAAATTTTTTATGTATCAAAGAATATCTATGAATAAGCATAGTAAGTACCCAAATTCTCTGTTTAGGCTCTTAGCACCAGCAGTTTTGCCTTTGCCTGTCCCGTATTTTTTATAAAACTCATCCTTAACACGCTCCAGGAAGGCAATGGGAAGTTCCCTTCCTGCAGATTCGACCGCAACAACACAGTAGGCTGCAAGAGGCAAGAACCGTCAAAGTCCAATTAAAACGAAAAATCAGATGTTGATGAATAATAGAACTACTGTAATTGTAATGGAAGAACAAGCCAAAAAATAGCAGATTCATGGCCCCTTCCCAAAAGAACACATGGTATATGATATCATAAACAATGTTGATTTTTTCAAAGTTTGTGGATTAATGAAAGATTTTGATTCATTAAATGTGATGATTTCACACAAGTTTCATGACCTATATCTCAAATTACTGCCAATCACAACAAAAATTCCATGTATTACTATATTAGATGTCTAGAAACTATATGAAATCTTATGATAGAAGGAAAAGATAAGATCATATGATTCTATAAGAAGACCGTACAGACATTTCTAATGTTATATTTTCATACTTAAATTATGATGATGGATAAAATCATAAATATAGCATCTAAAATCGTTATCCTCTCTCTCAAACATATTTCGTTTCATCCAACATTCTCAGAATAAAAAATAATTCTCCCAAATCTAAACATGCAAAATTGCAAAGAATCTAAACATGTTATTATGTTAAGTTTTTCAATGAACACACATTCCTATCATCCATCATAAATCAAATCCAAACAAAAAAAAACTAGAAACACAGATCATAAGAAATCAACAAAAACAAATATCAAACACAAAACTTACTGAATCCTTGTTCAATGAGGTAATTGAAGGTATGGCCATCACAATTATAGGTAAATCGATTGCTTGTGGTAGGGAGTTTTTGAAGACATTGGCCAGCAACGGCTTGAAAATTTCCGGTAAACTCCGTGTACTCAGCAAGGATCACCGTACCTCTAGCAACACAACTATAGATTAGATTTCCTTGTTGTGGAGGCATCTTATTAACGAAATTGAATTAAGTGTTTATCAATCGGAGATAATTAAAACGGTCGATGAGTTTTCAGGTGAGTTTGATCGGAAAATGATAATTGAGAAATGAGAAGGGTTTGTGTGGAAGAACAGAGAAGAAGGCGTGAAAAAGTTTGTGAGAGAAAGAGAAAATGTAGGAAAATGAAAGAGAGGATCAGACGGGTTCGGGTTCTTTTTGAGTCTGAGACTACGCATGATGTCACTTGGTCATTTTTCCGAATAAATAGAACCATTTTTATTTTTATTTTTTTACTTTTAAAGTAAATTATATTTTTCATCCATTTAGTTATGTTAAAATTATAAATTTGTTCCGATGCTTTAGAAAATATAAGAACCACCCTTAATTTAAGAATTATGAATAATTATGGTCACCGTCACTAACACTTTTATTATCGCTAACCCATTAATTATTAGTGTCAACAGCATCGCCTTTCACTTGCTAAAAGTCTGAAACCATCATGTATGTGCGCATGTGCGCGCACACACGCACACTCTACGGTATAAACTCCACCACCCTCCACAATATCGGCAAACAACCACCACCACTCAACAACATCGCTTATTTCGACAAGGGTTTCGTTTCCTTGATTTGGGTTTTTATCTGAGGTATGAGATCTTATATTTGAGTTTGGTTTTTAGTCTTAGATCTAAAATTTTAAAATCTCGTATCTAGTTTTAACATGTTTCATATGGATTTGGTTATGCATTTAGATTTGGCTTTTTGGGATTTTGAGATCTAGAACATGAGAAAATTTGGTTTTTTACTATACTAATTGCTATAACACGAGTTTTACACTCATGTTTTGCAGCAAACATATGATCATACCTTATGTTAAAGATGTTAATAATAAATATTTACATACATATGAAAATATAAGTAAATATAAAGTTATAATAAAATTGATATTGCAATATACCAACAAAATCAGGAGGTATAAAAACAAAATACAATGAACTAAAAAAAACTCATATTTTGTTATGACTTATATACGTGACCTCTAAAACATAAGTTTATTATACTTATTTTATATTGATTAAGGGTTTTACTAATAAAATAAAAACAAGTTAATTAAAGTAACATTACTATAACACTACAAGAAATAGTGATATTAGAGGCGACAAGCATTAGGGGCGACAACCGGCGTTAGAGGCGACGGGGTGTATTAGGGGCGACGGACAACTATTAGGGGCGACACCGTCGCCTCTATTGCTAATAAAAAAAACACGGGGTCTTTCCCCCCTCTCCCCCCCTCTTTTACCCCCTAAATTTATTTCTTTTTCATTTCATCAAATCATTTTCACCTCTCTGCTCTCTCCCTCACGTACTGCGCCTCCACCGTGCACACCGCCGGTGACCGCTCCTCTTCTTCATCTTCATCTTCGGCAACCAAGGTACATTCTTCATCTTCTCTCTCGAGGGGTCACCGAGGGGTCTCTCACATCCTCACCGACGCCTTTCACTCACCGGCGCCTCTCACTCACCGGCGCCTCCTTCTGCTGGCCACCACAACACACACACACTCACTCACACACAGACGCACACATACTCACACATAGACGCACACACTCACACTACTCTCACAAACACACACAAATTTGTTTATATATAATTTTTGTTTTGTTTATGTTAACTTTTAGGGTATAATTTATGGATATAAAACTTTTGTTGTGTTTATGTAAAATTTTAGGAAATAGTTTATAATTTTATAATTTTCTTTGTGTTTATGTATAATGTTATGTGTAATTTTTGGGATAATTTATAGATTTATAATTGTTGTTGTGTTTATGTAAAATTTTAGGAAATAATTTATAAATTTATCATTTTTGTTGTGTTTATGTATAATGTTATGTTAAAATTTATAGATCTATAATTTTTTTGTGTTTATGTGTAAGTTTTGGGATAATTTATAGATTTATAATTGTTGTTGTGTTTATGTATTATTTTAGGATATAATATATTGATTTGCTAAAAAACTAGTATATATATATATATATAATTTTATTGTATGTATGTATAATTTTAGGGAACAATTTTAGGTACAATATATGTATTTGTTGAAATATCTAGCATATATATATATATATATATATATATATATATATATATATATATATAGAGGTGGGTTCAATGGAGAACCTCCATGCATCGAAGAACCTTGAAAAACCTCCATGCACCACCACAAATGCATCACAATTCCCCCGTAATGCATCATTATTTCCACGTGATGCATCAAATTCCCACGAGATGCATTGATTTTTACATTATTTCCACGTGATGCATCAAATTCTCGCGTGATGCATCGATTTCTACGTGATGCATTTCAGTTTTTCTAGCGAAGCATTGTGGTTCTCCAAGGTTCTTCGATGCATAAGGTTCTCCATTGAACCCACCCATATATATATATATATATATATATATATATATATATATATATATATATATATATATATATATATATATATATATGTGTGTGTGTGTGTGTGTGTGTGTGTGTGTGTGTGTGTATTTGTTGAAATATAATATCTAGTATATACACAATTTTATTGTATGTATGTACTAGTTTATTAACCCGTGCATTACACGGATAACTTTAATAAATATTTTATCTCAAAAGTTATATAAACTAAAAATTAAAGGTTAACATTAAATTTTGATATATTGAAACTTTTTATACTTATGATACTTAACATATTTTATTAACATTAGTTTTAAGTATAAGTTAGTTAAAGAAAAAATATGTATAGTCAATAATAACATTAAAGTTTATTGTCATTATTATAATTAGTTAATACTTTTTAAATGTTGGGTAATTTTAAATTTTTAATGCCAAAAATTTTACTCCTTTAATAGTATAGATAGATAATTTTAGGGTATAGATACATATCAAGTATTTATAAGATTTAAATTAAAATAACAAAATACATAGCTAGTTATAAACCACAAATTGAAAAACACTTTTATATATACTTTGTGAAATGTGTGTGTGTGTGTGTGTGTGTGTGTTTGAGCTTAGAATAAATACCCGTCCGAAATTGATTTAGAAATTAATTTCGGATTGTCCCCGTTTTGGGACTGCTTTTTGAATAATTTATCTCATTTAGGATGTAAATGCGTATTACATAATTGTTCGTTTAAGAAATATTCGGTTGTCATTTCCTCTTTGCTCATCAGGTATATATATAGTTCTCTATATATATATATATATATATATATATATATATATATATATATATATATATACATACTTGGGAGCTAAGGGGAAATGCTGCCGAATTTTTCTTAAACGATCATTAATGTAATATGCATTCACATATGAGGTAATTAAGGTGTTCAAAAAGTGGGTTTAGAAAAGCCTACCCTTTCGAATACTCTATCTTTTGTCCTGTTTTTTTTGTTGTCGTCTCGGGATTGCGTTTTGAGTCATTGATTTACGGTTTACTCTGGATTTGTGAATGTTCTATCCTAATTTCAGTTGCATCATGCCTCTTGATAAAAGCTGGAGTACTATCCGAAACCGTAATGATTCTATATTCCTGCAAGGCCTTGACTCTTTTATCGAGGCATGCAAAGCACATGTCGACAACAGAGGTCTAATCAGATGTGCGTGTCATAAATGTCAAAACACTATCTTTGTACCATTGTTACAAATGAAACTTCATATAGAAAGATATGGTGTCTTTCGACATTATTTTACCTGGACCTATCATGGTGAAAGTACAAGCCGTACGGTAGTAGATGACGTAGCTCCCAGCAACGAGATGGCTGACGTTATCAACGACGTTATGGGGGCATTAAATGAAAATGATACTAACAGCGACGAAGAGAACTCAAATACAGAGGGTTACGGTGTCAATGACGAATTTTGTGAGTTGTTAGAGGAAGTGGAAGCAGAATTATATCCTGGTTATACTTGGTTCTCTTCCCTCAATTTTTAGCAAAACTGATGTATATTAAGGTAAACAGTAAATGGATTGATAGTTCATTTGATCATCTCCTTGAGTTGTTGCAATCTTCGATTCCTAAAGAAAACAAGGTTCCATCTTCACACTATATAGGCAAAAAGAAACTAAAAAAATTGGTTTGGGTTATGAGTCGATACACGTGTGCAAAAATTATTGTTGTCTCTTCTGGAAAGAACACGGGTCATTGCACAGTTGTCAAGTCTGTAAGGAGAGTCGGTGGGTCGATAAAAACACAAAGGGTAAAAAGGTAGCTCACAAGGTGTTACAATCCTTTGATGTAACCCCCAAACTACAACGTTTGTACTGTTCAAAGCACACAACCAAAAATATGATATGTCACAGTACCGGACGATCTGAAGAGGGAACGATGCGACATCTGGTTGATGGATCTTCATGGAAAGAATTTGATATAAAGTATCATAGCTTCTCGAGGGAACCCAGAAACGTTCGTCTAGGGCTTGCAGCTGATGGTTTTAATCCATATGGTAACATGAGTCAGCCTCACAGCACATGGCCAATTGTGCTTACCACTTACAATTTGCCACCATGACTATGTATGAAAGAGTCATCATTCATGTTGACCTTGTTGATTCCCGGTCCAAAGTCACCCGGGAAGGACATGGATGTTTTCCTTAGACCGCTGGTGGAAGAGCTTAAACAGCTATGGCACTCAGGCGTACGTACTAAAGATGCAGTGACAAACACTTACTTTAAAATGAAAGCGGTGATTTTATGGACGATAAACGATTTTCTTGCTCGTGGTAGTTTATCGGGTTGGAGTGGACAAGGATACAAAGCATGCCCGACTTGCAACGAAGACACTCCTTCATTTCGTGCCACCAATAAAGTGGTGTATGTTGGTCATCGCCGATTCTTAGATGTTGACAATCCATGGAGAAAAAGTTTGGAGTTTAACGTGCAATACGAGACGAGAGCTGCTCCGAGACAATTTAGTAACGAAGAAATAAAAGCTCAATTAGATCGTCTACCGGGCAAACATCCTGACTTTGGAGGTGTTAAGAGAAAAAGGGAGGATTTGAGTTAAATTGGTCCAAACGAAGCATATTCTTTGAACTCGACTATTGGTGTTCATTACAACTAAAGCACAACTTACATGTGATGCATATCGAGAAAAATGTATGCGACAGTTTGTTGGGTACTCTTTTGATGAATGATAAGTCCAAAGACACGTCAAATGCGTGGGTCGACTTAGAAAAACTAAATATTTGAAAAATACAATGGTTGAAAAAAAGGTAACAAGTTCTTTAAACCCCATCCGAAATACTCATTCACAGACACTGATAGAAAATGTTTTTGTCAATTTATAAAAGACATTAAACTACCGGATGGATTTGCACTACAACAAAATGAACCTAAAGCAACATGGGAAAAGTGTTGCGTTAGGCCTTAAAAGTGTTGCTATAGGTCTAAAGCGACACTTTCACTAGATAATACAACACTTTTCAAAAGTGTTGCCATTATTTTATAAATGCAACACTTTTATAAATGCAACACTTTTTATATTCTAAAGCAACACTTTTTAATGTGTTGCCATTATTTTATAAATGCAACATTTTTTAAATGCAACACTTTTTGTACTCTAATGCAACACATTTTATTGTTACCAACTTATAGCAACACTTTACTTATCAAACGCAACACCTATCAAATGTTGTCATTATGTCCATGCAATACCATTATCAATCTATTGCAACACTTTATTATTGTTTTAAATTACAATGCAATATTTTCTAGACAAAAGAAACACATTCATTATTTTTTAAATTTAATGCAAATACAAATATTTATTTAATTGTTTCGTGATAGTTTTTCTACTTACAATTCAATTTAACAAAAAATAATATCATTTCATAACATATCGATCAAAAAGTATTTCAAGTATATAAACGTCTACAACCAAAATAAGGATCATCAAATGTATAAGCGATACAAAAAAAAAGTAAATTACAATCTTGAGAATGCATATTCAATTTCTCTTCTTGTAATTTCTTTGATACGAAATCGACGCTTATCATGCACATCTCTCCTTCTGTCGATCACTTTGCATATGTCAAAAGAAAGTAACTAACCTGCAACATATGAAAACACGTACAATATATACCATATCGTTAGTGTTTTTTTCTAAATTATAAATGATAACAAAAACGTACAATATATTCCATTTTTATGGACATAATATAAGTTAAACAAACGTGGAGAGCATACAATGTACGTAAGGAGTTGACCAGCATAAGTTCATCAAGGAGAAAAAAGAAGCGTTACGAAAACTGACAGCAGGAATAGTTCTTATGTACATCAACAAAGTTGCATTGATACAGTTCACATCAGTTCCAACATAAATTAGCAATGAAATATTTTTTTTATTTGCAGGTGGACTCAAGCAAATATCATATTGGTAAAAAGGTTATGGTAGTGCAGAAAGCTAATTGTTATATTGCTTTGCATTGAGATGCTACCAACTTACTTCACGGATACATGCAATAACAATATCAGAGAATGTATGTTATAAAAAATAAAAAAACAATTTCATATTGTTGATACCGTAAATGCTTTGACTACAAACCTTAAGGAAGAACGTTGCCGTAATAATTTCTCACGTCATTCTTGTATACAGTCCATAACGATGTACCAGTACTTCCAGCCGCAATAATTTCTCACACAGATTTAATCATTTGGAAAATATAGTGAAAGGATAAAGCAATTTAGCCATCCTGAAGACAATAACACTATATAATAAAGCACATAACAATAAGGCTAAAAATTATTTACCAGTAGTGCAAAGATGTCAATAATATATACTGTTTTCTTAGTCTTGTGTTCTTCATCAAAAGCAAAAGGTGCAGCAAGCATATTGACATAGCAAGTGGTTGGAAAATAATATGTGTTGTAAAGTGAGAGTGATTTTAGAGAAAATGCAGTTAATGATGGTATGCTAGTTATATAATGCTGACAAACTAAGTGAGCATGTCATAAAAAAGTTTCGTTGAAGTTGGAACGCAAATCATAACGAGATACATGATTATAAAGTTGTAGTAGTTTGAGTGAAGCTAAGGCAACACCATACGAATATACGATTACCAGAAACCCTACAATGTTCGTTGAGGAACAGCAATGTAACCTCAAAACACTTTGCAAGTGAAGCAAGCAGCTTTGCACCAAAGTCAATCCCAACCAAGCAAGCCAATCCAACAACTAAAGCTGCAAAAACAGCAGCCTGTGCATATATATGTAATTTTATAGAATGAATACCAAAACTATAATTGTTCAATGGAACCCCAGATAAATTTTATAAAATGAATAGTTACATTGAGGGGCAGTTACGGTCATCACAACAACCACAGGTAAATTCTTTTTATTTATTTAGCAAAATTAGTTAATTAAATTGAATTTAAAGTCTTATAGACCGATAAATGCATGCTAGTACTTTGGTATTTTGATGGTTTTATAGTTGATAATTCGTAGTTTTGTAGTTTAGTTTATATATGTTGATGGTTCATTAGTATGATAAATCGTGGTTTTGTAGTTTGATTTATACATGTTGATGGTTTGGTAGTTTAGTTTATATATGTTGATGGTTTGGTAGTTTAGTTTATATATGTTGATAGTTTGAAACGTTTCGCTTTGGTTTATATATGTTGATAATTCGTAGTTTTGTAGTTTAGTTTATATATATTGATAGTTTGAAACGTTTCGTTTTGGTTTATATATGTTGACGGTTCAATAGTATGGTAAACCGTAGTTTGGTTTATATATGTTGATGGTTTGTAATGGATTCAAACCATTGCCTCTGTTATTGATATCTTCCTCTATATATAAAGGTTACAATAGGTACCTATAACAACTTTCCATAATACAAAGGATACTATACATCTACACTATTAGTTTGGTAGTTTAGTTTATATATGTTGATGGTTTGGTAGTTTAGTTTATATATATTGATAGTTTGAAACGTTTCGTTTTGGTTTATATATGTTGACGGTTCAATAGTATGATAAATCGTAGTTTTGTAGTTTGGTTTATATATGTTGATGGTTTGGTAGTTTACTTTATATATGTTGATGGTTTGGTAGTTTAGTTTATATATGTTGATGGTTTGGTAGTTTAGTTTATATATGTTGATAGTTTGAAACGTTTCGTTTTGGTTTATATATGTTGACGGTTCAATAGTATGATAAATCGTAGTTTTGTAGTTTGGTTTATATTATGTTGATGGTTTGGTAGTTTAGTTTATATATGTTGATAGTTTGAAACGTTTCGTTTTTGTTTATATATGTTGACGGTTCAATAGTATGATAAATCGTAGTTTTGTAGTTTGGTTTATATATATGTTGATGGTTTGGTAGTTTAGTTTATATAGGGTTAATATTGAAAAAACCCTACGAACTTTCATGAATTTGTCGATTAAGTCACTGTACTTTTTTTACGAGTGTATAAGTCCCTAAACAATTTTTGTCTTATTCAAAACTATATATTTGAGCTGTTTAGCATGTCTCTAACCGGTAAACGGTATAGTGACCTAAACAATAAAAAAGAAAGTCCAGTGACTTAATCGTGAAAATTGGAAAAGAAAGTTAGTTTTTTTAATAATAAACTATTTGAGAAACTAACTGTGTTATCTGTTAAGCAAGTAGCAGGTTAAAAATATATAGTTTTGAATAAGACAAAAAATTTATAGGGACTTAAACACTCGGAAAAAAAGTTCAGTGACTTAATCGATAATTACATGAAAGTCCGTGGGGTTTTTTCAATATTAACCCGTATGTATATATATATATATATATATATATATATATATATATATATATAGATTAATTACAAAAATGGTCCCTGTGGTTTGTATCAAATTTTGGATTTGGTCCCTGAACTTTTAATTTTGCAAAAATGGTCATTATCGTTAAAGTTTAGTTTCAAGATTGGTCCCTTATCCATTAACTTTTATTAAAATACCCATTTTGCCCTTGTTTATATTTATACATTTGAGCATTTTAGTTATAAATTATTAACAACTCTTTTTTAATAAAACAAATAGATATAAATATATAATAAAAGTATTAATGTTATTAATCCATTAGAAACAAAAAACAAATACAATAAAACATTTCGAATAATTTTAATTTCGTTTCGCATAATTTTATACTTTGTATTTTGTACGGTATAATATATCATTTTTTTGAACGAAAAGATTTCGAATTAAATTGGTTCATCATATTCCGTTTCGTTAAATTGGAAATCGGAACTGTTAGTCATTTTTATGTTAAAAACATTAAAAATTATATTGTTTGTTTATTACGTTTGGTTAAATTAAAAATCGAAATAGTTGTTCTTTTTTCCATCGAAAACACTTAAAATTAGATTGATTGATTTTTTTTTTCCATTTAGTTAATCATTTCACTTGAAAAATTAAAATGGTTCATCATTTTTTCATTTTAAAAGTTTTTGTTTGGAAAAAATGACAAACCATTTCGGTCGTCAATTTAACTAAATGGAAAAAACAACCACTTAATCAAGTTTTAATGTTTTTTTATCAATTAAAACAATCAAAAATTTCGATTTCTAATTTAACCAAACGAAAAAAGGGCCAACCATTTTAGTTTTAAATATTTTCGATCGCAAAAAATGACGAAACATTTTGATCTTAAATTTAATCGTTAAAAATTACGCCAACTGCTTTAATTTTAAATGTTTTCGCTCCGAAAAAAATACGAACTCCGATTTTTAATTTAACCAAATGGAGAAAACAATCAATCAATCTATAAAATTTTCCAATTCAAAAAATGACGAATTGATTAAAATTTGAAAATAATTACGCAAACGGAGAAAACAATCAATTAATCTATAAAACTTAGAATTTCAATTTAACCGAATATATATAATTACACAAACCAAATAAAAACTTATTTTTCGGAACAAAAAAAAACAATAAAATTGCAAAAGCTTTTTAAACTTATAAAATTGATTAAAAATTTAAAATTTATTACAACTATATATAATATAAACAAAATGACGCAAATCGATTAATATATATATATATATATATATATATATATATATATATATATATATATATATATATATATATATATATATATATATATATAAAACATAAAAAACTGAAACTAAAAAAATAAAAAATCTGGAAAAATTTTTTATTTGTTTCCAATTAATTAATTATATTTTTATTATTTTTTATATAATTTGTTTTTATTAAAATAAAGAGTTGGTAATTATTTGTAATTAAAAGAGTTAAAAGTGTAAATATAAACAAGGGCAAAATGGGCATTTCAATAAAAGTTGATGGATAATGGACTAATTTGAAAAAAAACTTTGATGATAATGACCGATTTTGCAAAATTGAAAGTTCAGGGATCAAATCCAAAATTTGATACAAACCACAAGGACCATTTTTGTAATTAACTCATATATATATATATATATATATATATATATATATATATATATAGATAGATAGTTTGAAACGTTTGGCTTTGGTTTATATATGTTGATGGTTCAATAGTTTGATAAAGTGTAGTTTTATAGTTTGGTTTATATATGTTGATAGTTTTGTAGTTTAGTTTATATCTTTTTGGTTAATTATTGTACTTATTAATTTGTGTAGGAAACCCCGATTCTTGATACCCATCTTACTAATCCGGAGTTGAGAGCTACACTAGAAAACTTGCTTAGATCAATCTCGACCCAACCAACAAGCGGTGGCACCAACGAGAGAAATGAAGGAGACGACGGGGCCGACGATGACGATGACGAATAGGTTATTTAGTTTTCTTGGTGTAAAACGACTTAATTATGTTATTGTTGAATATTTTATTGTTTAATGATTTATGATAGTTTATGTAGAATATTTTTTGTTTATGAATTTGTTGGATGTTGTTGTTAATAGCAGGTTTTTATTTAAAAAAAAATCTGGTTTTGAAAGAAATCAGAATCTGTATTTTTTTTAAAAAAAGGCATTAGAGGCGACTTATTGGGGCGACTTACTAAAGGCGATATGTCGCCTCTAAAGCCTTTAGGGGCGACATATAGGGGTATTAGGGGCGACTTTTGTCGCCTTTATTGCCCTCAAATCTTGTAGTGTAACTTATATTTTTAAAACAATTTAAAAATTCTAGTAAATTATTAAATTATAATGTACTTAGAAATATAAACCAAAAATAAAATATGCATTGATTAAATGTTTAAAACACTACTGTTACTAGTGCAGACAACTTAATTATCAAAATATAACAGAAATAGATACATAAAATAAGAAAAATATGTATTTATTAACCATATTTTTTATTATCAAACTTTAATTGGATTACGATTATATTTGACACACAGTTTTAATATAAATTAAAAAAAATGGATAAATAATATGAGACGAATGACGTAACTATTAATTTGTATTTATAATTTTATCAAAATCTAAGTTCTTTTATAAGTTATATACAAACAGTAGTGTAACATTTTAAGAGAAATAAAATAAACTAAAAGAACTCTAATAATCTAAATTAATATAAATTATATAGGGGTTTTCAATGGAACACCAATATACACGAGGAACTAGAGGTGTAAATGAGCCGAGCTACTCGTGAGCTACTTGGGCTCGACTTGTTAAAAGCTCGAATTAAACGAGCCCGAGTTGAGCTCGAGCCTAAATTCGAGCTCGTTTAAGCCCGAGCTTCACATATCGAGTTCGCGAGCCTAAACGAGCCTATATATAATTATATTTTTAAATTAATAAAAATATAATATATTATTTAAATAAATATAAATATATTAAAATAACAAATTATATATATTATTTAAAAAAGATTATTTAAAAATTAAAAAAAATTAAAATATATAATAAACGAGTCGAGCCCGAGCCGAGCTCGAGCTTGGAAAATTATTCACGAGCGCCGAGCTCAAGCTCGAGCCTGATAATTTTAAACGAGCCGAGCTCGAGCTTAAACGGGCTCGGGCTCGGCTTGGCTCGTTTACACCTCTACGAGGAACACAAGAAATTAATATTCACTATAAAAAACTAAAATGCACTACAAGGAATCATTAAAGGCATTACACGAATACTCAATTTACATTACTATAATACGAATTAATTATGATTGTTTTAATTAGTAGATTCTTTTAGATTATTTAGGTAAATAAATATCATATTACCAAAACATATGATAGGCAAAAATATTTTGTTCAAAATACAATACATAAATAAGTTTTGTTATTTTGTTCCTCTCACATCAATAAAGAAAAAATAATTTATAATGGAGTTTGCTAAAATGTGCTAGAAAGAGAAATTTAAGTAATTGTCATTTTTTATTGTGCTAAAATGCATTAAAGGAAGATTTTGTAAAACACTATCTATCATATGGTTTTACTAATATGTGCTTATATTTTTTTATTAGTTATTAGTAAATCATGTATAATTAGGATGTTTACATGTTGTTACATTATTATTTGAATTTAGTTTATTTAAATACTAATTATTTATTAGATATTTTAAAAATAAGATTTGTTTTTGATATATTATAATTATAATTTTAGTGTTTTATAACGGCTTATTTTGGTCCTTTTATGTTTAGTTATAAAAATTTTAATCTAACATAATGTTTATTTAATTGTAATTAGTTTCTAGTGTCTAGTTCATCAAATTATGTTTATATTAATATTATTATTATTTTAAATACTGACGAAGCCTACAAAATATTTTAAGAAAAATATATCGGTTTACTATATTATTCGTTTATCATTATTTTCAGAATTTCAGTTATATGTAATTACTTTTGTTTCTTGTAATAATTACGATAGATGATAAACATGTGTTTTGTAGTTCATGTCATGTGCTTATGTGTATTCTTTGGTTGACGATTAATTGTTTTTCTCCAACATATTTGATTTATTTAATTTATACTCATAGGGCCGGTCCACGTCAACCACCCAGGATCCATTAATCATAAGGGTTCATTCTCAAAAAAAATCCATTATTGCTTATGTCTATTGACGATTAAATAAAATTATTGACTTACAAAGTTTTTAGTTTTAACATTATATATTTATAAGTTTTTTTATGTTAATTTTTTGTTTTTACTTGAACTTTATACTTATTTTAAATACATACATACATATTTATAGCACATTCATCATAAGGGTCCATTCTCAAATAATCGATTATATACTTAGATCTATTAATGATTAAATAACGTTATTGACTTGCAAAGTTTTTATTTTTAACATTAAATAAAAATAACTTTTTTGTTCTTAATTTATCATATTTACTTGAATTTTACTTATTTTAAATACACACACATTTATAAGGCTCATTTTAAATTTTTATCCGGTGCCTAAAAATGAATGAATTGACCCTGTATTCTCTTTACATGAATTCAAAGTATAATATTAATTTTTTTAGCTTATTATAATTAATTTAATTTAATTGGACAGCTTTTGGTTTATACTTTTTAAAAAGCTAAGATTTATTATTATTATAAATAAAAAAACGTTAACAAATTTAAATGCTATAAATTTTTCATGGATCAATGATATATTCCTTTCAATCTCCAACCTTTTGTAGCTCCTATTTTCAATCAACAACATCATGTTTTGAAATAGACAATAATATGTAGGGTTATTTGTCAAAAATAGCAACATTTATTTATAGTTTTACCGTTTATACCCACATTATTTATTTTTTTTATCATTAATAGCAACAAATTTTGTATTTTTACCGATTATAGCAACTTTTAACCTGGAAACCTGCTATAGCAGGTTACTATCCATTAATACCAACAACTTTATCTTTTTACCAATAATAGCAACAATGTTTTAAATTTTTACCAATAATAGCAGTGAATTTTAACCTTTTATCAATAATAAAACATATCAAATTAAATTTTCATTTATCTTTAACTAATCATTATTTTAAAGAAACTAAATTTATGAAAATCGAAGCACAATCAAATAAGTTCATAATCCAGTTTTTGTTTAAATTTTTTTAGAGATAAATCAAATGTGATGTGTGCCCATAAAAGTATTAAAAATATGTTTTCTATAGACATTAAAAAATAAAGATTATTTTGATTAGGGGTAAACATGGATCGGTTTTGGCAAAAACCAAACCGAAACTTCGTTTTCTGTATTCAAGAAACCGTTCGGTTTGGATTTTAAACAATCTGATTTTTTGGTTTTTATTTCGGTTTCGGTTTGGTTTCAGTTTTTCTTTGTCATGGTTTTCAATTTCAAGTCTTTCTTTCCAGAACCAAAAACCACACACACACACACACACACACACAGATATATATATATATATATATATATATATATATATATATATGATTCAGGTTCAAAAAGGTACCTCTCGAAATCAAGTGCACCCGAAGGTACCAACCTTAAAAATCTTTTTACAATTTTTTTTTCATAATCATGTTTAATTTAATGTCATACGTATGATATATGAATTTCACATATATTCACACTTTCTGTGTCATTAAAAATTATGTGAATGCTCAATGCATATTTATGTGAATGGTCATCCGTGTGAATGATCATTTCACATCATGTGAATGGTGTGAATGACCATTCACATGATCTTTTTTTACCATTCACAAGATTTATGATGTTGTTTCTTTTGAAAAAAAGTCTTATAATGTTGTCTTATACATGTCTATTCAAAAAAAATATATGTGAATGATCATTCACATTAAGGTACGCTGGGTACGCTGGAATCTTATAGGTATGCTGATGAACTTGATTCATTTATATATATATATATATATATAGGAATAAACATATATATGGATACATAAAATCAAAATATATAACACTTTATGTATTCTTTCACAAACAAGATTTAGAGATTAAATCATTTTATCATTTAAAATCATGACAACATACAAATGCAATAATAATACAACAATAATAATCATCATAATTTCAAAGTGAGTTTTAGTCTCATGAAATTTAGACATTGAAAAGTTAAAACTTTCAATAAAAACTTAACTGAAGAAATGTAACGAATGAAGAGTATTTATAAATTTTAAAATTATAAAACCTCGGTTCGGTTTGGTTTTTTCCTGTTTATTTTGACCTCCAAACCAAAACCAAACCAAATTTTTTGGTTTTTGAAAATTCAAAGTCCAAACGGTTTGGTTTTTTGGTTCCGGTTTTTTTGGTTTTTTTCGGTTTAGTTTTTGGTTTTTTGCACACTCCTAATTTTGATGTCATGTTTTTTTGCACAGCCTTATAGGGGTATGATAGGGGCGACCATTTAAGTGTAACATGACAACTTGAAACTCAATTCATTTTGTATAAGATGTCACAGAAATATAATGAACACATTATGCTACATTTGTATTATCTGTTGGATATTTATTATAACAATATTTGCATTATATATTTATTTGATAAATAAATAATAAATAATTATGATCTAATTATGGATAATTAGTCTTTTATTTATTTGATAAATAAAATGGTAATATTTAAAAGATACATCCCTTTATTTTATGGATGATTATATATGATTTAGATTTATGAAAATCAGATGACGTTCAAATGAATTCATAATTTATATTTGTATCCAAATTTTATTAAAGATAGAATAATTGGATTATAAATCATATATAATTATTCATAAAATAAACGGATGCATCTTTTTAATATTATAATTTTATTTATCAAATAAATAAAAAACTAATTATCCATGATTATCATAATCATTTATAATATTATTCATTTATCTATCAAGTAAATAAATAATGCAAATATTGTTGTAATAAGTATCCAAAAAATAATACAAATGTAGCATAATGTGTTCATTATATTTCTATGACATCTTATACAAAATGATTTGAGTTTCACGTTGTCATGTTACACTTAAATGGTCGCCTCTATTATACCTTTAAAACTCGGCTATGCATGAAAATATGACACATCAAAATAATCTTCATTTTTTAATGAATATAGAAAACATATTTTTAATCTCTTTTATAGGCACACATTGCATTTAATATATTTCTAGCAAACAATATACAAAAAAATGGATTATGAAATTATTTGATTGTGTTTCGATTTTCATAATTTACTTTTTTTAGACTAATGATTAGTTAAAGATAAAGATTTTAAATTGATATCTTTTTATTATTGGTAAAAAGTTAAAAGTCGCTGCTATTATTGGTAAAAATGTAAATGTTGTTGCTATTATTGGTAAAAAGATAAAAGTTGTTGCTATTAATGGATGGTAACCTGCTATAGCAGGTTTTCAGGTCAAAAGTTGCTATAGTTTAAAAAAAAATACAAAAGTTGTTGGTATTAATTAAAAAAAAATAAAAAGAAAATTACTTCGTTGGTCCTTTATGTTTACGTAGTATGACTGATTTAGTCCTTTAACATTTAAAATTACTCTAACTGTACTTTAAATAGAAATTTTGCACACTCGTAGTCCTTTAATCAAACAGACGTTTGTGAGAAACGTTAATTGTACTCACATGCTTTTCACATGAGGGTAAAAATGTCTTTTTATGTGAGGCGCCTAATTTAATCATACGATTACCCGCTTAAGAAACCCATCTTCGACTTTCATCCTACCCTTAATTAGAAACCCATCTTCGACATTCATCCTACCATTAATCAGAAACCCATCTTCCCCAAATCTTCAAAGAAATGGTGTCTTCAAACTACAAAATCCGAAGTAGGGGTGAAGTCTGTGACATTGATGTACTCTATTGTACGTTTGTTTTGACACTGATGTACTCCATTGCTTGAAGTTGAACAGAGGTGTAATAATCTTGTTTATTTTTTTGTTTCTTAAAGTAGGGCATGCAAATTTGTTTTCTATAAAGCTTCATCATGGTGGGATTTTCATGGGATTTCCAAGAAGGAGGTATATGGGTGGTAAAATCGACTACATAGACTTGTTAGATATGTATTTATTTTCGGTTCATGAAAGTTACTCTGTTATGCGAGACTTAGGGTATATTGATGAGGACTTGAAAATGTATTACCATTTTCAAGTTCCAGACTCTGATTTAGACTTTGGTCTTCAAGTTTTAGGTAACGATTCTGATGTGTGTAACTTGTTTAAACATGAACCTGGAAAGAAATTGATTTGTGTATATAATGAACATTGGGCTACTAGGGTTCACACATATTTTACTTCCCCATCAAAGGTAATAATCAATGAAATTGAAGAGGATACAAATGATAATCATAAGGGCAAGGAAATAACTACTTCACGCAATGAAAGAACTACTTCTTGTAAGAGGTTAATGTTAGAATGGTATGATGAACATGAAAGTGAAGAGAGAGTTGATAATCAACAGGAAAGTCAAGTTGAACATGAAAGTGAAGAGAGAGTTGATAATCAACAGGAAAGTCAAGTTGAACATGAAAGTGAACAGAAAGTTGATCATAATCAACAAGAAGGTCAGATTGAACATGAAAGTGAACCGAGAGTTGATCATAATCAACAAGAAAGTGAGATTGAACATGAAAGTGAACAGAGAGTTGATCATAATCAACAAGAAAGTGAGATTGAACATGAAAGTGAACAGAGAGTTGATCATAATCAACAAGAAAGTGAGATTGAACATGAAAGTGAACATGCAGTTGATTTTTAACCTGAAAGTCAAATTGAACATCAAAGTCATAGTATTCCAGTTAAATTTGATGATTTGTTAGTCTTTGATCCTTTTTCAATTCCCAATTGGATTACATTTTACATGATAATGAATCCATTGTTGATAAAGGGAAATACATGTTGAATCTGAAGTGGGTTGGTCCAATGATAAAGATGTTGGTGAGGAAAATAATGAGAGTGATGTTGAACAACATGTAGACAAATAAGTTGGTGAGGAGAACAGTGAGAGTGAAGATAGTGATTATATAGTAGATGAAGAGCACCTTCTAGATGAGATTGCAGTTGACATGTCACATTTTCAATAACATGTAGACAAAGATGTTGAAGTTGATTGCAATGTTTCAATAGATGATGAAAACGGGGCTGATATGGATGTTATTAATGACGATCCATTTTCAAGTGCAAGTAATGACAGTGAAGATACAGTGAAGAAGGCTAGGAGGAGGTTATTGAAAAGCATGCACAAGAATAAACAGAAAAATAGTGATGGTGAAATCTTTAAATATAGTTTTCACGTAGGGCAGAGCTTTGGTAGTGTAGCTGAAGTGAAAGAGATGATAAATAACATTCAATTGAAAGTATAAGACAACTAAAGATTGTAAAGAATGATAAGGAAAGGATTAGGGTTGTTTGTGAGGGCAAGTTCCTATCTTTTAATAAGGAAATGAGTCGTCCCAATGACAAAGAAAAAGGTAAATCTGTTATAGGTGCGAGTGGGTCAAAAGAAATGAGTGGTCCCAATGACAAAGGACCAAAAGTGAAAGATGTTGGTGGTAGGGGGAAAAAGACAAATCCAGATGCTTTTTTATGCCCTTGGGTACTTCTTGTTTCCAAATTGAAGGGCAGCGAGACATGGTTGGTCAAAAACATTAATTGATGACCACAAATGCCTCCAGTCAAGATCTTTAAAAGCTTGTACTTATGAGTTTCTTTCAAAAGAAATTGTGGATCAAGTAGAAGGTAATCCAGACATACCTGTTAAAGCAATTCAAGATCAAATGTAGAAGATGTTTGAAATAGGCATTTCCAGAATGAAAGCATTTAGGGCAAAGAGAAAGCTAAGGGGCAACTACAAGGAGATTATGCTCAACAATATGCTTTATTGAGAGATTATGTGCAAGAACTCATGACCACAAACCCAAAAACAACAATTAAGATAGAGGTACAACCTGTGACAGATCCAAATATGGAAACAAGTGTCTTTAAGAAGATCTATGTTTGTTTGGGTGCCTTAAAGAATGGGTTCAAAGCAGCTGGTAAGGATCTGCTTGGTTTAGATGGGGCATTTATGAAGGGCCCATTTCCAGGTCAAGTGTTAACAGCAGTCAATGTGGACCCAAACAATGACATTAATCCTGTTTGTTATGCCATTGTGAAAGCTGAAACCAGAGACTCATGGACATGATTTTTGACTTGCCTTGGTGATGACCTGGATCTATCAGTGAACTCAAACTTTACATTCATCAGGCAAAAGGTAAATATGTCATTAATTTTTGTATTAAACATGTAACCTAATTTGGATAATATAACTAACATGATTCTTGTGTAACAGGGTATTGTTCAAGCTTTAGAATCTATTTTCCCTAGTGCAGAACATAGGTTTTGTCTAAGACATATACATGAGAACATGAAGGGCAAGCAGAGGGGCCAAACATATAAGAACTTACTGTGGAAATGTGCAAGTGCAACGACTGTGCAACATGCAATGGATGAGTTGAAAGATTTAAATCAAGATGCCTTTTTGTGGTTGTCAAATATACCACCAAAACACTAGAGTAGAGCTCATTTTTCTGGTAACAACACTGGCCAATATACTATTTACTTATATATTATGTTCCATTGCAATTTGTTTATGTATTTTCTTAATTTTAATATACTTACAGGTAGAGTACAAACTGATGTGTTGTTAAACAACTTATGTGAGGTATTTAATAGGCAACTTGTAGATGCTAGGGACAAGCCTATTATTACAGCATTGGAATATATTAGAGAATACCTCATGAAAAGAATTGTTAAATGTATTACAAGTCATTGACAAATGTGAAGGACCTTTGACACCATCTGCTACTAGATTGTTTGACTCAATTAAAAAAGAGGCTGGACAGTATACTTGTTGGGCTTCCTATACCCTTGCTAGGTTAAATTAAAACTTTGCGGAAAATTAAATAATCGAACTATGCAAGAATATAAAACCTTAAGGATCTAACCAAACAAGCTAAGAAACTAATTATTAAAATAAAGAGATGAATAAGAAAAACTAACCTTGAGAAAATTCGCAATTTTCTCCACGAAGAACGATTGCACGAACAGCCTCTGAATCGAGTAACAAGCGTCTAAAGCAAGATCGCCTCTAGTTGTTCACACCCAATGAACAAAAGAAAAGATAATTATAACTTTTCTAAGCTCAGATCTCAGAGTCCCAAAAACTGGTATCCCTTGTGATTGTTAGAGAACTTAGAATTGAATGAGCGAGGAATGAAGCAGGCAGGGGCTGCCTATTTATAGGTTTTAGAAACCTACAAATTTTTGATCCCAAATCCATGTGGGATGGATTGGTGGCCGGCCCCCCCTATTAGGGTTTAGGGGGTGCCCTGTTGACTATCAACTAATTGCAGTTTAGCCCCTGTACTTCCTCAATTAATTCTATTAGCTTCCGGTTAATTTATTAACTATTAATAAATTAACAAACTAACCCATTAATCAAATATAATCAATTATTTAGTTTCTAATTAATTTATTAAACATAATAAATTAACAAACTAATTAACATTATATATTTAAGTTAATCATCTTCTCTTTACAATTCATTGCATGCACCCAAAAAGGATCCAGCCTGATAACAATATGTTTACAAATAATTGTGACTTGGACACTAATTCCAACAGTCTCCCACTTGGACAAGTTGGCAACTATTTGTCTAAACACATTCTATTACCAGCCTTCCTAGCTACTCGATACAGCTGCCGAACTCTGAATCATATCAGAGCTAATCCTTTAGATAAGGGATCAACTATTCCTTCGTTCTCTGATATCGTATGAAACTAAGACATGGATTATAATCAATCTTTGGTTTCAAAATTTTGTTTCTGATTTCCGATTAATATGACTATATGAGACTTATTAATTGAACACTTCAATTTTGTCTCGGTCGGGCCCGACACTCTAGAGTCAACGTTTAATCATCAATGGGCCCATAGATATCGCTTTTCCATATAGGCAAAAGGAACGAATAAACTTCGCATACACAGCGCTAGCTAACTAATAACATCGTAACTAGATACATCCGTTATTACTGGCAGTTACGCACAACGTTTGAATGCACTAAGGTATGACGGACTAGAAAACCGCAACTTCAATGTATCTCCATCTGAAGAATAGAGGGTATTATCATCTTGGAAATACTTATGATTTGATCCATGAAGTATCTTTCCAAGTGCGAGTGCCCTATACTTAAATCTTCATTAAGTACCCATGAATGTTGCAGCAATCTCTATGCTATGTCAAACTCTTGACAGTCTACTAACATTCCATGACAGTCTTTATTCAATACTAACTCCCGGTAGTACGAACGACTGAGGTATTTGAATAAAATTAATTACTCTGGGAGTTGGTTCTAAACATGCAAAAGGAAACACAACGATAAATTAATAGAAGATGGCAGCACTTTGCAAATAAATAAATCTCCATTATTTAATCACCAAATCCATTACAATTTCAAATCATTGTTACAATGTTTCAAATTCAAAACTAACTACTAAACTTTACATTATCTCGTAATCCTATGCTAACAGCATGACTACAGTGTTTCAGTTGAGAAAGTGGCTTTGTGAACGGATCAGCTGGATTCTCCTCTGATCGCACTCTTTTCACAATCACATGTCCTTCTTCAACCTTGCTACGAACAAAGTGGTACTTCCGATCAATGTGCTTGGACTTTCCATGATCCTTGGGTTCTTTAGTCAACGAAACAGCACTTTCGTTGTCGCAAAATATTTCGATGGGGTCTTGAACCGTTGGGACAACTCCAAGATCTCCAATGAAATTCTTCAACCAGATGGCTTCCTTTGAGGCTTCTGAGGCCGCAATATATTCTGACTCGCAGGTAGAGTCTGCCACGGTTTCCTGCTTCGAACTCTTCCACGTCACGACTCCCCCGTTCAATAAGAACACCCAACCAGATTGTGATCGACAGTCATCTCTATCCGTTTGGAAACTCGCATCGCAATAACCGGTTACTTTGAGTTCATCCTGTCCACCGTAAACCAAGAACCTGTCTTTAGTATTTCTTAAATACTTAAGAATATTCTTGACCGCCGTCCAATGACCTTCACCAGGGTTTTGCTGATGTCGACTCACCATGCTTAAAGCAAATGAGACATCAGGCCTCGTACATGTCATGACATACATTATAGATCCTATGGCCGCAGCATATGGAACTCGACTCATTCTGTCTCGTTCCTCCTGTGTCTTCGGGCTCATGTCTTTACTAATCTTTATGCCATGAGCAAAGGGAATGTTCCCCTTCTTAGACTTCTCCATACTGAACCTTTTCAGTATTTTGTCCAAGTACGTATCCTGGCTTAGTCCTATTGGACGTCGTGTTCTATCTCTATAAATCTTTATACCCAGAATAAAAGCTGCATCTCCTAGATCCTTCATAGCGAAACATCTTCCCAACCAATCTTTTACACTCTGTAATGTTGGGATGTCGTTTCCTATAAGTAATATGTCATCGACATATAATACCAGGAAGACTACAGTGCTCCCACTGACCTTGACATATATGCAGGACTCATCTTCGCTTCTAGAAAATCCAAACTCTGTGATTTTCTCATGAAAGCAAAGATTCCAGCTTCGAGAAGCTTGCTTAAGTCCATAAATGGACTTCTGAAGCTTACACACTTTCTTAGGATACTTGGTGTCTACAAAACCTTCAGGTTGTGTCATAAACACATCCTCTGTCAATTTCCCGTTAAGGAAAGCGGTTTTGACATCCATCTGCCAGATTTCATAGTCATGAAACGCAGCTATGGCCAGAACTATCCTTATGGATTTAATCTTAGCTACCGGTGAAAAGGTTTCCTCATAGTCAATCCCGTAGGTTTGAGTATAGCCCTTTGCCACCAGCCTAGCTTTGTAAGTGTGTACTTTCCCGTTCATATCCGTTTTCTTCTTGAATATCCACTTACAACCCACCGTCTTTAGACCGGGTGTGGGATCAACCAAGTTCCAAACTTGGTTGCCATACATGGATTCAATCTCGCTATCCATAGCTTCCTTCCATTTGGCTGCCTCAGGGCCTGCCATCGCTTCCCGGTAGTTAGCTGGTTCATCTAAGTCGACAAGTGTACTATCACTAATCATATCATCCTGTTCAATATGGAAACCATAGTAGAACTCAGGAGGATTGCTAACTCTACCGGATCTGCGCAAAGGTAAGGATATGTCATTGGGTTCAACAGACATCTCAGCCTCATGTTGATGGTCAGTGTTTGCAGTTGGTTCTTCATCGGTAGTATCTTGAATCTCATCAAGATCGATCTTACTCCCACTGTCCTCTTTAGATATTATCTCCTTCTCGAGGAACACTCCTCTTCGAGATACAAACACTACGTTTTCACGTGGTTTGTAAAATAGATATCCAAATGACTCTTGTGGGTAACCGACGAATAGACACTTTTCAGATCTTTGACTGAGTTTGTCAGAGGTCTCTCGTCCAACGAAGACTTCACAACCCCAGATCTTGATGTGACCAAGGGAAGGACGCTTTCCCTTCCACATCTCGTAAGGTGTGTTTGAAACTTTCTTGGTGGGTACTAGATTTAGAATATGTGCCGCAGTTTCTAATGCATAACCCCAGAAACTTACTGGAAGTGTTGCTCGACTCATCATAGATCAGACCATGTCTAACAAGGTCCTGCTTCTCCTCTCCGCAACTCCGTTGAGTTGTGGTGTTCTAGGAGGTGTTAACTGGAAAACTATTCCACAGCTTCTAAGATGATCGAGAAACTCGATACTAAGGTACTCTCCTCCCCTGTCGGAGCGGAGAACCTTTATCTTTCTGCCCAGTTGATTCTCTACTTCACTTTGATATCTTTTGAATGTCTCATAAGTGTCGGACTTATGTTTAATTAAATAAACATATCCAAATCTACTATAGTCATCTGTAAAGGTGACATAGTACCGATTTTCCCCTTTTGTAGCACATCGGAATGGCCCACATACATATGTATGGACCAAATCCAATAGTCCTTCACCTCTTTTACACGTTCCTGTGAATGGTGATTTTGTCATCTTGCCCAGTAAACAGGATTCGCATACATCATCCGATTTTAGGTCGAATGATTCCAACACTCCATCCTTTTGGAGTTGGGCGATGCGTTTCTTGTTAATGTGCCCAAGGCGACAGTGCCACAATTTGGACTTATCAATTTCGTTAGAATCAATATTAAATAATAGGTTGTTCTCACACTCAACAGTTTCATATATGCCATTATAAGGACAAGCTTTGAATATAAAAACATCATTCAAATAAACCAAAATACTTCCATTATTATTATCAAAGCTGAAATTGTATCCATCCTTATACAAGGCAAACAAAGAAATGATGTTCCGATTCATATGGGGTGGATAACAGCAATTATTTAAGCTAATCTATACTCCTGATCTAAGCACGAGCTGGAACCTTCCGACTTTCTTCACAGGCGTGATCTTTCGATTCCCCATTATTAGGTTCAGCTCCCCATGCTTCAAGCTTCTACTTTCCCTTAGTCCCTGCAATACAGAGCAAATGTGAGTACCACATCCTGTATCAAGAACCCATGAATTAGAGATAGAAGTGTTATGGAGTTCGATCATGAACATACCTGAGGTGCTGGCCTTTTCGACTTTGCCGTCTTTAAGGTCCTTCAGATATGATGGGCAGCTTCGCTTCCAATGCCCCTTGCCATTGCAGTAAAAGCATACTGCTTCCTTCGGATCTTTAGTAGGCACAATACCGGACTCTGTTTTCCTTTGAGACCTTTTCTTGGACTTTCCTTTTAGGGTCTTCCAGGATGACTTCCGTTTCTTTGAGGCCTTACCGACAGTAAGCACAGGGGCCACAGGGGTCTCATCTTTCTTGATGCCCTGTTCAGCGGTTCGGAGCAGATTATGCAGTTCCATAATTGACATCTCCTTCTGATTCATGTTCATCTGATAGGAGAGTACGAACTGATTATAGATGGTGTGCAGTCCAGAAAGAATGATATTGATGGAGAACTCAGAGTCGAACACCATATTGAGAGCCTCCAGCCGGTCGAAGTACCCCTTCATCTCAAGGACGAAAGTGCAGATAGATGTTCCAGGTTTTGGTTTGCAGGCCATGAGGGATCTTACCACATCAAGGCGCTCTTTGCTCTCCTTAGCCTCAAACATCTCTCGCAGCTGCTGATTCATCTCAAAGGCCCATGTATTCTCGAAGGCTTTAGCAAGCTCAGGAACCATGGATGACGCCATGATGCAGGACACTTTGTTTGCATCATCGTAATGTTTCTGGTGTGCGTCCATTTCCTCCTGGGTGGGATTCTCATTCAGTGTGGGAATTTGTTCATCGAGAACATACTCCTTGTTCTCGTACCTCAGCGTAAACCTGAGGTTTCTCATCCAGTCCACATAGTTCGGACCGGATAGTTTTTCCCTACCCAGAACGGAAAGGAGTGAGAAGTTGGATGCGTGGTTGGGAGCAGAATTGGGAGTACCAGTAGAAGTAGACATCTGTGAAATAAAGTTTTAGTTAGTTTGAAGTATTCCTTAAACAATTTACCCAATTTGAATTAAGGCTAGGATCCATATTTTCGATTCATTTTATGAAAAGGGTCACCGTAATCACGCCACGAATTTATTTTAGATGGACAAACTCTTGTCGATTTCAATCTCTATGAAATTCCTAGATCTTTTGAGATTCATTGAATCTTATCAATGGCATGTTAATCTTGGTTATGCTCAACTACTATCCGTGACTGGGTTGCCGAGGATCACGGGCAAGATGGTGAATCTAACCATGCAAAACTGCGTAAGACCCGGCACGGATCAGTCCGGGAATCGCGAGTACTACATCGTTTATAGTTTGTTCACTATGGGTGAGCCGATTTATCAATTGACTGACGATGTAATTAGATTTAAATGATATATATATACATAATCATTAATACATATATAAATTTCTTTTAAATTTTAGGGGTTTAATTTTAAACTTTTAAAATTAAAGGGTCTATTTTAAACATTTTAAAATTCAGGGTATATTTTGAACAATTTAAAATATTAGGGTTTAAATTAATATTTATATTATATATATATATATATATATTTTGGTTTCAATATTTAAATAAAATAAGAAACATTTAATTATTAAATATATATATATATATATATATATATATATATATATATATATATATATATATATATATATATATATATATATATATATATATATTAAATCCGAAACCTATATATATAACCATATAAATCCTCAAAATTTAAACCTAGGATAATACAAGTTTATCCTAATCAATTATGATATTCTAAAACCTTTAGGATAAGCACTTAATTTAAATTAAGGTAATTTCTAGATAAATAGGATTTAGGATAAACCTAGAAAATCAAGCTTATCTCTAAGGCATGTTTATCTAAAACCCCAAAAATCAAACCCTTAATTAAATTAATAAAATCCTAAATTAATAAAATAATAATTTATTTAATATTTCAGATTTATCCATTTAAAACCTTTTAAAATCTAAAAATTTGAAGATAAATATAGAAAACAATTTTCAAAATTTAGACAATTAGTTTAATATTTAAAAACTATTTTAAAAATTAAATAATTATCAAAAAAACGAATTTTACTCCAGAAATTTCGAAAAAATAAATTTTAATTAATTTTTCGGATTTATTAATATTTAAAAATTAATTTTAAGTTTAAACAATTTAATTTAAAATTAAAAACACAATTAAAATTTAAATCAAAATTCTGAAAATTAATCAAAACAAATTTCGAAATTTAAGAACAAGATTATCATCTCAAAATTAGTGCAAAGCTCGTTAGGTTGACCGCTCTGATACCACTGCTGTGTTTCCTATACCATTGCTAGGTTAAATTAAAACTTTGCGGAAAATTAAATAACCTAACTATGCAAGAATATAAAACCTTAAGGATCTAACCAAACAAGCTAAGAAACTAATTATTAAAATAAAGAGATGAATAAGAAAAACTAATCTTGGGAAAATTCGCAATTTTCTCCACGAAGAACGATTGCACGAACATCCTCTGAATCGAGTAACAAGCGTCTAAAGCAAGATCGCCTCTAGTTGTTCACACCCAATGAACAAAAGAAAAGATAATTATAACTTTTCTAAGCTCGGATCTTAGAGTCCCAAAAACTGGTATCCCTTGTGATTGTTAGAGAACTTAGAATTGAATGAGCGAGGAATGAAGCAGGCAGGGGCTGCCTATTTATAGGTTTTAGAAACCTACAAATTTTTGATCCCAAATCCATGTGGGATGGATTGGTGGCCGCCCCCCCCCCCCCCCATTAGGGTTTAGGGGGTGCCCTGTTGACTATCAACTAATTGCAGTTTAGCCCCTGTACTTCCTCAATTAATTTTTATTAGTTTCCGGTTAATTTATTAACTATTAATAAATTAACAAACTAACCCATTAATCAAATATAATCAATTATTTAGTTTCTAATTAATTTATTAAACATAATAAATTAACATTATATATTTAAGTTAATCATCTTCTCTTTACAATTCATTAAACATAATAAACTAACCCATGTTGTTGTCGCTCATTGGAACATGAGACTTAATGGAGAATATGAAGGAGTGCCAGAAGAATGGGTAAACCCAATATATAGATTAGATAACTGGAAACGTGTATAAAGCTTCAAGGTCAACCCCATCAACGGAATTTCAATGTGGTCTAAATCAAATGTTCCAACAATCCTCCTACCCCCTTTACACCATACACAAGTGGGCAGTCCAAAGAAGAAAAATAAGAAAGTCTACAAATCAAGAGACTACATCTGGTTCAAAATTGTCAAAGAAACATGGAACCGTGACATGTGCCAAGTGTGGGAAAGAAGGACTTAACCAGATTACGTGCAAAGGTCAAGGAAAGGTCAATGAATCAAACAAAGCAAGCAAATCAGCAACTACAAGGAAAGGATGAATGCATTATCTTCTGTTTTTTTTTATGTTTTTGTAACACCCTCTGATCCCAGCTAAAAGCCACGTCATATACAATACACAGGTGGCATAAACGCATATAATATCCATATCACAATGTCAAGGTTTACACAAACACTGCTTAACAAAAAACATTTTTACATACATTAACCACAATGTCTAGAAGCCAACCCGACATATAAGACCCGACCCGAACCCGATATTCGCATACAAACCCAGTACCACCGACCCATAGTTTTCCCAACAGCATAGGGAGCACATACATATAACCAAAGCAGAATCTCTCGATCACAGCAAGTCAAGCTCCTATCTTCGCTCAGGAGCTGGCGGTCCTATCTTCGGTTCCCTTGATACACACATTAGACTCGAATACGTAAGCTTCGCAGCTCGTGAGTACACAAGGGTTAGACACTGCACAATTCACATAATCACATATCGCATGTCACATGGCAGCCCTACACTACGTGGCATAACACATGCCAACCTGCCTCTAATCAGAGACCCTAGAGATCCAATACAGAAAAAGATACTCATCTCAATTGGGGAATCCCTCCCCCCTGGAGCCAAAAACGCCCGTGGAGGCTAACAGGAATGACGACCGCATATATATATATGGGAACCCTACACAGGGTTAAACTGAGCTACACCGCTCCCGCGATACCCACCGCGATATACTATAATGGATCTCAAGCATATAACACATTTAAAGAAGGAAGGATCATACCTGAGGGGCAGCTCGCAGTGCCCAACAATCACAACAGTAATAGACGCACATAAAAGTAGGCCCTTTGAAAAGAACTCGTGTACTCACCTGGATCACCCCGCACAATATCTCTAATTCGCTGATCCGAACCCGACACGAAACGATCTCTGACAATCCCTGTACACAATTTAATTCTCCCAGATTAATCTCAATTATCCCATAACTGTTAATATACCCAAATGAACCCCACAAAACAGCCCAACGGACCCCCAAAGCCCAAACCGACCCAAACCCGCAGAAGCCAGATCGCGGCCGCACTTGCCCGATCGCGGCCCGCGCTCGGCAAGAACATCGCGGCCGCACTAGGCGCGTCGCGACCGCGCTCACGACGGGAAACAGATCCCCTGTTTCTGTTTCAGTTCTGCCCAGTGGTATAATCCTCCTCAATTTCGATTTCCAGCAGCTATAACTCACCAAAACTAATACCAAAACACCTCTAACACATATACACCAATTCCCAACATATCACAATGATTAACATACAAAATCAGATTCAAATCTAGGGGTTTCTCACCTTGGACTCAAGAACATAACTAGGAGACTTCAAATCTGATTTTACAACTTCAATCACTTGTTTTGGCTCCAAATTGAGCTCCAGCAGCAGGTAATCACACACACACACACACACACACACACTCTTATCTTTGTTTTTGCACAAAAGAGAGGATAAGGAAGAACATTACATACACATATACGTTATATACGGATCCCGTTATATCGCGGGTTCGACACCGATACCCGACCCCAATATCAAAATTCCACTATTTATATCAATAAATCCCATTTAATCTCGTGAATCCATAATTATAATTCATCCACTAAAATTATATTCCGAATCCACGTAATTCCCCGTCCCGACACGTATAATCCACTATACGGGACGCAATTGGACCAACGCAATAATCACTATTATAATTAGTCAATAGGATAATTACACGTACCTGCTCGGAGTCGGGGTGTTACAAATCCTCCCCCCTTACAAAGATTCCGTCCCGGAATCTAACTCTGGCTCTGGAACAGGAAAGGATAGCGACTCCGCATCTCAGACTCAGGCTCCCAAGTTGCGCTGGTACCCTTATGATATCTTCATTGAACGAGTACCAATGATATCTCCTTGTTGCGCAACTTCTTCACTTTCCGATCAGTAATCATCTCTGGCTGCTCAGCATATCTCAACTGATCATCCACGGATATCTCTGATAACGGCACATACTGATCCTCCTTCGCTAAACACTTTCTCAAATGACTCACGTGAAATGTATCATGAACACCGGCTAACTCTGGCGGCAATCTCAACCGGTAGGCCTGATCTCTGACCCTGGAGATGATCTCAAACGGCCCTATATACCTCGGACTCAGCTTGCCCCGGCGTCTGAATCGGATTACCCCTTTCCACGGAGACACTTTCAGCATTACATGATCCCCAACACTGAATTCGAGCTCCGAAGTACGGCGGTCAGCATAACACTTCTGACGGCTCTGTGCAACACGCATATGCTCACGGATCACAGCTACTTTATCACTTGTCTCCTGAAGTAGCTCGGGCCCACTGATCGGTCGCTCACCGACCTCACCCCAACACACTGGGGTCAGACACTTACGGCCATATAACGCTTCAAACGGTGCCATCTTAATCGAGGCATGGTAGCTATTATTATAAGCAAACTCTACTAATGGGAGATGCACATCCCAGCTACCTCTGAAGTCTATGGCACATGCTCTCAACATGTCCTCGAGTGTCTGATTGGTGCGCTCGGTCTGCCCATCTGTCTGAGGCCTATAGGCTGTGCTCAACTGAACCCGGGTACCCAGCTCTCTCTGGAAGCTCTGCCAGAATCGCGAGGTAAAACGAGTATCGCGATCAGAAGTAATCGACTTTGGAATCCCATGCCGCGACACTACCTCATCAATATACAGCCGCGCTAGCTGATCCATCGTGATCGTACCCCGAACAGCAAGAAAATGCGCATTCTTAGTCAACCGGTCCACTATGACCCAAATCATATCGTTCCCACGCACAGTACGAGGAAGTCTGACGATGAAATCCATCGTGATGTGATACCACTTCCACTCGAGAATCTCCAGTGGCTGTAGACGGCCGTGCGGTTTCTGATGCTCACTTTTAACCCGCAAACACGTCATACACTGCTCGATATAACGGCCCACGTCCCTTTTCATACCCGGCCACCAGTAGAACTCTCGGAGGTCTCGGTACATCTTTGTGCTTCCAGGATGAATAGACAACCTCGACTTACGCGACTCGTCAAGGATCAGTTGTCGCAAGTTCCCAACTCTGGGAACCCAAACTCTGCCTCTCATCGTATATATCCCTCGGTCATCCCTGACCAACGCCTCAGTCTGCCCCACCAACCTCTCTCTCTCCTCACATTCTGCTCCCGCAGACCCTCTATCTGTGCCAATCTCAAACTGTCAATCAGGGTAGAGGTGATCTCGAGTCTCACAGCTCGGGAGGTAACTGTGTGGGCACACGCCTTACGGCTCAAGGCGTCAGCTACTACGTTCGCCTTCCCAGGGTGATACTGTATCTCACAGTCATAGTCTTTCAGAAGCTCTAAACTGCGTCTCTGTCGCATGTTCAATTCCTTCTGACTGAAAAGATACTGGAGGCTCTTGTGATCAGTATAAACCACAAACTGAGACCCATACAGATAATGTCGCCATATCTTTAACGCAAAGACTATGGCATCCAACTCAAGATCATGGACAACATGATTCTCTTCGTATGTCTTCAACTGCCTCGAAGCGTAGGCAATCACCTTGCCCCGCTGCATTAACACATAACCCAGCCCTGTCCCTGACGCATCACAGTATACAGCGAAGTCATCCGTGCCCTCGGGCAAAGCCAACACCGGCGTCTGGCACAATCGAGCTCTCAACTCAGCAAAGGCAGTCTCCTGCTCGTCATTCCACTCGAATGGTACGCCTTGCCGTGTCAGTCTCGTCAACGGCATGGCTATCCGCGAAAAATTCTGAATGAACCGTCTGTAGTAGCCTGCTAATCCCAGGAAACTACGAATCTCTGGCATGGTCTTAGGCTGCTCCCAACTCATCACAGCCTCGATCTTCGCGGGATCCACTTTAATACCCTCGCTGCTCACAATATGGCCCAAGAACTGCACCTCTCGGAGCCAGAACTCGCACTTCGAAAACTTTGCATATAGTCTCTCTCTCTGCAGCACGCTCAGGACCTCCCTCAAGTGCTGCTCATGCTCCTCAGCGCTCCTCGAATAGATCAATATGTCGTCTATGAACACAATCACAAATCGATCCAACATGGCTCTACACACCCTGTTCATCAAATCCATGAAGGCTGCGGGTGCGTTAGTCAGTCAGAATGGCATGACTAGAAACTCGTAGTGTCCATAGCGCGTCCTGAAGGCTGTCTTGGGTACATCTTCTTCCTAGACCTTCAGCTGGTGATATCCTGATCGCAAATCAATCTTCGAGAAAAAGCTAGATCCCTGTAGCTGATCAAATAAATCATCAATCCGCGGAAGTGGATATCTATTCTTCACCGTCACTTTATTTAGCTCTCGATAATCGATACACATTCGCATGGTACCGTCTTTCTTTTTCACGAACAACACCGGTGCTCCCCACGGTGATGAGCTCGGACGGATAAATCCCCTATCCAGCAAATCCTGAAGCTGAGTCATCATCTCTCGCATCTAAGTGGGTGCCAGCCTATAAGGCGTCTTCGCAATCGGCACCGCTCCAGGGATAAGGTCGATCCGGAACTCTACCTGGCGATCTGGCGGTAGCCCAGGTAGCTCATCTGGGAATACCTCAGGGTAGTCTCACACTACAGGTACATCCCTTACCTTTGTCTTCTCCTTCTGGGCGTCAATCACATAAGCCAGGAAGGTCTCGCAACCTTTTATCACATATCTCTAAGCTCTAACCATCGAGATGATCCCTATCTCGCCCTTTCGCCTCTCCCCGTAAACTGTGACGACCTCGGTCTCAGAAATCGGTATCCTGATCATCTTCTTAGCACAAAAAATGTCTGCCTGACGGGCTGTCATCCAGTCCATACCGATGACCACATCGAAGCTGCTAATCTCGATAGGCAGTAGATCGATCAGGAATCGGTGAGTGTCGATCTCGAGTACACACTCTCGATATACACGGCTCACTAACGCGGTACTGCCGTCTACCCTCTCGACAATCAATGGCACAGATAGCATAGAAGGGGCAACAGTAAAATAAGCACAGAAGGACACTGACACATATGAGGGATCGGCTCCAGAATCAAATAAGACTCGCGCATGCAAGCCGTTCAGAATATACGTACCCGTAACAACATCTGGAGCATCTCTGGCCTCCTCAGCTGTGGCCTGGAACACTCGGCCTCTGGCCCTCGGTGGTGCATCCCTGCGGGAGGTAGAAGAAGAAGGCTCTGCTCTAGCACCGCTCGTGCTCGCTCCCGGTACTGTTGGTGCTGCGTCAGGGCAATCTCTCATGCGATGGCCCGGCTTCCCACATCGGAAGCATAACGCCTCAGGGGCTGTGCATGCTGTAGTTGTGTGGTTGAACTGACCACATCTGAAACATCTGAACTGATCACCAGCACACGGCCCGGCATGCTTGCGGTGACATCTCGCGCAATCCCGCTCCCCGGATGAACTGTCAGCTCTGCTCCCTGATGCCCGGGACCCCTGCCCAACACTGCTCTGACTAGCTGCATGACTGTCTCCCTGACCCTGTCCCCGGGATCTATCATCTCGGCCTCTATCTCTTCCTCTGTCCCTGCCTCCGTCCCTGCGCGGACCTATAGTCTGCTCCTGATGACGGCCCTGCTCGGGCTGCTGCTCCCTCGCCTCGCGCCAGTAACTGGACTGCTCAGAAGTCCCCGTGCGCTGTCTCTGAGTAGGCGGCTGCTCTCGCTGCCTCTCGATCTCTCGCTCCCTCAAGCGAGCTAACTCCAGCGCTCTAGCGAAAGATGACGTCTCCTGCAATCCCACAAACTCCCTGATGTCAGGCCTCAGGCCGTCCACAAAAGCATCGGCCTTGCGCCTCTCTGTATCCACATGCTGCGGCGCGAACTGGGAGTACTCGTTAAATCGATCCACATACTGCTGCACGGACAGATCCCTCTGCTGTAAATGGAGGAAGCGGCGCTCCATCTCTCTCTGCTCATCACGGGGCGCATACTGAATCTCAAACATATCCTTAAACTGGGCCCAGGACATCGCATATGCACGAGAATCAGACATAGAAGACTCAATAGATCTCCACCACAGTGAGGCTCCACCCCTCAACTGATACGTGGCATACCCTACCATGTCTTTCGGGTCCACATGAGCAACCTGAAACGCATACTCGACCTCGCGCTCCCACGCGAGTGCCATCCCTGGCTCACCCCCGCCTCTGAATTCTGGAGGATTCCCAGTCATGAAATCCTTAAATGAACCCCCTCGCTGAGATGTAGAGGAAGAGGCACCCGTGCCCGTATCCTGACCACCCCCAGAACGTGGCCCCGTATCATGTCCCTGCTCCCTTTCCAGCTCTCTCTGCTGACTATAAAACTCTGTGAGAACCCCAAGCAACTCTGACTTGCGGATATACTCATCACCCGGCGGCTTACCCGCACCAGAACCCTCTCCCTGATCTGCCATACTGATCTGCACAAAAGAAGGCAATTAAGCACAAAGAAGTAAGTCACCCAGCGTTATACACTAAGCCAGGATAATTAAATCCTCTAGTATCCGTCACCGGAATACTCCCCAAGAATCTGAACACGGTCTAAGCTCAAGCATCCCCCGATGCTCAATACTAAAACCACAAGCTCTGATACCATTACATGTAACACCCTCTGATCCCAGCTAAAAGCCACGTCATATACAATACACAGGTGGCATAAACGCATATAATATCCATATCACAATGTCAAGGTTTACACAAACACTGCTTAACAAATAACATTTTTACATACATTAACCACAATGTCTAGAAGCCAACCCGACATATAAGACCTGACCCGAACCCGATATTCGCATACAAACCCAGTATCACCGACCCATAGTTTTCCCAACAGCATAGGGAGCACATACATATAACAAAAGCAGAATCTCTCGATCACAGCAAGTCAAGCTCCTATCTTCGCTCAGGAGCTGGCGGTCCTATCTTCGGTTCCCCTGATACACACATTAGACTCGAATACGTAAGCTTCGCAGCTCGTGAGTACACAAGGGTTAGACACTGCATAATTCACATAATCACATATCGCATGTCACATGGCAGCCCTACACTACGTGGCATAACACATGCCAACCAGCCTCTAATCAGAGACCCTAGAGATTCAATACAGAAAGAGATACTCATCTCAATTGGGGAATCCCTCCCCCCTGGAGCCAAACCACGCGCGTGGAGGCTAACAGGAATGACGACCACATATATATATATATATGGGAACCCTACACAGGGTTAAACAGAGCTACACCGCTCCCGCAATACCCACCGCGATATACTATAATGGATCTCAAGCATATAACACATTTAAAGAAGGAAGGATCATACCTGAGGGGCAGCTCGCAGTGCCCAACAATCACAACAGTAATATACGCACATATTATGACTCGATAAAAGTAGGCCCTTTGAAAAGAACTCGTGTACTCACCTGGATCACCCCGCACAATATCTCTAATTCGCTGATCCGAACCCGGCCCGAAACGATCTCTGACAATCCCTGTACACAATTTAATTCTCCCAGATTAATCTCAATTATCCCATAATTGTTAATATACCCAAATGAACCCCACAAAACAGCCCAACGGACCCCCAAAGCCCAAACCGACCCAAACCCGCAGAAGCCAGATCGCGGCCGCACTTGCCCAATCGCGGCCCGCGCTCGGCAAGAACATCGCGGCCGCGCTAGGCGCGTCGCGACCGCGCTCACGACGGGAAACAGATCCCTTGTTTCTGTTTCTGTTCTGCCCAGGGGTATAATCCCAATTTCGATTTCCAGCAGCTATAACTCACCAAAACTAATACCAAAACACCTCTAACACATATATACACAATTCCCAACATATCACAATGATTAACACACAAAATCAGATTCAAATCTAGGGGTTTCTCACCTTGGACTCAAGAACATAACTAGGAGACTTCAAATCTGATTTTACAACTTCAATCACTTGTTTTGGCTCCAAATTGAGCTCCAGCAGCAGGTAATCACACACACACACACACACTTATCTTTGTTTTGCACAAAAGAGAGGATAAGGAAGAACATTACATACACATATACGTTATATACGGATCCCGTTATATCGCGGGGTCGACACCGATACCCGACCCCAATATCAAAAATCCACTATTTATATCAATAAATCCCATTTAATCTCGTGAATCCATAATTATAATTCATCCACTAAAATTATATTCCGAATCCACGTAATTCCCCGTCCCGACACGTATAATCCACTATACGTGACGCAATTGGACCAACGCAATAATCACTATTATAATTGGTCAATAGGATAATTACACGTACCTGCTCGGGAGTCGGGGTGTTACAGTTTTAAACTTTTGGATTAAACTTTTGTTAACTATGTATGGTTAATGGATTTGTAAACCTTGGATGTTAAGGTTCTGCTTTTTTTTTTTTTTTTTTTTTTTTTTGTAAATATAGGGTATGGATATGCTCATATTCTGAACATGTATGATTGGATTTGTGTTTTGCATCCAGATTTGGTTTCAATTTCATTATTGGTTATACTCAATTTGGTTTCAATTTCATTATGGATTTCATTACAGAAAACAATTATCAAGTTTCATTCATCAAATACTCAAAATATTCATTACAGATAAAATTATGGATAACCTTACAATCCAACACATCATCACCTACATTAACCTTATAATCCAACACATTACAGATAACAATTTCACATTAACCAAACTGCAAAAAACAAAAAACAAAAAACAAAAAAAAACAAACAAACCCTATCCAACTAAGTAGCAGGTACATCTTCAATCTTCTTGCCTGTTCTGCAACAGCCTTCAGTTTTGATTCGAGGTTGTTCTTCAACTTCAATAATTCAGGAATAATTTACATTGACCGTCGACACATTACTGGATCAAACCAGCCTATAAACCTACAGTTTGATCCCTGATGAAAATTTGAAAAACAAACTCTTAGAAATGAGATACATTCAAGAAGGAACCCACAAAAAACTACACAATTACAACATTCCTACTGCAGAAACAAAACTCTTGCCTCTTCAGGACATGAGTAGAACCTTCTTCCTGGATTTTGAGACGTCCATGATGTGTGAATTATAGCATTCCTACCACGGAAACAAAACACCATTTCTTTTGTGTTTGCTCTTCGGTTAGGGTTTTAAGAGAGACATGGAGGAAATGTTGATGAATGGAGGAAGAAGATGACTAAAAAGGGGTATTCCTGTCATGTGTGTGGTATAAAAGACACATAAAAAGACATTTTTGCCCTCATGTGGAAAGCATGTGAGTACAATTAATGTTTCTCACAAACGTCCGTTTGATTAAAGGACTAAGGGTGTGCAAAATTTCTATTTAAAGTACTGTTGGAGTAATTTTAAATGTTAAAGGACTAAACCAGTCATACTGTGTAAACATAAAGGACCAACGGAGTAATTTTCTCAAAAATAAATAATGTGGGTATAAACTGTAAAACTACAAAAAGTTGTTGCTATTTTTGACATATAACCCTAATATATACTTTATCATCTGTGTGATTTCACTAAAAGACGATTTTAATTTTATATTTGATCAATCGTAGTTATTCATTAATGTATTATTTTGTTTAAAGAAACTTATAGACATTGTCATTTTAGTTAAAGTTTATTTTTAACAGTTTAATAGTTTTTAAAAACAATTTATTAAATAATATATGATATCGGTTTTTGGATTTTAGTTTTTGTATATTTTATTAACATTTTACACTTGAACTAATAATTATCAAAGTTTTAATAAATTTTAAAATTATTGTCTATACTTTTAAGATTTTCACCAATTTATTAATTAAAATAATGCATGGTTTTTTTGAAAGACAAGATTAATATTAATAATTATAACAGGCTCCAAGAGGGAGCCAAAAATAGCAGATTCAAAATTACAGAGACATACTTAAGAATGGGTTACAAGCCCAGATAGGCCAACTAATCTTAACCGAGCGGATCCTATATTCAAACCATAATCCAGACATTCTTTGGATCCACAGAAAAGGATCCTCCTCCAATACTTTCCTTCTATCCTCCTGCGATGCAAACAAGACTTTATTCTGTCATTTCCACAAAATCCACCAATCAACCATAATGATGCTCTTAAAGTAAGAGTTAAATTTACACTTCCGCCATTAAAATAATACATGTTTACATCCCGTAGCAATGCATGGGTATCACTGTACCTGTTGGAAACATTATACATACAGATACACTTTGTAAATCAAAACTAGTCTTGCATTATGCATGAATGCGGAACCTTGCGCACGATTATTTGCACAAGAATGTTGATGTACATATTGGTCAGAAGAACAATTACTTGGATCATATCTTTAACAGTAACTTGTTAACTACATTTCTATGTATTTCTCCTCAATTCTCTCTCTCACCCACCTATCTCTTTAACTCAATCTCTCTTTCTTTCTCGAAATCCCTCACCGAGCCATCTCTGTAACATCCTCAGATTTGAATTAATGTAATGGAGGTTTAATTAGATGAATGCTTAAATTAATGTAATTTAAGTTGAATTATGAAAGTTGGTACGAAATTTGAATTGATTATAAAGTTGGTTGCATTATATGGAAATTTAGAATTTCTAATTATTAAGTGAAAATAATTATTAAATTATTAAGGATAATAAATAAAAGATAGAACTTTATTTTATTTTATAAAATCAGTATTTAATGGAACCGGATAAGTAGAGGGGTTAAATGTGCCAAAAGATGAAAGTGGTGAATAAAAGGAATGAAAGACAAATTTTGTCTTTCATTTTCACCAAGCTCTTTCTCTCTCTAAAATCTCTCATCTCTCGGCTCTCTCTCTCTCTCTCTCTACAATCAAGGATCATCAAAACTTGGATTTTGAAGCTGAAAATCTGGATTAAGATTGCTAGGAAGGAGTTATATCATCTACAAGCAACGATTTGAGGTAAGAAATCCTTTAAATTCAAATTTGGGAACATTTTGGTTCGGTTTTTATGAAATCCGAATTCTTAGATTTGAGTTGCAAACATGAATGCATGTGTAATATTATTGTGGATTAGTTTCAATCTAGTGTTTATGAAGCTACATATTAAATTTCAGCTTCTGATTCAACCTGAAAGTATGATTTTTGGAGATTTGTGTGTGTTTTAGTATGTGTGTTTGAAAATGATGAAAAAAAGGGTTAAAAAGGATGTGATTTGGTGCATAAAAGTGTTAATATTAGTGTTAAAAGTGTTGAAAATAGATGTATTTTAGTTGGTATAAGTTATTCCATGTATTGAATTAGCACCAAAAATGATGGAATTAAATCTGAAAATTTGACAAAAACTCCACAAGTTCGAATGGGGGAAGGTCCGAATTCGGATGAGGCCCGGATTTCAGGATATTTAAAATAGAAAAATAATTCTAAGTGTTGAACTTCGGATGGGGTCCGAATTCGGATAGGCGACCGAATTCGGATATGGTCCGAAATTGACAAAAGGTTCGAATTTAACATGGTTCGAACTTAGGATGGGAGTTCGAACTTAACCTTTTGAATTTGTATGGTCCTAACTTGGCATGATTCGAACTTGACTTGGGGACCGAATTGGGATTCATGAGGGATCCGAATTGGGGGTCCGAATTCGGGTGGGGTCCGAATTCGGACATGGATCCGAATTTGGGGTCAAAAAGTTACAAAATTTATAAAAATTTGGTTTTATGGAATTAAACAATTATTGACGCAATGTGTTGTTACAACTGACTTAACAGGTCCCTTGTGGTGTTGTTTAACCCACAGTGGGGTACTTTATGGATCCGGTTGAAATCCCGAGGAGAAATAATATTAACTTAAAGTTTATTAACGCACCCACTGTGAGTACCTTTGATTTTTAACATGTCTGCATCTGCTTTATGTTTGCTTTGCCTGCTGAGGCATGTTGTTTCATTATCGTTTGGCACTCTACTAACTTGCGTACATATATTGATGCACATTCATACTTGTTGCATGTCCGTTCATTTGTTGTGCATCCTATTGATGGGCCTGCGTGGTCGCATCTGTACTCTGATGTTACTGTGCTATATGGCCAAGAGTTTGACACCTCTGTGGTCAGGATAGACAGTAAGTCATCCCCGATGTTATGTCTGCCTCAGATGGTTGGTTTTCCTTATGTCGAGTGTCAGCTCGAAGGAGCTGCGGCTCGGGTTTGCGTACTTTGAGTACGTGTGGAGTATACGGTATGTGTTACCGCGGTTACTCTGGGTGGCATCATAAGGATTTGCAGAATGTGTAAAATCATTTGGTATTCACTAAGCATTCGCTTACCCCTCAGTTGTTGATTTTTTTAACAGGAAAAGGGAAATCTGCTGCGGGACCTAGCTTCTAGCTAGGTCGTTTGTTCAAGTGATTGAAGATATCTAATTTTTATTTTGGTAACAAAATTATGGAATGTTGTTCTAATATGTTTGGGATGATTGTAATAAAGTTTGAGTATGTAGACTTAGACTTGAAACCTTTGTAGCACCGTAGGGTGTTGGACAAATTTGTATTATTTTATTTGTACCTTACTGCTTCCGCACTTTAATTAAGTATTCAGATCATTATGTAATTGTATGTTGGTGATTAATCCTGGGTGTTTTGTAAATGGTGGTTATTGTGGCAAGGGTGTCACAATCTCCTTTTCCATCTCGATGACCACCCACCACCGTTGCATGCAACATCCGCCACCTCCACCGCCATTGCATGCACCATCCCTTTCCTCCCTCTTGATGACCACCGGCCACCACCAGCACCGAGCCATCTCCTTCTCCATCTCGGCAACCACCGACCACCACTACCACCACCGTTGCATGCACCACACGCCACCTCCACCAAGTTGCATGCACCATTCGCCACCATCACCCCTGCCTCTCCCCCATTCGGCCACCATCACACAATTGCCACCACCCACACATATCATCACTGATGCAGCGTACCAAATGATAAACAGATTAATGTGTTGTATCTAAGAATTCTCAGATTAAACTCTGCTAAAAGTTTGTTGATTCCTTAGTATACCAAACAATTAGGCTTCAAAAATTGATAGAACTCAGAATTTGGGAAATGAAATTTTTTTCCTAATTGGTAATCTGATTACTTACAATGCTTCAACATAGTTTAAATAGATATGGGAAATTAAAAACGGGTCAAAGAACCCAACGAGTCGACCCAGGTAACCAAAAGAAAAACCCAAAAAACCATAAAAATCCACTCAGGGTCGTCCCGTAAATTTTGGTGGCTCTGTACGACTAACTAATTATAGGCCCTTAAACTTAAAATGTTTAAACAATATTTAAAAAATCATTAATACCATAAAACAATTCATACATATGTACACAATAAGTTTTTTTTTTTTTTTTGTTTAAGAAAGAATATAAGACGAAGTTAAAAAGGGTTAATTCCAAACTAGTCTTGCATAACATTCACTAGTAAAAGTTATAAATTAACAAATTGTATGAGCTTGTATAGTATTATATAAGACCCTACAAATAATATATAATAATATCAAATTGAACAAATAACAAATGAGAACTTATGCTCAATGTAATACAATTGGAATTCGGTTGAATGAAACGATCATTTAAGACTTAATTTTCATAAATATGTTGGAGATTATGAATTCATAAGACCATTGAGATGGTATATATAAAAATTAAAACTGACTAATAATGGTTGAGAAATTATTGTTCAAAGCAAGTTATTGAAACTATTGTTGCAAGAAATGATATAAATTAGAGGTTATGAATGAAAAAAAAAATTATGGGTATGTATTTTTATTATGATTATGATTATTAATATTGGACGATAAATTGAAACTTAAAATTGGACAATTAAAATAGTTATACTATAAAATTAATGGGAATCATACCCAAACATAGGAAAGTAAAATGAAATGGGTATATTAAGTTCAAGTTTTCAGCTTGTGATTGACTAGGAAGTTATACATTTGTTTTTGAGTGCTATATACAAACGTGGATTGGATACAATAAATAACATTAATCGTAAGAGTTAGTGGAGCTAGCATCAAGGTGGGGCCCTGCCTAAGATGAGGCCCTGTGCAAGCGATCATTTTGAACTCCTTAAGCACCGGGCCTGAATCCACTAAAAAGCCCGTTACTTTCACTCTGGGTCGAATTTAGACCAAACGGTTGGAGATCGAGCCAACAAACGTCTGGACACCTGACGGGTCCCAAACGGAGACCCGAGTCTAAAGTGATGGCCTTCCGTTTACCCCTTTTGTTGTGCATTCTGTCTTGGGCCTCCAGGAACATTATGGTCCGATCATCCACACTCGGGCCTGCATCAACCACCCTATCTTCCCATTTGATCACCATCTTATCTTTCTTTCGACCAGAATACGATGATGCATGGCTAGAAATTCTTGAACCGATGATGAACACGAAGATAAACGATGATGCATGGATGAAAATATACGAACCGGTGATGAACATGAAAATAAACATGATAATTCACCCATTGATACAGTGTCGAATTCGGATGAAGATTTATGAATATGCATCAGATATATTTATCATCTTTTTTGAAATTCTATAATTTTTTTTTAATTTAGAAGTGTATTAATATTTATTATTTGATTAAATATTCAATATATATATATATATATATATATATATATATATATATATATATACATATATATATATATATATTAAATTGATTTGACTAATTATATTTTTTTATCAAAACTATCGTTCACCAAATGTATATGATACGTTTCATAACCAGGTGCATGTAGTTTCCTGAAATTTCTTGATGCATGTAGTTTTCCATTGACCTCACCTCTGTATGTGTAAAGAATATTATAGTTTTATTTGATATCTATTTCAATTTTCATACTTATATGACCTTTTATGTTAGTTCCACATTCCAAGTTCACCTAAATCCATCCATGTTGCCAAACACATACATAGATATATACACTAGGTACATTATAGTCGTGCTTTGCACGGCCCAGAAAGAAAAATATTATTATTTTAAACTTATTGTGTTTGGTAGAGGCATCAGAAAGTATGATTATCATATCATAATTATATTGTTATCAAAAGGGTATCGTCATAAGTCATATGAACATTATAGGTTGGGTTTACATTTCATAATCAGCTTTCAATACAAAAAAAAGGCTCCCATAAAGGTGCAACTATATTTAGTTGCTAGATTTTTTTGTCTTTCTTTTTTTGGGATTTTGTTAACCTCTTTCTGCATGGCAAGTTGTTGAGCTTGAGGTTCGGTTTGTGTAGTAAATGACAATGATCTTTTGATGAGTTTTGATGGCATGCTAGAAGTGATTTGCTGTTCCTTTCCTTTCAAATTGACTGCGTGAGTGACAACATCGTCAATGGATGGCGAATGTTGTTCAATTGTAGCAGGGGTGGAATCAGATTGATGAGACATTGCAGTTTGTTTGTATACCTTGACCACATTTAATTTCAATTCTGTTTGGCCATGGAATGATGCCTCGTAAGAGCGGACAAAAGCAACAACGGTTTGTTGTTGAAGTGATGTAGTGATATCATGATGAAGGTTGATATGCTGCTGAAGATAAGTGTTAGTAAAAGGAAGCAAATGAAGAGAACCATAATTTAACATAAGATTTCTATGAATAGTTCGTTAATAGTATCAAAGCAGAACAAAAATTGGAACTGCTTAATTTCTGGTTGAAGACAGAAAGAGCATATATCAACACATGCATGAAGTGGGAGGTGATTATGAGTATAATAAAATAGTAATAAAAAAAATTTTAAAGTGGGCCAAAAGCCCAAAAGAGTTAACTTTCAGGAAACCAAAATAAAAGGAACCAAATTCAATAGTTTGACTTTTAACACATTAACACACATAAGCTGGATTTAGTTGGAAATAAAAAGAGAAAATAAAAAGTTCAAACTAATATCATGGTGAAGATCAATACGTTGTTAATGATTAGTGGTATTAAAAGAAAACAAATGAAGCGATTATATAAGTTTCCATATGTGTTACATGTTATATGGCAGGAAAGTGGAAATAAATAGAGAAAATAAGCAAATTAAAGCGATATCACGATGAAACAGAACTCGTCATGGTTAAGCATATAAGTTAAAGCATATAAGTTAAGTGTATATATGTAGTTCCAAGTAGTACAACAGACCATTTCCTTTTTATTTCACCTAGAAAGCTAAGTTAAAACAAGTCTCTTGTGTGTTTGGTTTGCAAAAGTTCTGAAACTCATATATAAACCTAAATCTCGGATCTTTTAATCAAGAAAACAGCAGCCAACTTTCCATTCCTTGATGCATATAAACCAAGTGTTGAGTTAGTTGTGGAAGAACCGAGATTCTATATGGGCTATTTGAAACAGAAACAGTAGTAGCACTAAATAGCCATTTCCATCCTTTATTATTGTATATAGAAAAAACTAAGTGTGAGAGTGGTATTGTGAGAGTGGTATTGAAATGAGATCCGAGACTCAGTTAAGGTGAATCTCAGATGTGTTAATTCAACATCACAGCAGCACACATCACAAATAAATTAAGTAAAAACAAGTCTCTCAAGTGTATTGTTAGTAGCATATAGTAAATAAAAATTCTGAGATTTACATTTTGAGCATGTCTTGGATGTATGTGTGTGTTCAGCAACCTTTAACCTTTTATATCCCAAGTGTTGTGTTAAGTTTCGGGTCTGTGTTTGTGTCTTAAAAACAGAAAGGAGACCAGCACGACAGCAACAACACGTCAACTTTAAACATGTATGTGATCCGTGTGTGTGTACAGAGTACGCTTACGAATAGAGTGTGTGTAGACCAAAGACGATGTAAACAGTACCAACCATAATAAGTTTATTTGTCTGCGTGATTTCTTTAAAGAGAATAATAGCAGCAACCATAAGAAATGTATAATTGTGCTTATATGTTGTATATATTGAGGTGTGTGCTAATCGAAAATAAACAGAAAGAAAAGATCCCAAAGTAGCCTTATATATGTCATGTATGTATCAAAGTGAAGTGTGTGTTTTAATTAAAAGACGGATGCAACACCTCGACATAAATGAAGAACAGTATGTATGTATCATTTACTTTCAGCAGCAAAAATTTATATATATATATATATATATATATATATATATATATATATATATATATATATATATATATATATATATATATATATATATATATATATATATATATATATATATATATATATATATATGTATATATATATATATATATATATGTATATATATATATATATATATATGTATGTATATATATATATATGTATATATGTATATATGTATGTATATATGTATATATGTATGTATGTATAGGTATGTTAGGGGTGTGCTTGATGTTAAAAGTAAAGAAGCAGCACCTAAACATGTGTATGTGAGGGCATATTTATGTGTTTTTAGATTCAAATTCTTCACAATCAGTATGTGTGCGAGTATGCTTGTGTTTAACAAATTAAAAAATTATGGAATTCTTAAGATTAATCACTTGAAGCTAACTACAAGGTCATCTTTAGAGACTTCCCCAAAAGGTCATAACTATATTCAAGGGAAGTTGTTCTTATGTTCTTTCATGGATCTGACCTGTTCTAATATACAACAAAGTAAATTTGTGTACGATTATGTTGCCAAAGATCTTATTGATTCATGATTATTAGTCCATTACTTATGTTGTAGTGATCTGTCCATATCTTTTCCAACTAAAGTTGTTGATTAGAAATAGTAAGATAACAGAAGAATTTGATCTATTTGAAATTGTATATTTGTAACATCAAATTTTTCTTAGCAAACGATAATGATAGAATGTAGGAAAGTACCTACAGTTTCAAGAGAATATTGCAAGGGTAGTTTTTCAGCATTTTCAGTCTTGGAGCCTGCAAAACCCAGAGCCTTCCATCTGCACTACATCACCAAATTTAGAAAATCAAGCTTATGAACCATCTAAGAAAATGATTTTACATCGTCAAATGTCAAAAACAAATACTATAACAAAAGTGATATAATTAAGATACTCAAAGCCTTTCGTTAATTATTAGAGGTACATTGAAGCTATTTGTGAGTTATTATAGCATCTGTACTGAAAAACTTTACTATAAAGCATATAAAAAGCACATAACACAAAGCCTAAACCAAAAAGAAAGAAATATCTTAATTAGCAACAACATAGGAAAAAATTACCCCCAAAATTGAATACAATGTTGAAAGAAACAACGAAAGAAAATTGTTTGACATTTTAGCTCATATAAAAAGAAACACAAATTCCATACGTTAAAGCTTCAAAATAAAAAAAAACGGTAAGAAGATGAATTTCAATAAACAATATATAAATGTGACATTTTATTAAACATTTGGTGTGCAATAATATAAATGTAAAACTTTTCAAAATCATTCATTCATGATATATCCAGATGCCAAAATCAATTGTTTCAAGGACCCAAAACAACACACATGCAATAAACAAATACCAAATTGGTCAATAAATTTTTATCTCAAATTGACACGCATGAGGAATGCAGTTTGCAAAAATGCACCAGTGCTGACATGTGTCCAACACCCACCCCACCTGTTTCATTCCTTTATGACTATGGATCCAGGAAAAAACACTATGCTATATATTTCCCTTTTTATTTTCATTTTCTTATGAACCTTCGTGTGACAAGTCTTTACTTAAAAAGATTTATATATATAGGTTTTAATACAATGAACAATTAGATGATTAAAACTGGGGATAATTACTAAAATAGCCAAATCTTACACCTTTATTCACTTTTTAGCCATTTTATATATATTTTACCAAAATAGCCACAATTTACGTGACCACATTTACGTGATAGCCACAATTTACGTGATTTGTACTTTTTTTCATTTTTTTAATGCATTACGTTACAAAAGGTGTTTGGTCACGTAAATTGTCGTACTTGGTCACGTAAAGTGTGACAAGACATCCCACCAAACATTCATGGCCAAACATTCATGGGGAAGGAGCAAAAATGGTCACGTAAAGTACAACAATTTACGTGACCAGGCACCTTTTGTAACGTAATGCATTAAAAAATGAAAAAAAAGTACAAATCACGTAAATTGTGGCTATCACGTAAATGTGGTAACGTAAAGTGTGGCTATTTTGGTAAAATGTATATAAAGTGGCTAAAAAGTGAATAAAGGTGTGAGATTTGGCTATTTTAGTAATTATCCCATAAAACTGAGTTTGAAATTAAAGCATATAAAAAGCACATAACACAAAGCCTAAAACAAAAGGAAAGAAATATCTTAATTAGCAACAACAGAGGAAGAAATTACCCTCCAAAATTGAATACAATGTTGAAAGAAACAACGAAAGAAGATTGTTTGACATTTTATCTCATAAAAAGATACACAAATTCCACACATTAAAGCTTCAAAAGAAAAGAAAAAAAACAGTAAGAAGATGAATTTCAATAAACAATATATCAATGTGACATTTTATCAAACACTTTAGTGTGCAATAATATAAATGTAAAACTTTTTTACTTCAAGGACCCAAAACAACACACATGCAAAAAAAAACAAATACCACATTGGCCATTAAATTTTCATTACATATGCATTTAAAAAAACTCAACAAAGAAGAAGACCACGTGGACATGTGAGAATGAAGCCATTATTCATAGTTGTTCCAGAATTGTTTCTTTACTACAATTAAGATTTTTAATTAGATTGTACCCAAAATGATGCAAGATTGGCATTTTAGATAGATGAAGAAAACAATGATTACTTTACCCCAAAATAATTGATCGAAGGTTTAAACTACTTTCTTTCAATTGTGAACTTATCTTTAAATTAGAAAGAAAGAGTTGCACTGTTATTTATGCCAATCAAAGTTGGTACATCACCAAGAAGTTCTCTACTGTAATTTGTTTTCCAACTGTACAACTTTCCATAAAATTAACCTATCCATATGAAATTTTCAACTTGAAAATTAACAATTCTAGGGATGAAGTTGTCTTTTTTTTAAATCCACGCTGAAACAACAATCCAAGAAATCAGTAGTCCAGTGTATTAACAAACTTTTGCAAGTTTAGCATAGATACAATATCAAGAAAGCGAAAAAATCAAGCGCATAAACTAAGCGAAAAAGACGTCAAACCTTTGACAGATGTTTTGTGGATGTTGCGTGAGGATTTTGAGGCAAAATGAGTTTTACGCGACTTGTTAACTTGAGCTCGAGAACCACCCATTGTTGTTATCACTAAAACGGGTTTAAAATTAAAGCATATAACCAAAAAAGAAAGAAATATCTTAAATAGCAACAACAGAGGAAGAAATTACCCCAAAAATTGAAGATAATGTTGAAAGAAAGAACGGAACAAAATTTCTACTGAAAATGTTGAAAACCCTAAAATTAAAGACAAAGATTTGTTTAATCTGCAACAACAGATCGAGGAGGAAGCAGCTTAGAAATAATTACTTACTTTTCGAAGCAATGCTTGAGATGACAAATTGTTGGCGACGACCGTCCGTGAAAATTGAGCATCAGGTGAGGTTTTGGAAATGTGAGAAATGAGAGTACCAGGTTAAGGAGAAGGTTTTGAAAAAAGAAAAAAAAAAAAAAAAAAAAAAGGTAATAATATCTAATTAGGATTTCCAAGGATGCTAGGTGTCAACAATTCAAGAGCAAAATGTGTGTACGTGTATGCTTTAGATGTGTGTACATGTATGCTTTTGGGAATGCTACAGTAAATAACCACCTCTTTTTATAAGAGAAGTAGATATAGACACACACATACATGCATACACACATGCGCGCACGCATACACACACAATGGCTAAGGATCCTTTGAGCACCTTTAATTAAGCACCTGCGAGCACCAAGCAAAATAAAGATTTTACATACAATTTTTTATAAATACAAGCTTTGAACAAATATAAATAAATTTTTCAGTGGGTTCATTGCATTCAAGTCTTTAATATATACAAGATTCATTAAATTCTTTGCATTTTCATGTTTTTTATATATACAAGCTTCATTAGGTTCATTGCATTCATAAATTTTAATTAATATACATAAGATTCATTAAATTGATCACATTCAAACTATGTAAACAAGTTATCTGTAAGATGCAAATGTTTTAATTAATGCTAATTAATTAATTTTTTTATTAGTGCTCATTGGTGCTTACTATTAAATGGTGCTTAAATGAGCCTCATCCTATATATATAGGAATGGGATTTAGTAATCACCAATTATATATTAAACATCGTGAACACCCATCAAAATTTGACACATCAACATCATTTGAAGTTTGTATGTTACATATGACTTATTTTAATGATTTGAATCCAATGAAACTTATTTATATTTGATTCGTTAAAGGAACATAATGATGATTTACATATGAAAGCATGCATGAGAATATAATGAAACTAATAAATCTTATGTATATTAAAGCCAACGAATGTAATGAACAATTTGAAAGTTTATATTCTATTGGTTTAAAAATTATATATACAAAAAAAAAAATTGTATATACAAAAGCTTATTTCAACTGTTGCTAACAGTTCTTACTATATAAATGGTGTTATAGGATCTCATATACATACATACATATAAGTTTTAACTCTAGCTTAAAGCTAATATTTCAAAATACTCAAACTTTATGTTATTAATTCATATATAGGTATATAAAAATTTATAAATTCGAATCTTTCAATGTTATCATTTTAAGTTTAGATTCAATATACTTTTTTACTATATTTTGATCTAATTAAAAGATAAACAAATAATTAAAATGTATAATACTTTGTTTCCAATCTCTATACGTGATTACGTATATATCTAAAAAATTATTAATTTGGATCTTTTTTAGTAGGTTTCAGGTTTAAGTTTGATACATGTTTGTTTGAGAAGAAGAAATGAGAACTACTTCATTGATGATCATAATTGAGATTTACAGAAACATACTACTGCTATATATAGAAGAATCCTAACTGATTTGTAACTTAAAATAACAAACTAAACAATTGTAACAGACTAAACAAATCAGACTATTAAGTTCAACACCCCCCCCCTCAAGCTGGTGGATATGGTAATAGACCCAGCTTGAAAACAGTCTCTTTATGCCGTGAACCAGGAAGGACCTTAGTAAAAACGTCGGCTAACTGATCCATAGATGCTACGTGAGAAATGGTGATTAAACCTTTCTGCAGCTGCTCTCGGACAAAATGGCAATCCAATTCAATGTGTTTAGTTCTTTCGTGGAAAACAGGATTTTTAGCGATATAAATGGCTGCTTGATTGTCACACTTTAAAGGAATTGGTGTGATATCTGAGACTTGAAATTCATGAAGTAATCTGCTTAACCAAGCAAGTTCTGAACAAATACGTCGCATAGACCTGTACTCAGCCTCAGCAGATGATAAAGACACTGTGATCTGTTTCTTAGACTTCCATGATAGAGGGGAACCACCAAATAAAACGAAGAAACCACTGACGGATCTTCTAGTGATTGGACAGGCTGCCCAATCACTATCACAATATGCTTCAAGACTGAAATTCGGATTATTATTAAAAAACAATCCTTGAGAAGCTGTACCTTTGAGATAACGCAAAACATGAAGAGCAGCATTGTAATGAGCTTCACAAGGTGCGTTATTGAACTGGCTTAAGTATTGAACTGCAAATCAGGTCTTGTGTGTAACAGAAAATTCAATTTCCCGATTAATTGTCGATAACTGGTAGGCTCAACTAATGGGTTATCCATGTCTGGTAACAACTTCAGATTGAGTGGCAGAGGAGCACAAGCAACATCAGAATCAGTCATAGAATAAGTTTGTAACAATTGTATAACAAACTGATGCTGATTAATTATCATGCCTTCTGGTATTTCATTAAACTCCAAACCCAGAAACAAATGAATATACTCTAAATCCTTAATCTTGAACTGATCATCTAAGAAATGTTTCAAACTAGAGATTTCTTCAGCATTGTCCCCTGTTACCAAAATATCATCAACATATATAGCAACTATGATGATAGTACCATTAACCCGTTTGAGAAACAAGGAATGGTCATTTAAAGAGTGTTTAAGCCCCTTGGACTGTAAAGCAGAAGATAGCTTTGCATACCACTGACGAGAAGCTTGCTTTAAGCCGTATAAAGATTTTCTCAATCGACAAACATAGGAGCAAGAAGGAAGAGAAAGACCAGGGGGTGGTTTCATGTAAACCTCTTCGTGTAAATCACCATGCAAGAAGGCATTGTTGACATCGAACTGAAACACTTTCCAGCCTCTTTTTACCGCCAATGAAACAAGAGCACGAACAGAAGTAAATTTTACCACAGGAGAAAAAGTTTCATGATAATCAATTCCCCGCTTTTGTGTAAATCCTTTAGCAACTAAACGTGCTTTATAACGCTCAATGGTGCCATCTGATTTATACTTGATCTTATAAACCCACCGACATGAAATAGCTTTCTTTCCTTTGGGGAGTTTAACAATATCCCAAGTATGATTATCTTCTAAAGCTTTAAATTCTTTGCTCATAGCTTCTTCCCATTCATAATGTCCCTTTGCTTCATTATAAAAAGCAGGCTCAGATTGGTTCAAACTAGCATGAAAAGCAAACTTAGAAGAAGCATAATGAACATTAGAAGAACCAATTCCCAAACTTGTAATGGTATGGAAACAATCTGGTGCAGAACTATGAGATTCTGAATGATTACATACGTAATCATTAAGATATCCAGGAGGATTAGAAGTCCTTGTTGATCTTCTCAAGGAAACAGAAGAAGAATCAACAATATTGGGAACATCAACATTGATATTTGGAACACTAGAAGTATCGATTATAGAGGAATCAGAAACTGAATTAGGAATATAAGAGATATCAGAGTAACAATTAGAATTAGGATGTAATGGAAAAACATCCTCGAAAAATTCAACATCTCTTGATATGAAAATTTGTTTAGTTTCCAAATTCAACAATTTGTATGCCTTTTGACCATATGGGTAACTAAGAAAAAGGCATTTGTTAGCACGAGGCATAAACTTATCGTTTGAGGAATGATTGAGAGAAGCATGGCAAAGACATCCAAAGGCTTTCAAATGAGAGAGCTGCGGTTTCTGTTTATACAAAACTTCATATGGAGTTTGAAAATGAAGTGTTTTGGTTGGCATTCTATTAATCAAATGGACAGCAGTCTTGATACATTCACCCCAAAAAATAGAACCAAGCCCTGATTGAAAAAAGAAGGCTCTAGCAACTTCCAAAATGTGTCTGTGTTTCCTCTCGACAAGACCATTCTGTTGAGGTCTATAAGGAACAGATTTCTGATGAATGATACCTGTCTTTGTAAAGAAATCTATTCCTTCTTTACTGGATCCAAGTTCATATGCATTATCACTGCGAATTACTTTGACTGATGCACTAAATTGATTTTTCACAAGGCAAACAAAACCTTTGATAACAGTCATAGCATAACTTTTGTGAGAAAGTAGATGTATCCAAGTGAATCGACTAAAATCATCTACGATAGTGAGAAAATACTTATGACCATCAAAAGTAGAATGTTTGTATGGACCCCAAACATCAATATGAATAAGATCAAAAGCTTGACAAGAACTAGTAAGACTCTTTGGAAAGGAAGTCGATGTTGTTTTGCTTGAGAACAAATCAAACAAGTATCAACATAACTATCATGAACATTTGAAGGCAAAAGAGACAATTTCTTGAGTTTATCTAAAGGTAAATGCCCAAATCGTCTATGCCAAAGCATTGCTTCAGAAGTCTTATTACAAGAATGTAAAGAAGACATTACAGCAGATGTATTATAGAATTTCAGAACAGAAAGATCGAACTGAAAAGAGAAACCGTTAGCAACATCCTGATGATAAAAAATGTACAAGTCATTTATGCGTGTTCCAAGAATGCCAAGAGAGATTTTATTCTTTGACAAAGGGTCCTGCACGAGACATGCTTTATCAGTAAGAACAACAAATGTATTCATCTCTGTGACAAGTTTGGAAACAGATAAAAGATTATACTTGAAACAAGGGACATACAAGACGTTATGAAGAATTATGGAATCATGAATTTTAACATCTCCAGAAAAGGAAACAAGAGTATTTTGTCCGTTAGGCAGACCAATCGAGTGAGGCTGATTAAATTTAACAAGAGATACAAACAAATGTTTGTTAGAGCACATATGATCAGTGGCTCCTGAATCAATGATCCAGGAGTGATGATCTCGTAATAAGGCAGAAGATTGAGAGATGCTTGCAACAAAGTTTTTAGAAGAAAACAAACCTTCATTTGTCATTGCACCATCAGTAATTATGGAATTAACTTGATGAGTTGAAGGATTGTTATTCAAGTTTTGTGCATTGATGAGTTGAACAAGTTGCTGGAATTGATCTTGAGAAATCGAAGATGATACAGCAGAATGAACAGAGGGCTGATGAGTATCACGCTTAGACTTGGTGAACTTGAAATTTGGGGGAAATCCATGAAGACGATAGCATTGAGATTTAATGTGCCCTGGCTTTTTACAATGATTGCAAAACAAAGTTTTCTTAGAATCAGAAAATGATGCTTGCATTGCAATTGTATCAGTACCAAGAACAGGTTGAGAAATAGAAATTTCTCTTTGACGTTCTTCTTGTATAATGATGGAATAAGCAGTAGACACTGACGGTAAAGGTTTCATCATAAGTATCTGAGCCCTAGTTGTCTTGTACGAGTCATTTAATCCCATTAGAAGTTGGATTAATCGCTGATCTTCCAGAAATTTGACAAGATGAGTAGCAGCGCCACATGAGCAATTGGGCAAATCTTGAACAATTTTCAATTCATCCCAAATTTTAAACAATTTGGTGAAATATGTTGAGAAATCATCAGAATTCTGAGAAATAGAATAAAGCTGTTGCTGAATTTGATAAACTAGGGCTCCATCTGTTTGAGAATACCTTTGATTTAATTCCTTCCAGATCTCGTGAGCAGTTTGCAGAAATAGAACACTATCAGCAATGTTCTTTTGAAGTGAATTAAGAATCCAGCTAATTACCATCGAATTGACACGAAACCATTTGGAATAATCGTGAGATGTCGTAGATGGCTGAGAAATCAAACCATCAACGAAGCCAAATTTGTTCTTTGCTACCAACGTGATTGTAATTGAACGCTTCCAAGCCATGAAGCCAACACCATTGAAGATATTTGAGACTAGAACTGATCCAGGATTGTGTGAGGATCCGAGAAAATAAGGACTTGAACAATCAAAGGTAGAAGAAATGATTTCTGATTCAGGCATGTTGAATGTGGTGAAAAACAGAGGAAAAAGAAGAAACGAATGAGGAGCTTTACTGCTCTGATACCATGTTTGTTTGAGAAGAAATGAAAACTACTTCATTGATGATCATAATTGAGATTTACAGAAACATACTACTGCTATATATAGAAGAATCCTAACTGATTTGTAACTTAAAATAACAAACTAAACAATTGTAACAGACTAAACAAATCAGACTATTAAGTTCAACAATACACAATTTTTATTTAGATTTTATATTTTATTTTAAGAAAAAAATCAATCAATCAATTATGAATATATTTAATTGTATATATAGTACTTTTATTTTAATAAATGAATAAATAATTAAAGTTATCAAAAATAACATAAATCTTTCAGCATTATATAATAAAATACTGAAAATGCTAAATCGATAGTAATAAAAATCAAGGATAATAATTAAAATAGATTAAGGATTGGAACTACTTATATATGCAAAAAAATACCCAACAAATGATAATGATTATTAAAATAGGTAAGTTTATTCAATTATTATGTATTAATCTTATAAACAATAATAATTATTAAAGTAGTATTAAACTTTTTTTCCATAAATATTATACAAATCACAAATAAAACCACGTTTACTAATATACATGCAAGAAGGGTCAAATACAAACTATGCAATTATATTTTTAATTGTACTGATTTAAATATGTGTCAAAACCATTTTTTACATAATTCAGGAAAAAAATCATATATATTTAATTTATATATACAAATTGAACCCTATGATGATACACAGTTAAAAATCTGTATTATATGACACAGATTCTAAAAAGAACGGTAACACGTCAGAAAATCAAGGGAAACCAAAAATACATCAAAATTCTCACGAGATGCATTATGATTTGTGACGCATCAGATTCGTGCGTGATGTACCATGATCTGTGTAATGTGATAACTGATCGAATGACTATAAAGTAATTTTTTGATTTCCCGATGCATCATCATATATAATAAACTTTTATCATGATTATAAATTCAATAATAAAAATTTTCTTAAGAATGATCAGGGAAAATTATGCAAAAAAACATTAAAAGTATAAATAGTTTTCGATTAAGTCTCCCTTTCTAACTTTTACTTTTTCCTGATAAGTCCCTAAACAATTAAAACTCATAGGATCGATCCAAAAGTAACTTAAACATGCTAAGCGGGTTACCGTGCTTAATATATTTTATAAAAAACAACAAAGTATAATACTTTTTCAATTAAGTCCACCATTCATTTAGTAATTATTATTATTCCTAGTAAAATTATTATTATTGAATTTTTCTTAATTACATAAGAACTATTTATTTACGATTTTAAAATTTTTTAAAATTACTTTTGTATATTTACTTTGAATTATTTATTTAATTTTATATTACAATTATTTATTAACGATTATATATCATATCATTGTTTATTTAGGATTGTTATGTAACACCCTCTTTTCGCACATAAATGCCACGTCAATATATAATCATAAGTGGCAGAATCGCATACATCTCATAGTACACGTGTCAGGGGATTAACTGAAATCACTGTTAATTAAAAACTTTAATACAAAAGTCGTCACAACATGTCGCATGTCGGATACAGATACACGTTTGAAAGCTAGTTACCATACACATGCTAATCAAACACAACAAGTTCTCAAAAGATGACATCTGCATACAAAAGTTATATACACGCACTGCTTTGATCCGACCCGGCTCCTACTTCGGCGGCTGCTGCGGCTGAGACCCCACTGTATGACTGCCTGAGACACATTAAACTCGAAAACATAAGCTGGGAAGCTCGTGAGTACGTGAGGTTTAGACTCTGCAGATAACAGAACATAATATACACAAACACATATATCTCTACACTTAACACAGTTACTCAGTATTCAAGGCACGACTCAGCTCAAAGGGGACGTCGTTCCCCAGCTAACAGGTCGCACACAGCAGCGGTTAGCTCACAATAGGCACAGGAGCGACCTGGCGATAACATTGATGTATATATACAGTCTCAAGCTTCGTGACTGGTTAGGGACAGTCAATCTGCGCGATCACATATCGCGGATACCTGCAACTCAAACACATATAGCACATATAGGGTAGATAAAATCATACATGCACGTCATATCTCGGTCTCATACAAAATCATAATATACACAACACAACTCGTAAAAACAAGCGCGCTTTAAAAAGAACTCGAGTACTCACCGATTACCCAAAATCAACTGCAACCCAAAACTCTATCACGGCTCGGTACGCTGTCGGCTCGAACCTGTAAACACCACGGATCCCAAACATTAACACAAAACCAACTGATAGACAACATAAACCCGAGAACACAATTATTATAATTGAACCCGACCCAAAACACAACCTCAAACGAACAACTGACGCCCAAAACCCAACCGGACCAGACACCGCATCGTGGCCCGAGCCCAGCTTGAATGCGGCCACGGCCGCCTCGCTCGCGTCGCGACCACGACCGCCAGGTCGCAACCGCGCTCGTTGCGCTTTTGCTTCGTCCCTATTCTCGATTCTTAGCGAAACCAGAGGTGTAATCACCTCCCTTACCCGATTTCCAGCACAAAAACTCCACAAAATTCATATATAGGCAACATACAAGTACTAAGCCAACATCCACTATTTCAACAACACATATATCTCGAATTTGGCTGCCTAAATCAAGAATCCTTACCTTGATACTTCACAAACACGAAGAAGATGAAGGAGATGATTAAATTCAGCAATCAATTTGAGTCTTGAGCTGGCTTTTTGCTGTTCCAAATTCACACGCACACACAAACTCATTGTTTTCTGTTTTCAGGAAGGAAGGAGGAAAGAAGCTAGTCTCAAACAAAGCTTCATATATATGATTTCTAAAAATAGAAAGCCTGAACCCGATAAATCCGAACCCGATACCACTTTTTCACTGTTAATATCAATTTGACCCATTTAACGCCGTGATCTCATAATTATTATTAATCCACTAAAATAATAATTCGGCGCCACGTATCACTCGGTCCCAACACGTATAATCCACTAAATGGGACCCTATTGGACCAACGCAATAATATTAATTTAAACGACTAATAAATTAAATCCACGTACCAGGCTCAAATCCGGGATGTTACAAATCCTCCCCTCTTAATAAGATTCCGTCCGGGAATCTAGCTCGAAGACTGGAACAATTGAGGATAGCGATTCCTCATCTCTGACTCGGGCTCCCAGGTGGCACTAGTACCCTTATGATATCTCCACTGAACGAGTACTAACGCGATCTCTTTATTCCTCCATCTCTTTACCTTACGGTCAGTAATAGCCTCGCGCTACTCGACGTATCGCAAGTGATCGTCTACGGTGATCTCAGCTAACGACACATCTAATCGTCTTTGGCCAGAGGCTTCCTCAGATGACTCACGTGGAAGGTGTCGTGGACTCCGGCCAACTCTGGAGGCAGTCTCAATCTGTATGCCTGATCTTGGACTGTGGCGATAATCTCAAACAGACCTATCTATCGTGGACTCAGCTTGCCTCGGTGTCTGAATTGGATAACTCCTTTCCACGGTGATACTTTCAACATAACACGATCCCCAACGCTGAACCCGAGCTCAGTCAGACGACGATCGGCATATCGGCTCTGCGCAACTCTCATATGCTCGCGGATAATTGTCACCTTGTCGCTCGTCTCCTGCAACAATTCCGACCTGCTAATATGTCGCTCGCCGACCTCGCCTCAAACACATAGGGGTTAGGCACTTACGCCTGCAAAGTGCCTCAAACGGAGCCATCTTGATGGAGGTGTGGTAGTTGTTGTTGTACGCAAACTCAACTAACGGCAAATGCATGTCCCAACTACCGCTGAAATCAATCGCACACACTTGAAGCATATCCTCGAGAGTCTGATTTGTCCGCTCTGTCTGCCCGTCTGTCTGAGGTCTGTACGCTGTACTCAACTGAACTCTCGTCCCCAGGTCATGCTGAAAGCTCTGCCAGAATCTCAAAGTGAATCGCGTATCTCTGTCAGACGTGATTGACTTCGGAATGACGTGCCTCGAAACCACCTCATTGATATACAACCGAGCTAACTGATCCATTGTAATTGTGCCCCGAACCGCTAGGAAGTGATCACTCTTTGTCAGACGATCCACTATCACCCAGATCATATCATTGCCTCTAACCGTGCGTGGAAGTCTAACGATGAAATCCATCGTGATATGGTACCACTTCCACTCGGGGATCTCTAAAGGCTGCAGATGCCCGTGAGGCTTCTGATGCTCGGCCTTAACACGTAGACACGTCATACACTTTTCAACATATCGACCTACATCTCACATCATCCCAGGCCACCAGTAGAACTCACGCAGATCTCGATACATCTTGGTGCTCCCGAGGTGGATAGACAATCTCGATTTGTGCGACTCATCTAATATCAACTGCTAAATATTACCGACTCTCGGAACCCAGACTCGGTCGTGAAACATATACAGCCCTCTGCTATCTCTACTCAGAACCTCAAGCTGCCCAGTAAGCCGCTCTCTTCACATTCTCCGCTCGCAGACCCTCTAACTGAGCCAGTCTCAAACTCTCAATAAGGGTCGATGTGACCTCGAGCTTCGCTGCTCGGGAAACCACAGTTTGGTCGCACGCCTTGCGGCTCAGCGCATCTGCCACCACGTTGGCTCTACCCTGATGGTACTGGATCTCACAGTCGTAGTCCTTCAATAGCTCTAAACTGCGCCGCTGTCTCATATTCAGCTCTTTCTGACTAAACAGATACTGAAGACTCCTATGATCGATATACACCACAAACCGAGACCCATACAAATAATGACGCCAAATCTTCAATGTAAACAATATCGCGTCTAACTCAAGGTCATGCACGGTATGATTATCCTCGTAAGTCTTCAACTGTCGCGACGCATACGCAATCACCTTACCCTGTTGCATCAGAACACAACCCAATCCAATACCCAACGCATCACAGTAAACCACGAAATCCTCTGTACCCTTTGGTAGCGCTAACACTGGAGCCTGACATAACCGGGACTTCAACTCTTTGAAGGCCAACTCCTGCTCATCGGACCACACAAAAGGAATGGACTGCCGTGTCAATCTCGTCAACAGCGTAGCAATCCTCGAAAAATCCTGAATAAAGCGGCGATAGTACCCGGCTAAACCCAAAAAGCTACGAATCTCAGGCACAGTCTTTGGCGGTTCCCAACTCATAACGACCTCTATCTTCGCTGGATCCACTTTAATACCCTCGGCGCTCACAACATACCCCAGAAACTGGACCTCACGCAACCAAAACTCGCACTTGGAGAACTTCGCATACAATGTCTCCTTTCGCAGCATGGTTAAAACCTCTCGCAAGTGCTGCTCGTGGTCCTCGGCATTCCTCGAATAGATCAGGATGTCGTCGATGAACACTATCAGAAACCGATCCAACGTATATCTACACACTCGGTTCATCAAATCCATGAAAACCGCAAGTGCGTTAGTCAGTCCGTAGGGCATCACGAGGAACTCATATTTGTTGTATCATGTCCGAAACGCGGTCTTCGTAACATCCTCATCTCTGACTCTCAGCTGGTAATACCCAGATCTCAAATCTATCTTCGAGAAGAAACTCGAATCCTATAGCTGATCAAACATGATCGTCAATGCGTGGAAGCGGATATCAGTTCTTCACCGTCACTTTGTCAACTCTCTGTAGTCGATACACATCCGCATAGTACTGTCCTCATTTTCACAAACAGAACAGGCACTCCCCACGGGGACGAACTCCGACGGATGAATCCACGATCTAGCAATTCCTGAACCTGTGACATCATCTCTCGCATCTCAATAGGTGCCAGCCTATAAGGCGTCTTCGCAATAGGCACCGCTCCAGGGATAAGGTCTATACGGAACTCGACCTGACGATCTGGCGGTAACCCAGGCAACTCCTCTGGGAATACCTCAGGGAACTCTCTGATCACTAGTATATCCTCTATGGTCTTCTTTTCCTTCTGGGCGTCGACTACATAAGCCAAGAAGGTCTCACATCCCTTAGAAATGTATATCTACGCTCTGGCCATAGAAACTATACCGATCTCACCTCTGCGTCTCTCTCCATACACAGTCACAATCTCACTGTCTGAAATGGGTATACAGATCATCTTCTTTGCACACTATAATATCGGTCTGCCTGGCTGTCATCCAATCTATTCCCACTATCATGTCGAAACTAATGATCTCTATCGGCAGTAGATCAACCAGAAACTGATGCGCATCTATCTCAAGAAAACAATCTCTAAATATCCGGCTCACTAATGTCATACTCCCGTCAACTCTCTCGACAATCAACGGAACAGATAATACAGTAGAAGGCACAGAAAAGTACACACAAAATACAACAGACACTTACGAGCGATCCGCTCCAGAATCAAACAAAATACGAGCGCTAAGCCCATTAAGAATGTACGTACCGGATACCACATCTGTAGACTCTCGGGCCTCCTCTGCAGTAGCCTGGAATACTCTGCCCCGACCTCTAGGTGCGGACTCCAGGCGGCTCGATGATGGAGGCTCAAGTCTAGTCCCACTGGAACTCGCTCCTTGTACTGCTGGTGGCGCCTCCGGACAATCTCTAGCAATATGACCTGGCCTCCCACAATGGAAGTACAGGGAATCCCGCGAAGTACAGTTGAAAGAAGTATGGTCGTACTTCCCACAGCGGTAAAAATGTGGCCGCTCAGGCATACATGATCCGGAATGACGACGATGGCATCTCTGACAATCTCTCTCTCCAGACGAACTGTCAGCCCGACTCTGTGATGGCTGGGACCCCTGTCCCACGCTGCTCTGACTCTGACCAGGAGCACTAAACCGTGAAGTCTGACCCTGACTCTGTTCCTGATTGGATCTCCTCGACCTACGGTCCCTACCTCTGTCTCTGTCTCTACGGGACCCCGAACTATGTCCCTGTGAACGCTGCTGCTCACACTAGCTCTCTCTCGGGGCATCCTAGGCTCTCGCCAAGAACTAAAGGACTGCTCAGATGTCCCCGTCCTCTATCTCTGTGCCGGGGGCTGACCCCTCTGTCTCTCTATCTCTCTCTCTAACCCGAGCCATCTCTAAGGCTCTCGCAAATGTAGGAGTATCTTGAAGTCTGACAAACTCATGGATATCATACCGCAAGCCATCGATGAAGGCATGAGCCTTTTGGATCTCTGTATCAACGTGCTGGGGTGCAAAATGGGAATACTTGTTAAACCTATCCACGTACTACTGAACTGTCATGTTACCCTGCTGGAGGTGCAGACAACGACGCTCCATCTCCCGGCACTCATCACGAGCAATATACTGTAACTCGAAAATGGTGCAGAACTACTCCCAATACATGACATACGCCGCAGATGTAGTCATAGAGGACTCAATGGACTTCCACCACTGCGAAGCCCCTCCCCTCAATAAATAGGTCGCATAACCAACCATATCTCGCGGATCGACATGGGCGACTCGGAAACCTGCCTCGATCTCTCTCTCCCAAGCCATAGCCGCACCGGGCTCACCGCCGCCTCTAAACTGATGTGGGACTCCTGTCATGAAGTCCTTAAAGGACCCACCTCTCACAGTAGAAGAAGATGCACCAGCCCCTGACTCGGTACCAGTAACTGGCGGAGGATCTGCCCTCTAACCTTGATCTCGTTCGCGATAAAACTCTGCCAAAACCTCTCGAAGCTCGGACATACGGATATAATCATCTCCCTCTGGCCTCTCTGGCCCTGATCCCTCTCCCTGATCTGCCATAACTACATGCACAAATCACAATGGTAAGATAAACAGATAGATCGCCCAGAGTTATACAATAAGCTAGGTCAATTAATTCCGCTATAATTAGTCTCAAAGAAGAATCCCACGGATCTAAACACAGTCTGAGCTCAAGCATCCACTGATACTCAATACTGAAACCACAAGCTCTGATACCAAAGTGTAACACCCTCTTTTCGCACACAAATGTCACGTCAATGTATAATCATAAGTGGCAGAATCACATACATCTCATAGTACACATGTTAGGGTATTAACTGAAATCACTGTTAATTAAAAACTTTAATACAAAAGTCGTCACAACATGTCGCATGTCAGATACAGATACACATACACGTTTGAAAGCTAGTTACCATACGCATGCTAACCAAATACAACAAGTTGTCAAATGATGACATCAACATACAACAGTTATATACACGCACTGCTCTGATCTGACCCGGCTCCTACTTCGGCGGCTGCTGCGACTAAGACCCCACTGTATGACTTCCTGAGACACATTAGACTCGTAAACATAAGGTGGGAAGCTCGTGAGTACGCAAGGGTTAGACTCTGCAGATAACAACACATAACATACACAAACACATATATCTCTACACTTAACACAGTTACTCAGTATTCGAGGCACGTCTCAGCTCAAATGGGACGCCGTTCCCCAGCTAACAAGCCGCACACAGCAGCGGTTAGCTCACAATAGACACATGAGCGACCTGACGATAACACTACTTGTGAAGACCACCCCTTACGGGGCAGTTCTCACCAGTCTAGGTCCCACATCATGCAATACGATATCAACCATACTAAGATAGGGTAATTAATTGCGGAATTAAAAATTACATGTACATACAGATTAAGATTTAGTTTACATATTTCAAAATCAAGTTATAAAAAAAAAGTAACATCTAATCTAATCATCACATCAAACATTTCATCAAGTCTACCCAGAACCACCACATTTGTTGTCTTCCAATCAGTACCAGAAAGTTTGTTGAGTAGTGGTCTAAGAAAGCTTCAAAACTTGGATCTTTGATGACCTATGCACTAGGTCCTGCAGGTGATTTTCCTTTGGCTTTTCCTGTAAAATATTAATGCAACATCTGTAAGCAAAGCTTAGTGAGTTTATAGATTTTCAATATTAACATGCGTGTCAAGCGGAGTCATAATTCTAAGCGTGATATGTCTTGGCTGCCGCTACAGCCCTCATCATGATTGAGATATAGTATCTAGATCGGATGATGTTCAAACCACACTCACGCTTATATCGTGGGGATCAGCCACATACTGGGCTAGCTACCAGTAGGTCAACATGGCCGAACATCGGAGGTCATTACCAAGTTCGTGAGAACTGGTGGAATAGCCGGGTCTAGAACAATAGACCATAAGGGCTAGTCAAGCTGAATAAATCTTATCAAGTCTGATCAATGAAGTAAGCATAAGTCTTAGGAGTCATGATAGCAACGAATCATAAAGCAAAGTCTGAAACGTTAATAAATGCAATATGAAATGATAAGCAAATAGCTATCATGATTCACTGGGCAACACCCATCCATGGTGTGCACAGGTCTCAATCCAGCTGATAAATGAATGTCAATAAATGTAACAGCATCAATATATCTCAACCGGATCTGTGCATGTTCAATTTGAATATCTATAACTCACAGTTTGGGTCTTGGTCAAACAGATTTAAGAATCTGCCACCTGAGTTATCTCAGGATTTTGTCAATCTGTAATCTTGTCAATTCTTTTTCTTTGTCAAATCAAGTCTCTGACCCGCTTTTAAGTCTTTTAGTCTTTGTTCAGATAATATACTGAACCTGTTTAAAATCATTCATGATAATATCATGTCATTTTCATCATCTTTATTAATGTCATCATCTTTTGGTCATAAATTCTTTATTTCTATCTGATTCTGATAACTGATGATTCCGTTAATTATTTGCAAAAATATCAAAATATTGAATCGGGTTTCGGATCTCCGAATTCGGATCTATCCGAACTAGGGATCCGGATTCGGACCAAGGTATCCGAATTTGAACACCTGAGTTGGTTCATCCGAATTAGGATCAACACCGAATTAGGATTAAATCCGAATTGAACTTATCCGAAATCAGGGATCCGAAATAGTATCATTGGTCCGAAATGACATCATCCGAATTAGAGAGTCCGAAATATATGGGATCCGAATTGATGCCACTCATCCGAATTCGGACTCAGCCGAATTCGGATCTCTCATATTCATATTTTTTTCCAGATTTGTTCATCATGTTCTTCACATATTCATACTGATTTTTCATATAAATTCTCAAAAACACTACTTAGTAACATGCAACTATATATTTTGATGTATTATCATTATTTGAGTGTTTTTATACATTTTTCCCTATCAATAACATCATTATTTGATCAAGATCATCCAAAAATGATTATTTTTGCCAAGAACACAAGTTTTTATAAAAATTTCCGATTTCTTGTTATTTGTAAATGATCCAAGCATCAAATTTTGTTTCTGTTTCATTTATTTGATTCAATTCATCATAATCTATCAAAATTTTATACATGCAATATCAAATCTTCACATTTTAAAGTCTTGGTTTCGGTTTTTACATAAAACCGAACCAACTTAACAATTATTGAATTTTAAATCGATAATTACCTCAAATTCTTGCAATTTGATGATGTTTGATGCTTATTGTAACTCCTTTAATCTTCAATTCTTGAATTGATTGCAATTTGATGAACTTTCTTGATAATTTTTTGTGAGATTGCCGTGTACTTAGTGAGAGAGTAGAGAGAGGGAGGTTTGTGGATTAAATGATCTTAAATGGTCATAAATTTTAGTTTTTATATATTAATTTGATCAATTTTGCTATTGAACCCACTAAACTTTTGTATCTTATCTATCTTTTAAACTTAATCATCTTTAATTATTCCTAACATATAATATAAAATTATATTTACTTAATATATTTTTATTCTTAATCAATATTTGAAAATTCCAAATAATATAACAAAATTATATTATTATCTCAAGATTCAAGCATTACATGACTAGCTAAAAGTTAGGTTGTTACAGAATGGGCTCCACCACGCACAAACTTCGTCCCCGAAGTTAGCTAGAATCGAACAGACTGGGATAAGTAGCTTTCATGACATCTCTCGATTCCCAAGACTGATGCGAACCTTTGTGGTGTTTCCACTGGACAAGCACCATCTGTATTTCTTTATTCCGAAGCTTTTTGGTCTTCGAATCCAGAATACGTTCTGGCTCTTCAACCACTCTAAGCTTCTCATCAATCTGCAGGTTAACATGTGGTATCTGAACTTCCCTTTCGTCAGCTAAACTCTTTCTCAGATGACTGACATGAAATACAGGATGTATTCCAGCTAAGTCAGCCGGTAGATCAAGACGATAGGACTGATTCCCAATCTTTTCAACGATCTTGAACGGACCAATAAATCTCGGAGCTAGCATGTTTCTTTTAATGAACCGCACCACATTCTTCATTGAAGATACTTTCAGCATCACCCAATTGTTAACTGCAAAACTGATTGATCTATGCCGATTGTCATAATATGACTTCTGCCTGCTCTGAGCTTCAAGAATATTTCTTCTAACAAGTTGAATCTTTTCGTGTGTCAACTGTAGAAGAGCAGGTCCTGCTATTGGCGATTCGCCTGTTTCACGCCAACAGGTGGGAGTTCTGCACTTTCTTCCGTACAAAGCTTCAAAAGGAGCCATCTTGATTGTAGAATGATAACTGTTATTGTATGAAAATTCGACCAACGGCAAGTGGTCATCCCAGTTACCACCTAAATCAAGAATGCAGGCACGAAGCATATCTTCAAGAGTTAGAATAGTACGCTCACTCTGGCCATCTGCATTTGGATGATAAGCTGTACTCATGGAAATCCGAGTACCCATCCCTTCTTGTAATGCTTGCCAGAATCTGGATGTGAAGCGACTATCATGATCAGAAACGATAGACATTGGCACACCGTGACGAGAGATAATTTCTGTGATGTATATCTGTGCCAATCTATCGAGGGAATAAGTTTCTTTCATCGGAATAAAATGTGCTGATTTCGTTAACCGGTCAACAACTACCCAGATGGAGTCGTTCTGTCTTTTGGTCTTTGGCAGCTTTGTAATGAAATCCATTGTTATATGCTCCCACTTCCATTCAGGAATTGGAAGTGGTTGCATATCCCCGAAGGGCTTCTGATGTTCTGCCTTAACCATCTGACATACTCTGCAGCTTTCAACACATTTTCCGATGTCCTTCTTCATTCCTGGCCACCAGTAATCAGCTTTCAGATCAAAATACATCTTTGAGCTGCCAGGATGAATAGATAACTTGGACTGATGAGCTTCGGACAGAAGAGTGCTACGAATAGAACCATATTTAGGAACCCAGATTCGGTTTCCCTTGAGACAGTGAAGTCCCAAATGGTTCAGAGTTAGAAATTGTAATTGCCCTTTTAGATTTTCAGAATCTATGTTCTCTTCTTTCAGCGCTTCAGTTTGAGCAGCTCGAATATCTTCAATAAGATCAGAAGAGAATATAACTGGAGTTAGGGCATAACAGCACTTTTCAGGATACACTTTTCTACTCAACGCATCCGCGACAACATTTGCTTTGCCGGGATGATATAAGATCTCGCAGTCATAATCCTTGATAAGCTCCAAGGATCGACGCTGTTTCATGTTCAGATCTTTCTGAGTAAAAAGGTATTTGAGACTCTTATGATCGGTGTAGAGCTGACACCGAGTCCCATAAAGATAATGCCGCCAGATTTTTAGAGCAAAGGTGACGGCAGCCAACTCAAGATCATGAGTTGGTGCACTTTTCTCGTAATCCTTTAATTGCCTTGAAGCGTAGGCAATTACTTTTCCCCTTTGCATAAGAACACATCCTAAGCCAGTACCAGAAGCGTCGCTGTAAACAACGAAATCGTCGTTACCTTCTGGCAAGGCTAGGATCGGCGCTTGAATCAACTTTTGTTTCAGAATATCGAATGCCTCTTGCTGTTTATCGGTCCAAACGAAAGGAGTATTCTTCCGTGTTAGCATTGTAAGCGGCACAGCAATCTTTGAGAAGTCCTTTATGAATCGCCGATAATAACCGGCCAATCCAAGGAAACTTCTTATCTCTGAGGCATTGCGAGGTGTTTGCCACTTCTGAACAGCCTCGACTTTTGAAGGATCAACGGAAATTCCTTCGCCAGAAACAACATGGCCAAGGAACTGGATCTGTCTGAGCCAGAATTCGCACTTAGAAAACTTTGCATAGAGTCTTTCTTTTCTTAATAACTCTAGCAATTGTCGTAGATGAATAGAATGATTAGCCTCCGTTTTGGAGTAAATCAGAATATCGTCTATGAACACGATAACTGATTTATCCAACATTGGTCTGCACACACGGTTCATGAGATCCATGAATGCCGCTGGTGCATTTGTCAATCCGAACGGCATCACGAGAAATTCGTAATGGCCGTATCTTGTACGGAAAGCTGTCTTTGGAACATCTTCTTCCCTGAATTTTAACTGATGATACCCAGAACGGAGATCTATTTTCGAAAAGTAACTGGCTCCTTGTAACTGATCAAACAGATCATCGATTCTGGGCAGAGGATACTTATTCTTTATTGTAACCTTGTTCAACTCGCGGTAATCGATGCACATACGGAAAGTTCCGTCTTTCTTTTTAACAAATAGTACTGGTGCACCCCACGGAGAAGAACTTGGTCGGATAAACCCCTTCTCCAACAGCTCTTGCAGTTGCTTTGACATTTCCTGCATTTCTGCAGGTGCAAGTCTGTATGGAGCTTTTGCGATAGGAGCCGCACCAGGAACCAAGTCAATACTGAACTCGACTTGTCGTTCCGGTGGCACTCCGGAAATGTCGTCAGGGAATACGTCTGGGAACTCACAGACGATAGGAATATCGGACAAAGATTTCTTTTCAGAGCTGGACTCAGATAGAGCATAACAAAGGTAAGAGTCGTGACCTTTAGACAAATATTTATGCGCCTTTTCAACAGATATAAAGCAATGTGCACCTTTCCGCTTCTCGCCCTTGATCTCAAGTACTCGGCCGTCTGAAGATTTTATTCTAATGACTCGTCGGTTGCAGATAATTGTAGCCTCGTTATTCATTAGCCAATCCATGCCGATGATGACGTCAAACTCTTTCAAGGGAATCGGGATAAGGTCGAGGTTGAATACAATATTATCTACGAGTAATGTGCAGTTTCGATATACAGAATCAGCCATAACATAGCTGTTACTGGCTGTCTCAATGTCAAGTACAAAAGGAAGCTTTGATGGGGACTTAGATAATCTTGATGCAAAAGAAGTCGATATGAAGGAACGACTTGCGCCAGAATCAAATAATACGCGAGCAGGTATCGTATTTAACAGGAACGTACCGGTGACTACGTCAGGTGTTTCTCTCGCCTCTTCAGCCGTTATTTGGAAGGCTCGAGTCCGTGCGGTTGGCGTTGCAGCAGAACTTTTAACTGTCGACCCTCCAGCTGATGACTGTGGCTGATAACGTGGTCCGCTACGACACTGATACATGAAGTGTCCTCGTTTCCCGCACTTTGCACATCCACGTCCCTGCTGTGGACATTCCTCGCTGCTATGACCTATCATGTTGCATGAGAAGCAAGTAACGTCATCCGGATTACATAGTCCCATGTGAGACTTTCTGCATCTCTTGCAGAATCGAGGCTCGTTTGTCAGTGAGTAAGCTTGCGCTTTCGGTTGTGAACTGTGCTGATGTGATTGCTGAGATTGTGACGGAGACTTATTTGGCTTAAAGAATCTGCCAAATCGCTGTTTCTTTGGAGGAGACGGGTTCATCGGATTAGTAGACGGAGCGTAGAGCTGATCGCCGTACTCTAAGTACCCTCGTTCAATCTGTCTAGCTGCTTCTACCATTTCTAGATAACTCTTGTATTTAATCGCGCTCATCGGATGTCTGTATCTAGGATTGAGTCCTACTCGGAACCTATTCATTTTCCTTTCTTCAGTAGCAACCTGGTATGAAGAATAACCGCATAATCGCGAAAACTCGTGCTCGTATTCGTCGACTGTCTTTGTTCCCTGAGTCAGCTGCATCAGTTGTACTTCCATTTTATCTCGCTGGTCGACCGGGCAGTATTTCGCGTTGAACATTTCAAGAAACTGCTCCCATTCTAAAGTCTGAATCACCTCTTCACCGTATATGCTTCGCTGTGTCTTCCACCATGCACGAGCAGCTCCAACAAACAACGCAGATGCGTAGCTTACTTTCTTAGAATCTAAACAGTCAGAGATTCTAAAAATTTCTTCCGTATGACTGATCCAATCCATCGCCTGAATCGGATCAACTGTACCCTCGAAGTTCAGGGCACCGCTGGCTTTAAAATCTTTAAATTTGCAGCCTTTTGGCTGAGCTATTTGGGTTTCTGGATTTGAATTATCAGAATCAGATTCTTCATTCTGGACTTGCTTATCTTTTCGCTTATTTTTCTTATCATTACGTCTTTTAGCTTCGGCCTCATCTCTGGCCTGAAACTGTTCTTGCATAATCTTATTCTGTTGTTCTGAGTGTTGTGCTAGTAATTGTTGCATCATCTCAAACATTTGTTGTGGGGTCATGTTGCTTGGTACGTCACCTGATCCTGATCCTGACATCTTAACTGAAAATTAAAATCATTTAACTATCAGTTTATAGACTTAGATTTATGTACCCTTTTTCCCATCCTAATAGTCTGTACATCCTATCTCAGTTCAAACCACCTAAATGATTGATACATATGTATTGCTTCAGTTTGAGATCAAGTATACTTACGTAATACTTGATTCACTCAAACTAGAGCTCTGATACCATCCTGTGAAGACCACCCCTTACGGGGCAGTTCTCACCAGTCTAGGTCCCACATCATGCAATACGATATCAACCATACTAAGATAGGGTAATTAATTGCGGAATTAAAAATTACATGTACATACAGATTAAGATTTAGTTTACATATTTCAAAATCAAGTTATAAAAAAAAAGTAACATCTAATCTAATCATCACATCAAACATTTCATCAAGTCTACCCAGAACCACCACATTTGTTGTCTTCCAATCAGTACCAGAAAGTTTGTTGAGTAGTGGTCTAAGAAAGCTTCAAAACTTGGATCTTTGATGACCTATGCACTAGGTCCTGCAGGTGATTTTCCTTTGGCTTTTCCTGTAAAATATTAATGCAACATCTGTAAGCAAAGCTTAGTGAGTTTATAGATTTTCAATATTAACATGCGTGTCAAGCGGAGTCATAATTCTAAGCGTGATATGTCTTGGCTGCCGCTACAGCCCTCATCATGATTGAGATATAGTATCTTAAGATCGGATGATGTTCAAACCACACTCACGCTTATATCGTGGGGATCAGCCACATACTGGGCTAGCTACCAGTAGGTCAACATGGCCGAACATCGGAGGTCATTACCAAGTTCGTGAGAACTGGTGAAATAGCCGGGTCTAGAACAATAGACCATAAAGGCTAGTCAAGCTGAATAAATCTTATCAAGTCTGATCAATGAAGTAAGCATAAGTCTTAGGAGTCATGATAGCAATGAATCATAAAGCAAAGTCTGAAACGTTAATAAATGCAATATGAAATGATAAGCAAATAGCTATCATGATTCACTGGGCAACACCCATCCATGGTGTGCACAGGTCTCAATCCAGCTGATAAATGAATGTCAATAAATGTAACAGCATCAATATATCTCAACCGGATCTGTGCATGTTCAATTTGAATATCTATAACTCACAGTTTGGGTCTTGGTCAAACAGATTTAAGAATCTGCCACCTGAGTTATCTCAGGATTTTGTCAATCTGTAATCTTGTCAATTCTTTTTCTTTGTCAAATCAAGTCTCTGACCCGCTTTTAAGTCTTTTAGTCTTTGTTCAGATAATATACTGAACCTGTTCAAAATCATTCATGATAATATCATGTCATTTTCATCATCTTTATTAATGTCATCATCTTTTGGTCATAAATTCTTTATTTCTATCTGATTCTGATAACTGATGATTCCGTTAATTATTTGCAAAAATATCAAAATATTGAATCGGGTTTCGGATCTCCGAATTCGGATCTATCCGAACTAGGGATCCGGATTCGGACCAAGGTATCCGAATTTGAACACCTGAGTTGGTTCATCCGAATTAGGATCAACACCGAATTAGGATTAAATCCGAATTGAACTTATCCGAAATCAGGGATCCGAAATAGTATCATTGGTCCGAAATGACATCATCCGAATTAGAGAGTCCGAAATATATGGGATCCGAATTGATGCCACTCATCCGAATTCGGACTCAGCCGAATTCGGATCTCTCATATTCATATTTTTTTCCAGATTTGTTCATCATGTTCTTCACATATTCATACTGATTTTTACATATAAATTCTCAAAAACACTACTTAGTAACATGCAACTATATATTTTGATGTATTATCATTATTTGAGTGTTTTTATACATTTTTCCCTATCAATAACATCATTATTTGATCAAGATCATCCAAAAATGATTATTTTTGCCAAGAACACAAGTTTTTATAAAAATTTCCGATTTCTTGTTATTTGTAAATGATCCAAGCATCAAATTTTGTTTCTGTTTCATTTATTTGATTCAATTCATCATAATCTATCAAAATTTTATACATGCAATATCAAATCTTCACATTTTAAAGTCTTGGTTTCGGTTTTTACATAAAACCGAACCAACTTAACAATTATTGAATTTTAAATCGATAATTACCTCAAATTCTTGCAATTTGATGATGTTTGATGCTTATTGTAACTCCTTTGATCTTCAATTCTTGAATTGATTGCAATTTGATGAACTTTCTTGATAATTTTTTGTGAGATTGCCGTGTACTTAGTGAGAGAGTAGAGAGAGGGAGGTTTGTGGATTAAATGATCTTAAATGGTCATAAATTTTAGTTTTTATATATTAATTTGATCAATTTTGCTATTGAACCCACTAAACTTTTGTATCTTATCTATCTTTTAAACTTAATCATCTTTAATTATTCCTAACATATAATATAAAATTATATTTACTTAATATATTTTTATTCTTAATCAATATTTGAAAATTCCAAATAATATAACAAAATTATATTATTATCTCAAGATTCAAGCATTACATGACTAGCTAAAAGTTAGGTTGTTACACTACTGTATATAGAATCTCAAGCTTCGTGATTGGTTAGGGACAGGCAGCTTGCGCAATCACATATCGCGGATACCTTCAACTCAAACAAATATAGCACGTATAGGGTAGATAGAATCATACCTGCGCACCATATCTCAGTCTCATACACATATCACAATATACACAACACAACTTATAAAACAAGCGCGCTTTAAAAAGAACTCGAGTACTCACCGATTACCCAAAATCAACTGCAACCCAAAACTCTATCACGGCTCAGTACGCTGTCGGCTCGAACCTGTAAACACCACGGATCCCAAACATTAACACAAACCCAACTAATAGACAACATAAACCCGAACACAAATATCATAACTAAACCCGACCCAAAACACAGCCCCAAACGAACAACCGACGCCCAAAACCCAACTGAGTTCTTTAGAGAGAGGGATCGACAACAGAGATTAGATCCGCCGCCAGTTACTAGTGTAGAGACAGGGGTTGGGGCATCTTCTTCTTCTTCTGTGAGGGGCGAGTCCTTTAAGGACTTTATGGCAGGAGTCCCACCTCGATTCCGAGGCGGTGGTGAGCCGGGTGCGGCTATGGCATGGGAGAGAGAGATCGAGGCGGCTTTCTGAGTCGCCCATGTTGATCCGAGGGATATGGTCGGTTATGCGGCCTATTTGCTGAAAGGAGGGGCTTCGCAGTAGTGGAAGTCCATTGAGTCGTCGATGACTATAGCTGCAACTTATGCTATGTCGTGGGAGCAGTTCCGTGCTATTTTCGAGTTGCAGTATATTCCCCGTGATGAGCGCCGGGAGATAGAGCGTCATTTCCTACACCTCCAGCAGGGCAGTATGTCGGTTCAGCAGTATGTGGACAGATTTAATGAGTATGCCCAGTTTGCACCCCAGCACGTTGATACCGAGATTCGTAAGGTTGATGCCTTCATTGATGGTTTGAGATTTGACATCCGGGAGTTCGTCGGGCTTCATGACACTCCTACGTTTGCGAGAGCCTTGGAGTTGGCTCGGGTTCGAGAGAGAGAGAGAGATTGAGAGGCAGAGGGGTCAGCCTCCAGCCCAGAGACAGAGGACAGGGACGTCTGAGCAGTTCCATGGTTACTACCGAGAGCCTCAGGATATCCAGAGAGAGAGAGCCTAAGGAGCAGAGTCAGGGGCAAGGTTTGGGATTCTGTAGAGACAGAGATAGAGGCAGAGACTGTATGTCCAGGAGATCAGGGCAGTATCAGGGGTCGGGGACGGCCAGTCAAAGTCAGGGTCAGACTTCCCGTTATAGTGCTCCCAGTCAGAGTCAGAGCAGCGTGGGGCAGGGGTCCCAGCCATCAGGGAGCCGGGCAGATAGTTCAGCCGGGGAGAGAGACTGTCAGAGGTGCCGCCGCCGTCATTCCGGTTCTTGTATGTCGAAGCAGCCCCGATGCTACCGATGTGGACAGTATGGCCCCACATCCTTTACATGTACTTCGAGGGATTCCCTGTGGTTCCGCTGTGGGAGGCCAGGTCATGTTGCGAGAGATTGTCCTGATGCACCGCCAGCAGTGCAGGGAGCGAGCACTAGCGGGACCAGAGTAGAGCCTTCATCTTCTAGCCGTCGAGAGTCAGCGCCTAAGGCCGAGGCAGAGTGTTTCAGGCTACGGCAGAGGAGGCCCGCGAGTCTACCGATGTGGTATCCGGTACGTACATCCTGAACGGGCTTAGTGCTCGTATTTTGTTTGATTCTGGAGCGGATCGCTCGTATGTGTCTGTTGTGTTTTGTGCATATTTTTCTGTGTCTCCTACTGTTTTATCTGTGCCGTTAGTTGTTGAGAGGGTAGATGGTAGTACAGCATTAGTGAGCCGGGTATTTCGAGATTGTATTTTAGAGATCGATGCTCACCGGTTTCTGATTGATCTACTGCCGATAGAGATCAGTAGTTTTGACGTGATAGTGGGTATGGACTGGATGACAGCCAGGCAGGCCGACATTCTGTGTGCAAAGAAGATGATCCGGATACCCATTTTAGACAGTGAGATTGTGACCGTGTATGGCGAGAGGCGCCGAGGTGAGATCGACATTGTTTCGATGGCCCGAGCTCAGAGGTATATTGCAAAGGGGTGCGAGACCTTTTTGGCTTATGTTGTTGACGCCAGATTGGAAAAGAAGACTATAACGGATATACTCGTGATCAGAGAGTTCCCTGAGGTATTCCAAGAGGAGTTGCCTGGGTTACCGCCAGATCGTCAGGTTAAGTTCCGTATCGACCTTATCCCTGGAGCGGTGCCTATTGCGAAGACACCTTATAGGCTGGCACCTACTGAGATGAGGGAGATGATGTCGCAGCTTCAGGAGTTGCTTGATCGTGGATTTATCCGTCCGAGTTCATCCCCGTGGGGAGCTCCAATGTTATTTGTGAAGTAGAAGCACGGCTCTATGCGGATGTGCATTGATTACTGAGAGTTGAATAGAGTGACGGTGAAGAACCGTTATCCGTTTCCACGCATCGACGGTCTGTTTGATCAGCTATAGGGTTCGAGCTTCTTTTCGAAGATAGACTTGAGATCGAGGTATCATCAGTTGAGAGTTAGAGACGAGGATGTGCCGAAGACTGCGTTTCGGACGAGATACGACCATTATGAGTTCCTTGTGATGCCCTTCGGACTGACTAACGCACCCGCGGCATTCATGGATTTAATGAACAGGGTGTGTAGATCTATGTTGGATTGATTCGTGATTATCTTTATAGACGACATCTTGATTTATTCGAGAAGTGCCGAGGACCACGAGCAGCACTTGCGAGAGGTTTTGACAGTGCGGCGAAAGGAGCAATTGTATGCGAAGTTCTCTAAGTGCAAGTTCTGGTTGCGCGAGGTCCAGTTTCTGGGACACGTTGTGAGCGCCGAGGGTATTTTAGTAGATCCGGCGAAGATAGAGGCCGTTATGAGTTGGGAACCACCGAGGACCGTGCCTGAAATCCATAGCTTTCTGGGATTAGCCGGGTACTATCGCCGCTTCATTCAGGACTTCTCGAGGATTGCCAGGCCGTTGACGAGGTTGACACGGCAGTCCATTCCTTTCGTGTGGTCCGATGAGCAGGAGTCGGCGTTCAGAGAGCTGAAGTCCCGGTTATGTCGGGCTCCGGTGTTAGCATTGCCCGAGGGTACAGAGGATTTCGTGGTCTATTGTGATGCGTCAGGTACTGGTTTAGGTTGTGTTCTGATGCAGCGGGGCAAGGTGATAGCGTATGCGTCGCGACAGCTGAAGACTGTAACATCCGTCATTTCGACCTGGTACGTGGAATTATTTTAGTGGATAAATATTCTATTAATATTGGGTTGGTCCAATTATATCCCGTTTCGTGGATTTATACGTGTCGGGATTGGGGCTTGCGTGTCATCGGGTTATAATTTTAATGAACGGATTATATTTTTGGGATCGTGGAATTAAATGGGTTAAATGGGCATAAATATTGAAAATGTGATATCGGGTTCGGGTTATTGGGTTCGGGACCGGTTGAGATAAAGACGTACATATAGATGCCTATTTCTTTTTTCCTTCTTATCCATTTGAGAGACCTAAAGGTGTGTTATGTGTGTGTTCTTGTGAAGAAGTCCAGCAGGAGCAAGCCTTTAATCCAGAATTGATTGTGTGAATTGGATTTTAGCTTCATCATCTTCTTCCTTTGAGTGTTCTTGAGCTTCAAGGGTAAGACTCTATGAAATTTACCCCTAATCTCTTGTTGTATGTTATGAATTGATAAGGGTTAGTTATGAGGCTGTAAAGGGGTTATTATGTACTGAATTTGTATGGTTATTTGATGTTGAAATCATGTGTAAAGGAGTTTTGGTACTCCTGGGCAGAGCTGAAATCGCAGGTCATCCATGGGGTTTTCGCGGGGTCGCGGCGCGACCACCAGAGGGTCCGTGGCGCGACCAAGGGCTAGCAGTGAAAATCCGAAGCTGAGTCTTATTTAGGGGTTTTGCGTTAAATTGTATCGGATTCCTTCGGGATTGCTCGGCTTGGGTTTGTTTGGGTTTAGGGTCTAGTTGGGATTGCTTTGAGTCGAATTTGGGTCGGGTCCGGGTATCGGTTGAAGTTCGGTTCCGTAGGGTCGATTGAGTCCGAGTCGGTTTTGTGATTATTATGGGATTGTCGTATGTGCATCAACTGAATTGTGTTTAATCATTGGGCCACCGTGTGATTACAGGGACTAGCGGATCTCGAGCCGGATTTGATCAGGGTGCTCAAACTTCGGGGAATCAGTCAGGTGAGTACTCGAGTCGTTTTCTAAACGTGCGCTACCTTTTACGTTATAGTCGTGTAGCTTTATTGTGCGTGTTTATATATATGATACAGGGACGTGAACCTCAGGTATACTCTATTCCTTATACGTGTTATGTATGAGATGTGAGATCGATTCGAGGGGTCCGTGATGTGTTCCATACGGACAGTGAGTCGCGAAAGGGATCGCGCGGGCTGACTGTCCCTAACAGTCCTTGGGGCGTATATATACGGCAGGGCCTGTAGCCGGGTCGCTCCTGTGCTACAGGGTTATTGCCGCTCACTGCTGTGTGCGGTGTGTCGGCCGGGGAAGGGTCCCCTCAGGGCCAGGGTGTTATTTCGATCTCATACTTGTGCCTTATAACTGAGATGTGTGTTGGGCAATCGGGACAGGGACAGGGTTTGCGTGCTATGTGCTATGTGTTCTGTGCAGTGTCAACCCTCGTGTGCTCACGGGCTTTATAGCTCATGTATTCGAGTTTAACATGTTCAGGGAATCAGAAGGGATCACAGCAGCCGCAGAGATAGATTCGAGGTTGGACTGATGATCTGTTATTAGTTCGTGTAATGACTTGAACTGCATGTAATAGTTATTTTGGGAACGATGTATCTGATAGTCAGTATTACTGTGTTTAGTTTAATCTGGGATTATGACTGTATTGACTGGGTTTGACTTAATGTATAAAGTTTTAAATTAGCCGTAATCTGCATTATCCTATGACACGTGTGTTATAGATCCGTTGCGTTATTGCCACTTATGATATTATGTTGACGTGGCATTTCCGGGATCGGGAGGGGTGTTACAAGACCTACGAAGAGAATCATACCGTGCACGATCTTGAGCTAGACGCGATAGTGTTTGCGTTGAAGATAATGGCGTCATTATCTGTACGGGTCTCGATTTGTAGTGTATTCTGATCATAAGAGTCTTCAGTACCTGTTCAGTCAGAAAGAGCTGAATATGAGACAGTGGCGCAACTTAGAGCTTCTGAAGGATTATGACTGCGAGATTCAGTACCATCCTAGTAGGGCCAATGTGGTGGCCGATGCGTTGAGCCGCAAGGCGTGCAGCCAGACAGTGGTTTCCCGAGCGACGAGGCTCGAGGTCACCTCGACCTTAGTGGATAGTTTGAGGATGGCTCAGTTAGAGGGTTTACGGGCAGAGAATGTGAAGAGAGAGCGACTCGCAGGAGAGCTTGATGTGCTGAGCAGAGATAGTAGAGGCTTATATGTGTTTCATGATCGGGTTTGGGTTCCGAGAGTCGGTAATTTGCGGCAGTTGATTCTAGATGAGTCGCACCGATCGAGGTTGTCTATTCACCCCGGGAGCACCAAGATGTACAGAGATCTGCGCGAGTTCTACTGGTGGCCTGGGATGAAGAGAGAGGTGGGCTGATATGTCGAGGAATGTATGACTTGTCTACAAGTTAATTCCGAGCATCAGAAGCCTCATGGGCATCTGCAGCCTCTAGAGATCCCCGTGTGGAAGTGGTATCATATCACGATGGATTTTATCGTCAGACTTCCACGCACGGTTCGAGGCAATGATATGATCTGGGTGATTGTGGATCGGTTGACTAAGAGTGCCCATTTTCTAGCGGTTCGGGGCACCATTACTATGGATCAGTTGGCTCGGTTGTACATCAATGAGGTGGTTTCAAGGAACGGCGTTCCGATGTCGATTCCGTCCGATAGAGACGCGCAGTTTACTTCGAGGTTCTGGCAGAGCTTTCAGCGTGAGTTGGGAACCAGAGTTCAGTAGAGCACAGCATACAGACCTCAAACAGACGGGCAGACAGAGCGGACGAATCAGACTCTCAAGGATATGCTCCGAGCTTGTGCGATAGATTTCAGTGGTAGCTGGGATGTTCACTTGCCATTGATCGAGTTTGCGTACAACAACAGTTGCCATACCTCCATCAAGATGGCTCCATTCGAGGCACTATATGGGCGTAAGTGCCTAACCCCGGTGTGTTGGGGCGAGGTCGGCGAGCGACCTATCAGTGGGCCTGAGTTGCTACAGGAGATGAGCGACAAGGTGGCGGTTATCCGCGAGCATATGAGAGTAGCACAGAGCCGGCAAAAGAGTTATGCTGATCGTCGTCTGACTGAGCTTGAGTTCAGTGTTGGAGACCGCGTTATGCTGAAAGTATCGCCGTGGAAGGGAGTTATCAGATTCAGACACCGAGGTAAGCTGAGTCCGCGGTACATCAGTCCGTTCGAGATCATTGCCAGGGTCCGAGATCAGGCGTACAAACTGAGATTACCGACCAAGCTGGCCGGAGTTCATGATACTTTCCATGTGAGTCATCTGAGGAAATGTCTGGCCAAAGATGATCAGTACGTGCCGCTATATGAGATCACCGTGGACGATCACCTGAGATATGTTGAGCAGCCCGATGCTATTACCGACCGGAAGATAAAGAAATTGCGAAATAGAGATCGCGCTAGTACTTGTTCAGTGGAGGCATCATAAGGGTACTAGTGCCACCTGGGAGCCCGAGGCCGATATGAGGAGTCGATATCTGCAGCTATTCTCGAGTCCGAGCTAGATTCCGGGACGAAATCTTTTTAAGAGGAGAGGATTTGTAACATCCCGGATTTGAGCCTGGTATGTGGATTTAATTTATTGGCTCATTATTTTATTATTATTGCGTTGTTCCAATTAAATCCCGTTTCGTGGATTAAACGTGTCGAGACCGAGTGATACGTGTCTCCGGGTTGATAATTAGCGGATTATTGTTAATTATGAGATCGTGGATTTAATTGGGTCCTAATGACATTAATTGTGAAAAAGGTGATATCGGGTTCGGATTTAGCGGGTTCGGGACTTACTTGATAAAGGAAGTGGATATATATATATATATATATACATATATATATATATATATATATATATATATATATATATGTATATATATGTATGTTATAACCTTATCTCCTTTTCAAAACCCAGAGAAAGAGTGTGTGCGTGTGTGTTTTTGGAGCTGCAAAGGGGTCTTCAAAGAATTCAATTGGCTGCAAAATTGATCTTCAACTCTTTCTTGTGTTCTAGGGGTGTGTAAGGTAAGAAATTCCAAGCTAGAGGTGTTAATTTGTGTTATATGCTATGAGAATCATGTGAAGTAGTTTCCTTGTGATATGAGGCTGTGATATAGTAAATTTTGTGTGCTTTTGGGGCTGGAAATCGTGTGTAAAAGGGAGAATTTCTCCTGGGCAGCCATGAAAATCGCAGGTCAAGGTGCAGAGCACCGCTTGGTCGCGGCGCGACCCTCAGGGGCTTAGCGGCGCGAGCCGCAGCCTGCAGGGGAAATTCGGTTTGATCTTTTTGGGGAGGTTTGGGGTTGCTAATGTGTCGAGTTCCTTCGGGATAATGTCGAGTCGAGTTTATTTGAGTTTTGAGTTCCGGTGAGAGTCTCGTGAAGGGATTCGGGGGCCGGTTAGTTGTTTCGGAATGTGTTTCGGGTTTGGTTTGATTGCGATGATTGTGTTCGGATTGAATTGTTTGATTGTTGAGACTTGTGTTAATATGTGGGATTCGTGACGATTACAGGTTCTAGCCGATCACGTGTCGAGCCGCGTTAGAATTTCGGATTTCTAATCGAGTTTCGGGTAATCGGTGAGTACTCGAGTTCTTTACAAAACGCGCGTAAACTTTTATGAGTCTATTATGTGTTGTGATATGTGTATATCAGACAGAGATACAGCGCATGTATGATTCTATCTACCCTATACGTGCTATATGTGTTTGAGTTGCATGTGTCCGCGATATGTGGTCCCGCAGGCTGACTGTCCCTAACCAGTCACGAAGTATGAGACTGTATATATACAGCAGTGTTATTGCCAGGTCGCTCCTGTGCATATTGAGTAGCTAACGCTGCTGTGTACGGCCTGTTAGCTGGGGAACGGCGTCCCCTTTTGAGCAGAGATATATGTGTACATCGAGCTGTGTTATGTGTCGAGATATTACTGTGTTGTGCATGCTATATGTGTTATATGCAGAGTCTAACCCTCGCGTACTCACGAGCTTCCCAGCTTATGTTTTCGAGTCTTCCGTGTCTCAGGCAGTCGTACTGTGGGATCCCAGTCGCAGCAGCCGCCGAAGTAGGAGCTGGGTTTATAGCCGTGTTTTGTGTAATCTGCTGCATGTTGTCATTAGCTTTTGAGAACTGTTACATCTGATCGATTTGTGTATGATATTAGTGTTCAGTTGTGTTGTATATCAGTATCAGCATGTAACGACTTTGTATTAAGATTTTAATTAATAATGATTTTTTTAGCTACTCCTATGACATGTGCATTATGAGATGATTGCGATATTTCCACCTGTGTATTGTATTGACGTGGCATTTAGGTAAGAAATGTGGGCGTTACATTAGATATTGCATCATATTAAATTAATGTTTACCTAGAATAAATATGTATCATTATTATCCTTAATGATTATAGTTAAATTCAAATGTAAAAATTTGAATTTAACTTTAGAAGTGTAGTAAATAAAGTAAAACTTTGTGTTAATTATTTTGCTAACAAAATTTAAAATTTAACTTAAATAACAAAAGTTAAGAATTAAATGATAAAACTTCAATTGTGAATATGATAAATTTTGATTATTGAATTTCAGAGATTTCATTTTTATATTTTATCATTTTCAAAATATATACACATTCACGTAACGGATGTTTTTTGTTTCTTACATTGATATTTATGTTTGAAGTTAATAAAAATTAAAAGAAACATTCTTTTACAAATACATATTATCTGTTTTTAATGATATAATATAATAATATTTTTATGTAATATCAAGCAACTAAATATTTATTATTTTTCATTTAATTAGCTTTCAATTGTTTTATTAATTATATATAAAATTTATAATGATTTATTAAAATATAACAAATTTATATATTTTCTAAACCAACCCATGCAATACATGGGTCTCAAATCTATATTATAACAAAGCAAAACAATTCATGTTACATGTCACTTCTACAATGCAAGAAATTTTATTTTCTCGTTTCTTTTTCAAAATTTAACACCTTAACTTCATTAACTTCATTAAATTTTGATTTTATTTTTTCATTAATAACTAGCAATAAATTATATTTTGTATTATATTAAATTAATGTTTACCTAAAATAAATCTCTATCATTATTATCCATAATAATCATAATTAGATCCAAATGTAGAATTTTGAATTAGTTATGAAAATTATTATTATAATATATAATAGAGGAAAACATCAAATATCGCGTGTCACCTCTACGTTTCAACAAAAAAGACAATTACAACTTATTATTAAAAAATAAAAGATAAATACATTATATTATTTTTTAAAAAGATAAATATACTCTATTTTTTAAGCTATAAATAATAAAATATAAATACTATTATTATTTTTGTATGTTTTTATCTTTACTTATATACATTTTATATAAATAAATTTAATTAAAAATATCCACGTAATACGTGGGTCATAAACTAGTAATTATACTAAACGAAAACACACTATTCCCTCACTCGTACAGTTTGTTATATGATTGATTAAATACAAAATCGTATGAAATTACACTAGTTTGTTATATACTAGTTTATTAACCGTGTATTACACGGTTAATCTAATAAATATTTTTTTTATTAAAACTATATAAATAATAACATTAAAAATTAATATTAAATATTTATACATAATTCTAAAATTTTAGTTTAATGAAATTTTAGTTGGTTAATAGTTAAAATATATTTTAATAGATTGGATTTGACAGGGGCGGATCCAGAAATTTTTGTTATCAGTGTCACTTTTTTAGATTAAGTTTAATAATTAGATTTTCGAGATATTTTCAAAGATAGGATCGGGTCACCGAAACGTTTTGCCAATACAAAATTAACAAATAACAAGATTTTTCTACTTAAAAAAAGTACATTGTAGTATATATAGTACAATACCAATAAAACTTAAAACCAATAAATATTGTAACACTTAAAGTTTTACAATTGTTGTATTCGAATATTCATCTATTGAAGTATTAAAGTTTTACAAATGTTGCATTTATAGGTGTCACTCAAAACACACTGCTCCCTCACTCGTGCAGTTTGTTATAAGATTAATTAAAGGGATAATTACAAAAAATTTTAAAAAAATAACTCATTTCTCAAGTTTTATAAAAAAAAGTCACATTACCAAAATATCTAACATTTTAGTTACCACATTTACGTGACGGCCAATATTTACGTTACTTGTAATTTTTGTTATTTTTTCAATGCATTTCGTTGCAAAAGGTGAATTATCACCTAAAGTATCATTACTTTACGTTACCCAATTCCATTGTGCTCTTTACCAAGAATAGATTTGGTAACGTAAATGTAATGTTTTACGTTACTTTTTTACTTTTGTAACGCAATGCATTAAAAAATTATTAAAAAGTACAAATCAGGTAAATAGTGCTCGTCACGTCACGTAAATGTGGCCGGTAACGTAAATGGTGGGTATTTTGGTTAGGTGAGTTTTTTTGAGTAAAATTTAAGAAGTAGGTTTATATTTTGGTTATTTTTTATAAGGGATAATTGTGCAAAAAACCTCAAACTTGTCAGTTTTTTGTGATTAAAACCCCAAACCATTTTTCGTTGTAGAAAACCCCGAACTAACTAAAAGTCAGTAAATCAAGGTTTTATCAATGGGTAATCGGCTGAAACCGGTTATTAATCCTACGTGGACCGATAAATAATCTACGGGGAATAAAATTTAATTGTTGAAACTGGTTGTCAAGTATTATACATCATTTAAACCTTTGTAGCTAATTTTTTATTGTAATTTTTAAACGAGATTATATCAACGGGGGTTTAAATGATGTGTAATACTTGGCAAATAGTTTCAACAATTAAATTTTTTTCAACGTAGGCTATTTACCGGTCCACGTAGGATTAATAAATGGTTTCAACCGGTTATCCATTGATAAAACCTTAATTTACTGATTTTTAGTTAGTTTGGGGTTTTTTATGCAACGAAAAATGGTTTGGAGTTTTAATCACAAAAAGATGACAAGTTGGAGGTTTTTGGCGCAATTATCCCTTTATATAATTATCCCTTAATTTATATAACTAACATTAGCGAAACCAAAACGCAGCGTTTTGTGCTTTGGTTTTAGTGATTTTAAAAATTGCAAGTTTTCAAAATTTGCAAGAGTTATTATATTTTGATAAATAACAAGACAATTACATCATCATTCTCCATAACAACATTTTGAGTTATTTATAATATGTTGATACTTGATTAAATAATTAGTATTACTTTTTATATATGTTATTAACTAGGGATATGTAACCTGCGCGTTGCAACGGGATCATAAAATGTATTTTTATAAACATATTACTTTAAAATAATAAAATAACATTAGGTACCGATCGTGAATCTCAATTGAGGATCATTTTATGTTTTCAATCTAAGTTTATAAATGGAAAGAATGTGATTGATCAACCAACAAAATAATAAAGATATTATCATTCTAAAAATAGTTGAGCCGAAAAACAATTTTATGTTGGAATGTAGAAAAAAAAGAAGGCGATCATAATGATATATTTGTCATTTCGTATAATATAATATATCAAACGTTATAACACATAAATAAAACGAATATATATTATGTATGAAATAAAATAATTAGTTAGTTGTATACCTAATTGCCTAATAAAAATAATTTTGACGATAAAAATTTTATATCAGAATGTAGATTAAAATAATGCGATCATAATAATATATTCAAATTTTAATAAAATATAAAGGTTATCACAGAAAAACAAAAATGTTATATATTATATATAAAGTAATAAAAAAATTGTCGTTAACCTGCCAGCCAGCTAGGTTTACCATTCGAGGAACGAAAGAGTGTGATCGATTGATCAACTAAATAATAAAAAAAATTCATTTTAAAATAGTTTAAGACGAAATACAATTTTATGTTAAAATGTAGTTTAAAGGAAAGTGATCATAACGATATATTCGTATTTTTATAAAATTATAACAAACGTTTTAATAGAGCAACCAAAAAATTATATATTATATATAAAATCATATATTTAGGCAGCTGCATGTCTGCCTGCTTAACTAAAATGGTTCCGACGACGATAAATTTTATATCAGAATGTGGACAAAAATAATGCAATCGTAATAATATATTCAAATTTTAATAAAATACAATATATCAAAAGTTATCACAGGATAACAAAAATCTTATATAATATATATCAAGTAATAAAATAAGGCAGCTGCTTACCTGCCTGCTTGAGTTGCCTGGCAGCCTGCTTAAGGTAGCTTTTACGCAGGTTGTAAATTGTTATATATATAATTACAAAAAACTCTTTTTGGTTTCTTACGTTTAAGGTCCTATGGTTTTCTATATTTATACAGAAATGTTCTTGTGGTATTCTAAGACGACTTTCCTACACACACACACTTCAAATTAAATTGGTTCGTCGTATTTCCGTTTCATTAAATTGGAAACCGGAATGGTTCATCATTTTTTCTTATAAAACATTAAAAATAAGATTATTTGGTTGTTTTTTACATGTGGGCAAATCGATGCCGTCGAAAATACTTAAAAATAGATTTGATTGGTCGTTTTTTCCATTTGGTTAACCATTTCGTTGGAAAAATTGAAATGGTTCGTCGTTTCAACTTTAAAAGTTTTCGCTCGAAAAAATAACGAACCATTTCGGTCTTCAATTTAATCAAATGGCAGAAACAACCGTTTAATCTAATTTTTAGCGTTTTTGATTGGAAAAAACATATAACAACATCGATTTTCGATTTAACCAAACAAAAAAAGGACCAACCATATTAGTTTTTATATAGTTTTGCTCACAAAAAACGATGAACCATATTAAATTTAAACGATTGGAAATAAAGTTAGCTGATCTAATTTTAAATGTTTTCACTCGAAAAAAACGAGAAACTCTGATTTTTAGTTTAACCGAACATAAAAACAATTAATCAATCTATAAATTATTCCGATAGAAAAAAAAAAGATGAATAATTTCACTTTTAAAATTTTTGTTGAATTAATGAAATTCATGAAACAACTAATCATTTAGATTCTCAATTTAACGGAACAATATATATATATATATATATATATATATATATATATATATATATATATATATATATATATATATATATATATATATATATATATATATATATATATATATATATATATATATATATATATAAACTTATTTTTTCAAACAAAGTAATCACGTAAGCCGAATAAAAAACTAATATTTTCAAACAAAGTAAAAAGAAAATATAATATTTCACAAGCTATTAAAAAATATATAACTAACTAAAAATTGAAAACTTATTAAAACTGAATATAATACAAACAAATTGATTAATAAACATACAACAATAAAAAATCAATATATATATATATATATATATATATATATATATATATATATATATATATATATATATATATATATATACACACACACACACACACTGTGGAGGCGGTTGTGATTGTAGAATGTTGAGTTTTACCATAGGGTATAGAGATAGTTTTGAGGAAAAAAAATGAAAGAAATGAAAAAGAAGTAAAATAAAAAAACATGAAAGTTTTTTTTGCATAAATTACACCGTCATATTGTGCCAATAAAGATTAAGAAACTTTAAAATTATAAATATACATATAAAAACATGAAAAAATGGTTCAAACAATTTTAATGAATAACATGTTGTGATTGTTGTCTTCAATAAAAAAAGTACGAAATTTTTTTATTTTCACCTTTTGTAATATTTTGTTTTGTTTTTTGGTTTTTTTCTTTTGCCTAAATATAAATTTTAATTTGTATTTTGACTTTTTTCTTTTTATACATCAAAATTTTTTTTTCTTAAATAAATTTATTTATAAATTAATTAAATGTATTTTTATTTTATAAGAAATATTTGTTACATTGTAGGTAATATCGTCATTTCTATTTATTTTAAATAAAAAATGTTATTGTTGGACAGTATTATATCTCATTATTTTTATGTTTTTATATTTATACATAAAAATTTTATTTATTTTATATATGAAACTCTTTAAATAATAAATATTGAATTCAATTTTTTTTATAGTTTATTTGTAAATAAAAGTATTTATTTGTACATCAACTTCTTCAATATTTAATTACAATTTAAATATTGAAATTTTTCGCTTCCACCTCAATTTGAAGAATTAAATGACCGTGATTTATTTTGTTTTGTTTTTGTTTTTTGGTTTTTGGTTTTGTCTCACAAGATACATATAAAATATCAACTTTTGTTATTCATATTTTTTTTTTTGTAAAAAAGAGGCTTAATATAAAAAAACGCAACATGTTTTTTTGTTTTTGCGGTATAACATATCCATGTTATTTTTTACCAATAAATCCTCATGATATTTATTTGTTTGTGATTTTCAGAATTTTTCTTTTTTTGCCAACAAAGTCATTAAATTTGAGGGCTTTTATGGAAAACATGTTGTTTTTTTAATTAAAAAACATATATGATTGATATTTTTTTCAAAAATTAGAAAGAATATAATAACCTAAGGGACTTTATTAGGAAAAAATAACATGGAGAGACGAAACCACAAAAAACATGAAAACATGTTGTTTTGTTCATATAACATTCTAAAAATATACTTTAGATATAATCAATTGAGTCAAACTAAATTCGTAAAAAAAAACATGTAACCCACTAATGCTTAAATACACAAATGCACTGACGTTGTTGTTATTTTGGAGTATTGAACATGTTTCTATTTCTTAACATCATAACTTATTTTTAACGATAAAACTACATATTTAGACGGAAACCCGCAACAACGCGCGGAGAACCATAACCCTAGTCAAATACAATTACGTACGAAATCACTGTTTGTTATGTATTAGTGAAGTTGAATGCATTTAAAAGAGAAGAGTTCCCTAGCGGTCAGCCGGTCAGCATATATATGAATGTACATCTGTTTTTCTGACACGTAGAACATTAGTAATAGTGACACCTATACTCGTTGTGGATCGGCTCAACTCGGTCATCCATCTTGCAACTTCAAAGCTTAACCTGCCACGTGGCTATCTACATTTTCCACGTCACCTACTTCATCTTTATAAATCCATGCATCCAAATACCCTTTTATCACAAAACTCAACTCGATCTGTATCGTCTTCTCCAATACAATATTCTCCAAATTTGTTTTCTTCAAACAACAATGGCTACCGACGGTCAGCAGTTCCCACCACAAAAACAAGAAACTCAACCAGGCAAAGAACATATTATGGACCCTAACCCACAGTTCATCAACCCTAATTACAAACCTGCTGATAAACTCAGAGTATGTAATCTTTAATTATTTCTTAATTTCTAGACAAAATTATGTTATAAAATAGCTAAATATTTTCACTTTTGATCTTTTTGGATTACAGTTTTTTGAATTGCAGTGGTTAATTTGAACTTTTTATGGTATATACGTTTAGTTTTTTTTTGATTTTTGTGTGGGTTCATTTTGATAAGTAAATTTTTATCAGTGTCGTTTTGTCGGTTGTTGTTTTATACGATAATTGTGTAATCCTCAAGTTGGATCACTTTTGTGATTAAAACCCTTACTCATTTTTTATTGCAAAAAAAATTTCAATTGGCAACCTCTTATGGAATTGAGATATTACCGGTTATAACTGATTGAAAGTTGTAGTTCGCAAAAAGCAAATTCCAAAAAAAAACACAAATTTAAATAAAGAAATCAACAATAAATTTGAATTTGAATTATAAAATATAGAGAAATGAGTTCTCTGGAGAGGTGTTCTCTGGAGATCAGTAATTGATTAGTAGATTGTAGTCGGTCCATCAGGTTGTAAGTCATTATTTTTTATAAAAAACCTTATTGTCGGTTGGGAGGTTTCTGTGTAACGAAAAGAAAAATGAGAAGGGGTTCACAAAAGTGATCCAATTTTTTTACACAAATATTCCTTATTTTATGATATTTTTACTTAATTAAATTGTGTTTACGTTTGTTTTTAATAATTATTTAGTGTTAAATTTGAATCCAAACACCCCATAAGATCAAATTCGTCTGATAACTAATCATTACATGATGCATGCATGCAGGATAAGATTGCGCTGGTCACCGGAGGAGATTCCGGCATCGGAAGGGCGGTTTGTTATTGTTTTGCTAGAGAAGGAGCAACTATTGCTTTCACATACGTTAAAGGTCAAGAAGACAAAGATGCACAAGATACTTTGAAGATTATCAACGAATCGAAAACTAAAGATTCGCAAGAACCGATTGCGATAGCTACTGATTTAGGGTATGATGCTAATTGCAAAACGGTGGTGGATCAGGTCGTCGGAAAATATGGCCGGATCGATATCCTGGTGAACAATGCTGCAGAACAGTACGTGTGTCGTACGGTCGAAGAAATTGATGAAAATTGGCTTGATCGAGTTTTCAGAACTAATATTTACTCTCAGTTTTTCTTAACAAGGTAAAAAATCTTGCTAGTTACCACACCTAAATGTTGTTTATGTTAAAAAAAATTATTTTTTTCTCTCTCTCGTTTTGATTATTAAAATTTGTTTATACGTGGGTGGTTATATTTTTAAAATCTACCCTAATTTGATTCATTTGTGTCTTTTAGGTTTTTTATTAAAAAAAAAATTATACTGATGAGTTGGTTATATATACTTTAAAATTTGTACTGTTTGATATTTTTATCTGATAATTTTGACTATCGTATTGAAGTTTTAGCAACTGTTATTAACTATTAAAGATGTAATCGAGTCCAGCTTAAGTTTCTTAAAACTTGAGCTAGTTTTGAAAAAACTACTCTGTTATCAGTGATTAAGTTAAGAAATGGAAAATTGAATTATATATACAATATTCAATTATATTTTATTCCCATAACAAGTAAGAAGCCAAAAAAGTGATTAAGTTGAGAAATAGAAAATTGAATTATATATACAAAATATTCAATTATATTTTATACCTATAACAAGTAAGAAGCCAAAAAAAGGATGGAAAAAATAAGAATGTAGTTTTAGGTAAATTAAGGTTAATATCGAAAAAATCTTATTATTATTTTTTTTTTCATTTTCATCTTCGTGATTAAGCTTTTAAACTTTTATTCTTATTGTTTAAGTTTCTAAACAATTTTTGTCTTATTTAAAAGTGTATATTTGACTTGTTTGATTGGTTATTGAACAAGTTTTCTTATATCGTAATGATTAATGTTTGAAAAAATTCATAATTTTTTTTCGTATTTTAATGATTAAGCCCTTTAATTTTTTATTCAAAAGTGTGTATTTGACTTGTTGGATTGGTTACCAAACAAGTTTCCTTATACCGTAACGATTTGCGTTTAGTTAACGAAAACTAGTCATTTTTCAATTTTAGTTTTCAAGCTATAGTTTTTAGAAAAAAACAATGGTTTCTATGAAAAGTGAAAACTTGTTTAGATGATGAAGTTTTAGTTTTTAGACTAATAAGATGGGTGATTATAAAATAAAAAAATAGGATAGGTAATGGAAAAGCACGAGAGAGAAAAAGAGTATTATAAAGAATAGGGTATGTAATAGAAAAGTAAGAGAGAATATGAAAAGTGGTTTTTAAAAAGTGAAATGAAAATTTATGAAATTGTTGTTAAAGTAAACAAGTTTTCATTTTTGTTGAAACGTGAGATGGAAATTTTAAAAATTTTCGGTAACTAAACGTACGCTTAATGTTTGAAAAAATCTATAATTTTTTTTATATTTTAGTGATTAATTAAGTTTTCTTATATCGTAACGATTAATGTTTGAAAAAATTCATAATTTTTTTTTCATATTTTAATGATTAAGCCCTTCAATTTTTTTATTCAAAAGTGTGTATTTGACTTGTTTGATTGGTTACCAAACAAGTTTCCTTATATCGTAACGATTAATGTTTGAAAAAATCTATAATTTTTTTCATATTTTAGTGATTAATTCCTTCAACTTTTTATTTTATCTGTTGTGTTTAATATATACTCTTAAATAAGTCGAACACAGTTTAGGGATTAAACAATTTAAAAAAAAAGTTTTAATAACTTAATTGCGAAAATGAGAAAAATTATTGTTTTTTTTAATATTAACCATAAACATTATTTAAAACATAATTAAAATGTAAGTATTGAAAAAACTTGGTTCTTATTTAATGAAAATCAACTCTACATGAACTTATATGTATATGAGTGGACGAAAATAATACAATGACTGAAATGAAAGAATTGAAAAAGTTGGTTACTATTTGATGAAATTAACACTACATCTACATATAACACAGGCATGCATTGAAGCATATGAGCGACGGAAGCACGATAATCAACGTGACGTCGGTTAACGCCTACAAAGGCAATGCTTCGTTACTCGACTACACATCGACAAAAGGAGCGATTGTGGCTTTCATTAGAGGTCTCGCACTACAACTCGCACCAAGAAACATTCGAGTGAACGGAGTGGCACCGGGACCGGTATGGACGCCGCTTATACCTGCGTCTTTTCACGAAGAAAAGACAACGAAGTTTGGATCCGAGTGTCCGATGGGTAGAGCCGGACAGCCCTACGAAATCGCACCCTCTTTCGTTTTTCTGGCCTCCGAGGACTCTTCGTACTTTACAGGCCAAGTCCTCCACCCTAACGGTATATTTTTGGGACGTTTGGTTTATTGGAATCTGAAATTTTTAATTTTTTTTAATATAAATTTTACCCTTTAGAAACATTTTAACTAATGGTAAATAAAATGGGTAACTTTTTGCAGGTGGAATGATTGTGAATGCTTGAAGATGTTTGATGATCGATGTTATGTGTGTGAAGCTGGTTTTCAAAGGCAAAGTAGTTTTGTTATGCGTAAAAGTGCAATGTAGTTTTAAATATAATCATGTATATATTATGAATTATGTATGAATAAAATTACGACTTTGCCCTTCAATGTTAGTATTTATCTTTTAGAAAATTTGATATCATGAAGGGCTGTTTAGGTAGATTCTTGCTGGTCGCGAGAGCTCTGTTTTACTGGCAATTTCGGCTAGTTCAAGTGAAAAATTTTTAAAAAACAAATTTGTTTTTTATATATTTTTTATTCACAATTTAAAAGAAATGTTCTAGCTTACTTTTTTTAACTACACATCATTTCGTTCGTTCGGCTTATTAGGTTAAAATTGACATCCTTCATGACAAGATAATATAACTATGTATACAAGATGATATATCCAACTATGAACTGAGGTAACAGAGTAAAATAAAAATTTTAAAACAATTTATTTAATATATCATTTTTTTTTTAAATTT
>JAANYP010003708.1:937588-1065088 GCA_020465985.1 Centrapalus pauciflorus | reverse complement strand
TTACATGGATATAAATTTAAAAAATTAATTTCATTAATTTTGTTGGGTAATTTTTAAAAATATTATATTAGCTTTATAAAATTAAATGTCATTTTTAACCATTCAACTTCTAAATTTATCTCATTTAGCTATTAAACTATTAATTGTACACATTTGACCATTAAACTTTAGTTTAATGTTCTATTTTGATAAATTGATTAAGACTAATAGTTAAATGTGTACAAAATAGGATAGTTTAATGGTTAAATGTGTACAAAATATAATAGTTTAGTGATCAAATGTGTACAAAATATGGTAGTTCAGTGGTCAAATGTGTATAATTTCTTATGGTTAATGTAACACACTACTTTTACTACTAATACCACGTAGGACTGATATCCACGTCTCCAATTATCAAAATTATCATCAAGGGTAAACAGCTAAATAACTACTAATTATCCATAGCAAGCATAACGGTCACGACAAAACGGAAACCAACACGTGATACTAAAGTCTGCCAACCGCAATATGGTTATGGGTTACAGTCATCCAGAAGTATAATTGGTTGATACGCCAACCCACAAAATACAAGACTAGTCACTAAAGTAGTCGCTAGCTACTGTCCACTGGCGGGTCTCAACTCATGCCCGCAAATCTCTAGCCTCTGGTCTCGCACTTGAGATGCACGATATAAACAACTGTCAGCTGGAAGCTGGTGAGCTACAAACAACAACGCCAAAATAAGTTTATAAAATAGTTAATATAACAACTGATAATCAACTTTACCCGACGCCTCATCGGGAGCGACCCGAAATAGCCTGTGTAGTCCACTCCACAAAGTAGTGGCTAAGCCAGGACCTCTGTGTTGGGAATGACCCAACAAGCCTCTACTCTGCGTATCACAACTATACGCATGATCGACAAGCTCTGCTGTGTGCTAATAAGTATCAACGTATAAAAGGGATCCGCTCGGGACCTGGATAGTAAACAACAAATCTCTTTAAAACACAGTTATCAACGTTTGTGCATCTACCCGAGAAGGTAAGTAACTAACCTGAAGCAAGACTACTATCCCACTATCTACGGCGGTCTCGACTGGTCTCAGGCTCAACTAAAAATCCTGGCAACAATAAACATAACTACAATGTAACTACTAGCTAACAAACTCATAACAACTATACTACTGAACTCACGAACTCAACATAAGTCAACAGGTCAAGACCCACGAGCGCGGCTCCGAGCGCGACCAGGATCGCAGTCGCAGTCCCTCTATTGCGGGCGTCGTCGCGGTCGCGATGCCCTCCACGCTACTCCTCCCATCGTCGTCGTGCTCATATGAGCGCGACCGAGATCATCTTGCTCGCGATCCACATCTCGGTCGCGTTCTTACTACCACCAACCTAACCGACCTACCCTGATCGCGATCGCGACCAGGGGAGCGCGGCCGCGATGCGTCGATGAACAGAGCACTTCGTGCTCTGTTTTGCTCAGCTATAGGGTTTAATCCCCATCAGTCGACTTTTAGCGTCTCCAGGGGTATTGAGCACCCCCATACAATCCTAAGTTACCCCATATAACCAATTAATTCAATCCAGCAGCAATTACTAACCTTGGTTCACTTTTCCCTTCTTGAATTTGTGTCTCAACTTGAAGAAGGTGATTATGATGAGGTGAAATTCCTTAGTTGCAATTGTTTCTGACCTTCTCCCTTGATTCTTTTCCTTGGCTCCAGCTGAATACACACACTTGAGCTGAGTTTTTGAGGAATGAATGCTACAACCCTTCATTCACACACACACACACACACACACACACATATATATATATATATATATATATATATATATATATATATATATATATATATATATAGAATATGGTTCGTGTGAGTACCTAAAAAATGCAGAGTACCGTGAGTACCTGTGAACACACGGGTTTTAGCTGTGAACATGCTCCGAAAAAAAGTTTTTTTTTTAATTTTTTTTCATATTCGTATAGATACAAATAATATAAGCCTATTTGTAAAAGAATTACACGCATTCACACTTTCTAGCGTCTTAAAAGTCATGTGAACGTGAAAAAATTCATGTGAACATGCTTAGCTGTGAACATGCATTCACAACAGTGCAGTTCATGTGAACTTGCATGTTTCACATAGTTATAGTGTGTGTTTATGTGTGATTTTTTGCAAGTAGTCTTATATTATTAATTTAAACATGATTATGAAAAAAATTTTCAAAAAAAATGGTTTTAAGCGAGGTACCTCCGGTACTCCGCAAAACTAGTGGTACTCATTTGAACCTATATATATATATATATATATATATATATATATATATATATATATATATATATATATATATATATATATATATATATATATATATATATATGTTTTGGGTCCAAACCCAATTAAAACGAGTATAATACTCAATATCCACTAATTAAACACCCGTAAACCCAATTACTCATTAATTAATAATTCGGGTTTAGAATGTTAATTAACTCATTAAAATAATCTCAAATCCATTATCATTACTAAAACGGTCATTATCTCAACCAATTAAGATTTACACATAACAGCAATCTACTTTATCAAATCACGTGTAACTGACCAATTAAATTTCACCAACTTTTTAAGATAATTATTACAGCCAATAAATGAATTTTACGTACCTGCTATTATTTTCCGGATGTTACAGTTAAACATAGACAAAAATAATTTAGTAACTAAATGTGTATGTAAAAAAAAATTTTAATGACTAAATATTGTGTAGAAAAAATAATTTAGTGGTTCAATTGAAAAAATCTGAAAGTTGAATGGTAAAAAATGACAACCCATTTTATAATATCTAATTATTTTTTATATGGGGGTTAACTATAGATTTAAAAAATAATCCCACATAGCACATGCCAATAACAAATCTATCTATTCTATTATATAAGTAACTAGATGTCACATGACACCTAGATGGAACGCCAATTGGCTAAACATGGGATTGCCACGTGTACCTAACAATTTCCTATTTAATTTGTTTTTAAAATTTCTTTTTTTTTTTCAATCTATCTATAAATACTATTAAAAAAGTAACTATTTTGTCACGTGTCGTCATTTGCTATTGCCACATGCCATCACATCCTACCGTCATTTGGATCTTATATTTTAAATTTATAATTAATCCATAATAAATAATTTAAATAAATCTAAATCTTATCTGATATAAAACTCAAATTTGAATTTGAATGATAATTTTTTTTTATGTATTTATATTTATTATATTATATAAATAGATATTATAAATTTGATAAATTATATAAATTATCCTACAAGATTAATGAAATTAAATTTTTAAATTTATACCCATGTTATACATGGGTTTATACAGTGATGATATATAACAAAATAAATACTACTTAAATAGTATTGATATATATATAGATATCGAACGCTATGTTTAGGTTGTTGGACTAAGTCATTCGTGAGTTTCTTTATTTATATAATATTACATATATAGATAGAAATCTTAGAACTTGTATATATAATTAATTTAAGGTTTTTAGTTGAGTTTTAGATACCATTTGTCCCACAAGAACTCGGTGGCCACACAGTGAGTTAAAGAGAGAGGAATGGAGGAAGACGGCGGCATATCGGTGTTGCCGGACGGTTGCCTGTCGGAGATACTATCGGTTACTTCACCTCAGGATGCGTGTAGAGCTGCCGCCATCTCTAAAGGATTCAACTCGGTTGCAGATTCCGACTGCGTTTGGGAGAGATTTCTACCGCCGGATTACCGTGAAGTCGTTGCGTCGGCGGTTTCTCCGGTGGTTTTTGGATCTAAAAAGCAGCTCTACTTCTTGTTATCAGAGTCACACATCCTTCTTGATCATGGCCATCTGGTAAATTCATCATCCATGTGGTATACTCTTTTAAATACTCTTTATATTTATTTATTTAAAAACTCATGTCAATTTGTTTTTATACTAAGGGTTTATTATGAAAAAAACCAACATATTTTCACATTTTATGTGTTTTCGCGTTAATTTCTTTTCCATAAAAGTCTTCAAGATAATTTTTTCTTTTTGTTTTGTGAAATTTGGACATTACATCCAGGTTTTTCAGTTTTTAAAAACACAGTTTACAAATTACAACAGGCCAGGTACTAATGTTCAAATTTGACTAAACCAAAATAAGAAATAAATTTGAGGACTTATGTGAAAAAAAAAATAAGGAACGAAAATGCAAAAAACATGAAAACATATTAGTTCTTTTCATAATAGACCCTTATAATAAATATAATTTATAAGACAAATTGTTAAGAAATATACATAAACATATAAATTTTGACAATAATGATAACTTGAAACTTTTTAGTCCTAAATATAATAAGGTAAAAGTTCAATTTCATAACTCTTTTTCGACAAAAAAACATTTCATTATCTTTTTTGGTAAAAAAAAATTATAAACATATATTTTTATTGGGATCTTTTTTCGGTTTAAAAAATTTTATGATACATTTATTGTTAATGTTTGTATTTTATATTACAGACAATTTTCTCTAAGTTAAATATTAAGATATCATTATTTATTTTTTATAAAGTTATAACTTTAAAAACTAAAGTTATTAAAGAACTTCAATTCAAAACTATAACCAGTATCAAATAGCTGAAAACTATAGCTATTGAAATGTCTATTAGCTCAACTGTACCCAAAATATGCCCCATAAATCTTTAGTTTTGAAACCAAAAAACCAGAAGGGAGAAAAACATATTGAAATCAGGAATAACAAAGCTCAAATAAAAATTTTGGTTTTGGAATTCTGAGTTTAATTTAGGGTTAACTTTAAAAGAAGTAATTAAATTCCTTTTTCATTGTACAAAAACTTCTAACTGACAAAATATCACGGAATTTGGATATTACCGGTTATAACTGGTTGTAACTGATTGAAGTCATAGGTCACCGTCGACAAATTATCATTGACCACCAGAATTTTTCCGAAAAAGTAAATCCCAACAAAAAATCCACAGATTTCAACAAAAAAAATGTGAATTTGAATCATTAAACACAGACAAATGAGTTCGTTGGAAAAAAGGTTCGTTGCAGACAAAATCACGAAGGTTGGTCAGCTGATTGCAATCAGTTCATTAGGTTGCAAATCATTTTTCTAGAAATAAAAACCTCATTTGATAAGTTGTAGTCAGTTGGAAATTTTTGGTCGATGAAAAATGATTGATGATTTTAATCATAAAAATGGTTATTGATGATTTTAATCATAAAAATGGTCTAACTTAAGATTTTTTTACACAAATATCTCTTATAAAAAGAATACAAAGCCGTGAGAAAGTTTTTGGAAGTTACATACATAGAGGGTAATTATATATATAACAATTTACAACATGCGTAACCTTTACGCCATTTAAGCAGCTTGCCAGGCAGTTCAAGCAGGCAGGTAAGCAGCTGCCTTATTATATTACCATATATATATATAAAACATATTTGTTTTCCTGTGATAACTTTTGATATATTGTATTTTATTAAAATTTGAATATATTATTAGGATCGCATTATTTTTGTCTACATGCTGATATAAAATTTAACGTCGTCGGAACCATTTTCGTTAAGAAGGCAGACATGCAGCTGCCTAAATATAAAACATTATATATGATACATAATTGTTTAGTTGTTCTATTAAAACGTTTGTTATATTTTATAAAAATTCAAATATATCGTTATGATCACTTTCCTTTAAACTACATTTTAACATAAAATTGTATTTCGTCTCAAGCTATTTTAAAATGAATTTTTTTATATTATTTAGTTGATTAATCGATCGCACTCTTTCGTTCACCGAATGGTAAAGCTAGCTGCCTGGCAGGTAAACGACTAATTTTTTTACTTTATATATATATGATATATAACATTTTAGTTTTCCTGTGATAACCTTTGATATATTATATTTTATTAAAATTTGAATATATTATTATGATCGCATTATTTTAATGTACATTCCAGATAGGTAGCTAACGTTATTTTATTATTTTAAAGTAATATATTAATAAAAATATAATTTATGATCCTGCTGCAACGCTCGGAGTGCACACCCTAGTTGCTGTACAATTTTCAAATTGGAAATTTTTAGAAAATGAGTTTAGACTTTAGACTTTTCAAATGATTTTGTAGCTTACCATGTATTTCTCTAATTTTTTTCTACAACTGGATTAACTTTAAACAACGCCAAAAATTCCAAAAGTAGGTTTTATTTTTTTATTATAAATTTCATTATCAATCATTATCTTATATAACTTTTTTAGTTAATTATATATCTCTGCCTTTTATTCTTTTAATTTTATATTTTTTTTTATTATAATCAAGTTTATTTGTTTAACTTTTCTTATATAGTAAATGAAAACATTAAGATGTGTTTGGTTCGCTGGAATCCGAGGAAATTGGAGGTGAAAGAAATCCAATTCCAGTCAATTTATGTGTTTAGTTTAACTATAATAAGGAGTTGGATTCCATCAAAATTGAAATTTTTTAATAAATGAAAGAAAATAACATTCTTTCACACTATGAATGGAATTCAATTACTTTTAAAAAGAGAAAGTGATTGATTACAAAAATAACTCTTATGTGTAACACACGTACTACACTACACCATACCTTGTCTTGCCCCACCCTCACCTACCTATCATATCCCACCTCACCCACCCACCCTACCATACCCTATCAACCCTACTCTTACCTACTACTTACCATACTTACCCCTACTCACCTTCCATCCATAATACATTACTCAGCCTAACATATCCATCTCATCCTATTATTATCCTGGAGACACATCCACCTCTACCCACTTATCTCATCTCATTTCATCCTAACTATTCCACTCCACACGTATGCTACCTTGACCACGCACTTACCCTACCATACCCTAACCACCACAACACACCCACCTGCCCTGCCTTTACCTTTACCCATGACCCACCCACCATTACCTACCCTACTCTACCGAGCCCCATCTTATCCAACCTATATAAAAGTAAGAAGAAAATGACATTAAAATAATTAAATAAATGTCACTACAAGAAAAGTGTCATTTAGTGACACAAAAAAGTGTAATTATATCTTACTTTTTGTGACACTTAAGAAAAAAAGTAGATATATAGAGCAATCTTCTACACTTTTTCTTACTTGGCGACACATATTTTGTCACTATATATCTATAGCCACTCTTTTTGTTGTCAAAAAAGTATCACTATAGGTATCAAAATCTTTTACCTACACAACAAAAAGAGTGGGTAAATATGGAGTGTGTATAGATATATAGTGACTAAAAATATATGTGAGTATAGTCCCCAAGTATTTTGTGACAGGATATTTGTATCACTACTTTAGAAAAAATATGGGTAAAAGATTGCTCTATATCTATTCTTTTTCATAAGTGTCACTAAAAGCGTATGTCACTAAATGACACTTTTCATGTTGTGTGTATTTTGCCATTTGATCTTATTTAATTATAATATATCTGACAGTTTATGAACCAAACAAATTATGCAATTGTATTCCACTTCCATTTTTATCCAACTAAACAGATTTAGATTCCAATTCCAATTCCTTGTAGATTCCGATTCCTTCTAAAACATTCTACATACCAAACGTCACCTAAATGTCTATGTGTCGCTTCTACATTTTATCATATATTATTATTTTCAAAATAAAGGGTTTATTATGAAAGAAAACCAACATGTTTTCACGTTTTTGTCCCTCTATGTTATTTTTTCCACAAAAGTCCTCAAGTTAATTTTTTTTCTTTTTGTTTCAGTGAAATTTCGACATTAAAAACTGAAAAACCGTGTTCTAATTTTCAAATTTCACTAAACCAAAAAGAAAAAAATTAACTTGAAAACTTTTATAGAAAAAAATAACATTGGGACGAAAACGCAAAAAACGTGAAAACATGTTAATTTTTTTTTTAATAATAAACCCTTAAAACATAATTACAGCTTATTATTTTTTTAAATTTAAAATAAAACAGAAATGTAGTATAAACAAATATCATAAAATCTATGTATATCAAATTAAATCTTGATTTTTATCTATATTTTTATTTAGAAGCTAATTTTATTAACTCTAATAAATGTAATTTTATATTGTCTATATATCTTATGGGTAAAAATGTAACAAACTGTCAATTCTTTTTAATTTTGAATAACATATATATTAATTTTTTCTAATTAGTTGATTGGTACTAATGAAAGCATATCAATCTATGTTATCAGACATCTTTACATGATCACATTCAGTTGATCAGTAAATGTGAGGTAAATTTTGAAACCATAATCTCTTAAATGATATGAAAAAAAAAAAGTTAAAGTGATTAAAATAAGACAGCTACGAAGCGACGTTATGCAATATAAATCCGTTTTCTTATCTCGATTACTTTATTAAAAGTTTATAAATATTATTTTAAGATACTTTTATGGAAGAAAAGGTTTTGTATCCTTTTAAACGTTTCATATTTTATTTAGAAGAGGTATATTCTTTAATGAATCATATATAGTTAAACACCTATCAATACAAATTTAGTTTCATATATTTCTCATTGTTAAATAAGAAATATTAAAATTTTTATGATTATAAAAACTGACTTTTTGTATTGGCCTTTGGTTTTTCCAAGAAAAGAAATGTGAAAACAAGTTCGCTACATAAATTAATAAAAAAAAAATGTGAAACATTGCTGAAATATGCAATTTACCTTTGCATTATCATTTGTAAAGAAACGTTTAGCAAAAACAATATATAATTAATTGCATATATAGAAACAATGTTTTGAGAAAATGTATAATTTACTATGCCTTGTTAAACTAACTAGGGTAATTAATTTCTGAGTTAATTGCTAACTGTATTTGGTCGTATATGATTCCATAAGTAGAGCTTCAAGCTAGATAAAGGGAGTGGGAAAAAGTGTTATATGTTGGGGGCAAGGGAGCTATCAATAGCGGGCCAAGATGACGATCGATATTGGCAATGGAGTTGCATACCCGAATCAAGGTCTCTTGCTTTCTCGATCTTCTCTTTATATATAGTGAGTTTCCGATGTTGCGCTATTGTGTATGTATGTATGATTACGATATACCATAATCAAAGCGTGTGTAGGTTTGGTGGAATGGGTTTTGGGTTTGAAAACGATCTGTTGGTTAAGTGGTTTAAAGTTGAAACCAAATATAAGAAAATCATTATGAAAAAAATGAACTCGTTTATACTCATGGGGTTTTCGATCTCTCTTTTCTTTTTGTTTCAGACTAATATTCATTTCCAAACCCGTTTATAAAACAAACACACCCTAACTCTTGGGGGCCGTTTAGCTCGCGAAATGGAATATGAAGTAACTGGAATTTAGTTTATAGTGTATAGTAGTTGATTGGTTGATGCATGAAATAGTGTTTAGGTTAGCTAAGGGTATGAGTTGTGTTAAATATTAAGGAATCCAAATTCATTTACAAATAGTTAGGAACCATTACTTTTTTAAACCATAGATTTCGATGGAATTTGAAAACATCTTTATTAGTTATTTTTGTAATCTAATTTCCAAATACAATATAAGTAAATTACAATTCATTCAAATTAATTCTTTCCGTGAGCCAAACTCACACTTAGTTTATTTCCTTATTGGGTATATTATGAACAAAAAACCAATATGTTTTCACGATTTTTCGTTTTCATACCTCTATATTATTTTTTTCCAGATAAGTCTTCAGGTTATTTTTTTATAGGTTTGTGAAATTTGACTATTAGAGCTCGGTTATAATTGGTGAAACACATTTTTTAAAAACTGAAAAACCGGTTCTAATAGCCAAATTTCACTAAATCAGAAAGAACAAAGTAACTTGAGTACTTTTCTAGAAAAAAAAATAATATTGAATGACGAAAAAGAAAAAAAAAACGTGAAAACATGTTTATTCTTTTCCTAATAATCCCTTCCTTGTATGTTGTCATTTGTGTAGGTTTCCGGAGGTATGCATACTTAGAAAAATGCGTTGGCTTAAAATACAAGGAAAAATAGCTGCTACAATGCTATCACGAAAGACTACATATCTGGCGTATCTTGTTTTTCGAACCACTAGGGATTCTAGGGGACTTGCAGTGTCAGCAACAACGACGGTGAGTTATGGAGGGATAGGTATTGAGACCTCCAATGTTTATCTTCAAAAACCAGGGGCTCGTGGTAGAATATGGCATATTCAGTTACAAGAGAATGACGGGTTTCCTCGTAGGAGAAAAGACAGATGGATGGAGATCAAGTTGGGTGAAATCTACTGTACTGAAGACAAGGATGGTGATATTGAGATGGTGTTTGAGGAGGTTAGACATGAAAATTGGAAAAATGGTCTCATCGTTGAAGGCATTGAGCTTCGACCTAAATAAGCACGTATATATCAAGTCGTTTAGATGAAGTGGTTGTATGTTTAAGATTTATCGATTACATGTATATGTAAAACACATAATAATTATTAGTTTGTAACCAGATTACATCGGCACTGTTTAATTTTTACTTTGTATTTATATGCTTTAATACTTTAATAGTGTCATGATTTTTGTTTAGGAAATGTTTAAAAATAATTTCTTTATTTACAAACAATAAAACGACCGATAAAAGGATATCTTATCTTATTTTATTATAAAAAAATATAGTTATGTTGAGTTATATTTAGAATCTATATCTGCTAGTCTTCACAGTTTAGATTTTCAAATATCATATATTAAAAGTAACTCATTTAAGGTCATTAGTATCTATACCTGTTAGTCTTTTCAGATTAGATCTTCAAATATCATATATTAACAGTAACTCATTTGGGGTCACTTATGTTATCCATTATGTTTATATACCACATATTCTAAACTCAAAAGCTAACACATATCATAAAAATGGTGCTACTAATGGATTTAATGATACGTTTTTGTTGTATTGCTACAGAGAATTCTAGTTTACAACTTAATCAACCTTTAGTGGCACTCAGTTTCATGTGACACAATTTGAAACGATTATGTAGTGCAAATTAATGATGTCAAATTGTTGATCTTTGAAATCAAGTTATTTGTTTTTTACAAACGCATATAGGCGATAAGTCTTAAACGTATAATCACTTGATCGAAAAGACCTGTATATGTTAAAATATGGATGATCAAACAACTACAATATATGCCTTACACCGAAATCATATCATGCTCCAACGTTATCACAAGTCTTAGAATCTGAAAACTTCATGAGGGGAGCTATCGAGCAATTGAACATCAGCTCAATATTCCAAACTTAACGGCACCAAATAAAATCCGAATAAATTGAACTTGGAAAACAAAGAAAAACAGAACTTTTCCTAGGATCCGCCATTGACCATCATCTTTATCCATCGCTCCTTTCTCTTGCAAAGAAACCCATCATTACCATAAATATAATATTTAAGTATTAAAACTCGGTTTTTAAGTTATTAAAAATCTGTTATAACCGGACTCTAATAGTTAAATTTCATCAAACTAAAAAAATAAATTAACTTGAGCTTTTTTCTGAAAGAAAAATAACACCGAAAGACGAAAACGTAAAAACCAATAAAACATATTGTTTTTTTTTTTTCATAATAAACCTTTGTTGTGATATTATATTTAACTTATAGGGTAAATTGTCTAGATAATAAAAAAAAATATAAGAAATAAATTTGACAATAATGATAATGTGTAGTTTATAGTCTGAGAAATAATCATAAGAATGTAACATTTGTATTTCATGATCCTTCCTTAACAAAACAAAAACAACATACTATTATCTTTTCTTAGCCAAAATAAAGTATATGTATATTTTTACCGATGAAAATAAAATTTCATAATCCTTTTTCGGTTTAAAATATTTCATGATACATTTATTATTAAAGTTTGTATTTTATATTACCCACAATTTTCCTCGAGAGTCATGGCTATTAAGAGTTTGAGCTTAAAAACACAACTGATTATATCAAATCTTTATATATGAAACCGAAAAACCAGAAGGGAGAAAAACATATTGAAAACTGAAAAAACAAAGCTCAATTAAAAATTCTGATTTGGAATTATGAGTTTAATTTAAGGTTAACTTTAAAAAAAGTTAATTAAATTTATCTTTCTATTATTTAAGGTAATGAAGTTTGTTTGCAATATAAAAAAATCAAACTTTTATTTATTTAGAGTAAATTACATAAATGGTCCCTGTGGTTTCACTACAAGAAAAGTGTCATTTAGTGACACAAAAAAAGTGTCACTATATCTTACTTTTAGTGACACTTATGAAAAAGAGTAGGTATAGAGCAATCTTTACCCACACTTTTTCTAAATTAGTGACACAAACACATACATTATTAGTCACTATATATCTATACCCACTCCACTTTTACCCACTCTTTTTGTTGTTAAAAAAGTATCACTATAGGTATCATAATCATTTACCTACACAACAAAAAGAGTGGGTAAAAGTAGAGTGAGTATAGATATATATTGACTAATAATGTATATGTTTGTGTCACTAATTTAGGAAAAGTGTGGGTAAAAGATTGCTCTATACCTACTATTTTTCATAAGTGTCACTAAAATTAAGATATAGTGACACTTTTTTTGTGTCACTAAAAGCATGTGTCATTAAATGATACTTTTCTTGTAGTGTTTGCATAAAATTTTGGATACGGTCCCTGTAGTTTCAATTTTGCATAAACAATCCTTATTACCACTGTTTACTTGTAAAAATGGTCCATCTACCGTTAAATTTAACAAACAAGTGGTTAAATATTTAATAATGACCATTTTACCATTTTCTTTGATAACATTTTGGTCCCTCAAGTTTGTAGTTCATTTTAGTTTTGCTCCCTCAAGTAAATTTTTTTATTTAACTCTTTTATTATTATTATTATTTTAACTTTTTACATGTTAATTTTTTTGTTTATTGAGTTTCCTATATTTTAATATAATTTATAATTTAAATTACAAACTTAATTATTTTTTTTATTATAAACAATTGTATCAAATTAAAATCCATTTCCTTTATTAGCTTTTTCAAATGAAAAATACAAACATTTTATATTGTAGTTTCCAAACGAAAATCAATTTATTTTTCTAGTTTTTCAACCAAACCATTACCTTTTATTTATTTTTTCTCTGAACAAAAAACTACGAACCATTACGCTTTAAAGTTGTTTAAAAAAATGAAATAGTGTGTAGCCTTTTTATTTGAAAAATCTGAAAAATGGAATGGTTTTACTTTTTTACTATTGAAAAAAAGTTTAAAACGTAATGATTAAAATAATATAAAAATCGAACAAAAAATAGACCCATTTTGATTTTTTTAGCTTTTTCCAAACGTACAAAATACGATTTTACAATAAATGAAATAGTCTATTTTTTGTTTGGTTTTTATGTTATTCTAATCATTACGTTTTTAACTTATTTCAATCGTAAAAAACTACAAACCATTTCATTTTTTTGTTTTTCCGAAAAAAAGGTTACACACTATTTCAATTTTTTAAAAAACTTTAAAACGTAATAGTTCGTAGTTTTTCGTTCGGACATAAAAAATAAAAGGTAATGGTTTGGTTCGAAAAACTAGAAAAATAAAATGATTTTTTTGTTTGGAAAAACTGAAAATCAGAATTATTCGTAGTTTTTTCGTTTGCAAAAACTAATAACAGACTTGTTTGTATTTACTTTCGTATTCCAAAACACATAAAATCGGAATATGTTGAATCTTTTGGTACAGATGAAATAAAAAAATAGATTGGTTTTCGTAGCTTTTTACGTTTAAAAAAATGAAAAAAATAAAACATGAATGGTTAATAACTTTTTTTTCGTTTGTAAAAAGAAATAAAAGCTTAAGATTCAAATTTTTTTGGTTTGAAAAACTACAATATAAAATATTTGTAATTTTTCATTCGAAAAAGCTAAAAAACGAAATGGATTCTAATTTGATACTATTGTTTATAATAAAAAATTAATAAGTTTGTAATTTAAATTGAAAAATATATTAAAATATAGAAAACTTAATAAATAAATAAATTAATACGTAAAAAGTTAAATAAATAATAAATAATAATATTAACTTTTATGATGATGATAAAAGAGTTATATAAAAAATTTTACTTGAGGGATCAAAACTAAAATGAAATACAAACTTAAGGGACCAAAATGTTATCAAAGAAAAGGGTAAAATGGTCATTATAAAAGATTTAACCATCTGATTGTTAAAGTTAACGGCAGAAGGACCATTTTTGCAAGTAAACAGTGATAATAAGGATCGTTTATGCAAATTGAAACCACAAAGATCGTATCCAAAATTTTATTCAAACCACAGGGACCATTTCTGTAATTTACTTTTTTTTTTAATGGTAACCAAATTTACTTGCAATAAAAAAAATCAAAATTTCATTTTCTTAATCATTAAAGGTACGTAGTTAACTTACATCTTTTTTTATTGTATACTAGATTATTGGCCCATGTAACACATGGGGCAACGTAAGAAATTCTAAATACGATAACTTAAAATATTATTATAAGAAATAATAAGGTAATAATATTTTGATATTAACTGACATAGATAAATAATTAAAATTATATTAAATATAAATTAGTTATTCTTATTATAATAAATATATATTGAAGATATGAAAATATATATTTGAAATACTGATTATATTACAATAAAAACTAAATCAATTTTGTAATGTTTTTGCTTTTAAATTTGAAAACAATATTTACAATATTATTGGAAAGTATTACTTTTATGAAAATTATTATAGTGTTGCTCTTTTCATATTTAGATTTGTTTTTTAATGATAAAAAACTTAAAATCATGTTTTATATAAAATCTTTTTTTGATTCAATTGATTATGAAAAAAAAATTTAAATCGATTACGATTGTTAACATAATTTTAAAATAAATATTAATTTTCAAAATTTAAGAATGAGAACGAATTTTAAATATACGATTAAACATTTAACATTTTCTTTAAATTTTTTGAAAAACTAAAAAATTACTAATCAAATAGATCATTTTAGATAAAACATTTTAGGAAAATTAGAGGTTGAATTAGGAAGCATTTAAAATTATTTAATTGTATAAGTTTCCATTAATATTTTAAAATTTCTAAAATAAATTAGATGAGTTAATTGAAAGAGTTATATAATGAAAAATGGGCGGGAAAATGAAATTTTAGAGAAATGTGGCAAAATCATTTTGGTTTATTAATAGATATAGATATAAACAAAAATTTATTTTTTTAATTATTTAAAGTAACCGATCACCTTAAATATAAAAAAAAAAATGAAAGTTTTGTAAACAAATATGGTTGTTATAAATAATAAAAAAATAATGTTGAACACCTTTTTTGACAATTAATCCTTTAATTTAAGATTAAAACTCATTTGTTGAGTACCTGACACTGCGTATCTGTAAAAACTATATATGGTTTTCAAGGATAAATAATGAATCGTTAATTCATGAGGGGTTAACCGGTTAAACGATTGACACTTAGATTTTGTTTGTTTTTTAAAATATTGATGCCCGCGATCTGCAGATTTAGCTGTAGAAGTCTGCAGTCACTAGAAGATACGGGAAGAGCTTTGCAGATGTTTACTTTTGTCAATTAGAAGATACGGGAAGAACTCCGAATACGCGGGCAGACTATAAAAAACAAATGCACTTTCATAATAAACCTCTTCCCGCGTCTTCGATTTCGCAGACACAAGTGTTCCGTAGATCTTCAACAAATTAAATAAAACATGACGTTAGAATTCTTTAAAAATTTAACGCACATAAGTTTTAGCTCGTTGGGATCACTATCTTTATGAAAAGTAGGAGACCGTGAGATAGTTTATTGGAAGTTACATGGAGAGAAATCACCATCATATATACATACAATTATCAAATGGGTTTGTCCAAATGAAAAATTATAACATGACAAATTATGATTGGTTGATTTTTTTTTTATTTTAAACTTTTCGTAACACACCATTGTCTTAGTATTATCTTTTATTTAGCCCATCTATTTTATATAACTATTTGTTTAATCCTTTTTTAATGTTTATTATTACAATATTTTTTACAAACTTAAAATTATGATTTTAATTATAATATGTTGGGAGTGTTGTCTTTTGAAACTATTATGTTATCTTTAATTGTATGAAAAAGACTTTATTCAAATGGCATAATACAAGATTCTAATGAAATTGCTTTCTAATTAAAATGCTAATTAATATTTAGATTTTTTTTATCAAATATGATCATGTTTAACATTGAATCTTACGATTATTAACGTTGGCAATCCCTAATCGATGTATAGGAGACATTACCATTATAACTTTATTTGAGTTGATTGTAAAACAACAAATTAAATTAACGAATAAACCTAATCAATATCAGGTTTTCAAGTTATGGTTATGAATATTTAATTATTAATTCCAGTTCTGATTCAATTTAACAAGACATGGTTTATAAGTTTAACATTATAACGAACTTAATGAGTTAAGTTTAACTCGGTCAGCAGACTAAAGTGTTTGTTTGCGTCTTTTCTGATTAATTTAAAATCCTTTCGGTCAGACAAATGGTTAAATAAGAAAGTAGCACTCGTCCTCGTTCAGTTTCCTTTTTTCCTCAAATACCCTCATCCCCTTCTTTGATTCTTTCAATGACCCTCCAATACTTTTCCTATTTGTCAGATATTAGAGTTTTATTTGGAAATTTCCTTCCACTGTGCTATTGTCATGCGTCTTTTTTCTTTATTTTCTTATTAGGGAAAATGACATCAAATAGCTCTGAACTTTTGACTTTGTACACATTTATGTAGTGAACTTTTTTTTGTGCACATTTGGTAGTCAAAGTTTTAAAATTGTTCCAATTTGGTAGTTGGCGTACATGTAAACCGGTTGCTTCCGGTTTCGATGCCTATGTGGACAATTTTTTAATGACGAGGCTACCCGTTTTTATATTATACTCGGTTTTATCTATGTGGCAACCCGTTTTCTAAAATCATCTGGTTATAAACCCGGTTCATTTTTCATACGATCGATCCAACTTGTAGAACCGGGTTTATAACCGGGTAATAAAACCGGGTGATTTTATAAAAAACGGGTAGCCACATAGATAAACCCGGGTATAATATAAAAACGGGTAGCCACGTCATTAAAAATTGTCAACGTAGGCATCGAAACTGGAAGCAGCCGGTTAACAGGTACGCTAACTACCAAATTGAAACAATTTTGAAACTTTGACTACCAAATGTGTACAAAAAAAAGTTCACTACATAAATGTGTACAAAGTCGAAAGTTCAGAGCTATTTGAAGCCATTTTCCCTTCTTATTAATACTGGTTTATATCCACGTATTACGTGGATATTTTTAATTAAATTTATTTATATAGAATGTATATGAGTAAAAATAAAAACATACAAAAATACAGATTAAAAAATAGAGTATATTTATATTTTTAAAAAATATTAAATTGTATTTACTGTTTATTTTTTATAAGTTGTAATTGTAACACCCTCTAATCCCAGTAAAAAAAGTCACGTCATTTACAATACACATGTGGCATAAACGCATATAAAATCCATCACACATGTCAAGGGTTTACACAACACTGATTAATTAAAACATTTTGATACACATTAGGCACAATGTCTAGAAGTCAACCCGACATACAAAACCCGACCCGGACCCAAATATTCACATACAACCCAGTATCATTTATCCCAAAGTTTCCGATAAAGTAGTCACATACTGATAACAAAAGTAGAATCTCTCGATCGCAGCAAGTCAAGCTCCTATCTTCGCTCAGGAGCTGGCGGCCCTATCTTCGGTTCCCCTGATACACACATCAGAATCGAATACGTAAGCTTCGCAGCTCGTGAGTACACAAGGGTTAGACACTGCACAATTCACATAATCACATGTCGCATATCACATGACAACCCTACACTACGTGGCATAACACATGCCAACCGGCCTCTAATCAGAGACCCTAGAGATCCAATTACAGAAAGAGATACTCATCTCAATTGGGGAATCCCTCCCCCTGGAGCCAAGCCACGCCCGTGGAGGCTAACAGGAGTAACGGCCGCATATATATATGGGAACCCTACACAGGGTTAAACAGGGCTACACCGCTCCCGCGATAACCCATCGCAATATATAGTAATGGATCTCAAACATATAACACATATAAAGAAGGAAAGATCATACCTGAGGGGCAACTCGCAGTGCCCAAACAATTCATATAATCACATATGAAATATTAACACAAAAGACTCGAAAGACAGCGACTAGTCTTTGGAAAAAGCCTCGCGTACTCACCTGGATCACCCCGCACAATTTCCCTAACTGATCGATCCGAACCGGTCCGCGACAATCTCTGGTAGCCCCTGTACACAAATTAATTCTCCCAGATTAATCTCAATTATCCCATAACTGTTAATATACCCAAATGAACCCCACAAAACAGCCCAACGGACCCCCAAAGCCCAAACCGACCCAAGCCCGCAGAAGCCGGATCGCGGCCGCACTGGCCCGATCGCGGCCCGCGCTCCCCAAGAACATCGCGACCGCGCTCGCGTCGAACAGCAGTCCCCTGTTTCTGTTTCTGCTCTGTCCAGGAGAATTAATCTCCCCAAATCCGATTCCCAGCAGAAAACCACATAGGATTGATACCAAAATACTTCTAAAACATACCCTAACCAATTCCCATCATATCACATGATTAACACACAAAAATTTCATTCAATTGGAAGGATTTACTCACCTTGAACTCAAGAACACAATTAGAAGACTTTCAATCTGAATTTGCAACTTCAATCACTTGATTTGGATCCAATTTGAAGCTCCAGCAGAATAAGTTCACACACACACACACACTTTTCCCTTGAAATTGCACAAAAGAAAGATAAGGATGCACGTCACAGACACATATCACACATAAACGGATCCCGTTATATCGCGGGTTCGACACCGATACCCGACCCCAATATCAAAAATCCACTATTCATATCAATAAATCCCATTTAATCCCGTGAATCCATATTTATAATTTATCCACTAAAATTATATCCCGAATCCACGTAATCCCCGTCCCGACACGTATAATCCACTATACGGGACGCAATTGGACCAACGCAATATTCAATAAAATAATTGGTCAATAGGATAATTACACGTACCTGCTCGGGAGTCGGGGTGTTACAAATCCTCCCCCCTTACGAAGATTCCGTCCCGGAATCTAGCTCTGGCTCTGGAACAGGAAAGGATAGCGGCTCCGCATCTCGGATTTGGGCTCCCAAGTTGCGCTGGTACCCTTATGATGTCTCCATTGAACGAGTACCAATGATATCTCCTTATTGCGCAACTTCTTCACCTTCCGATCAGTAATCATCTCTGGCTGCTCAGCATATCTCAATTGATCATCCACTGATATCTCAGACAGCGGCACATACTGATCCTCCTTCGCTAAGCACTTTCTCAGATGGCTCACGTGGAATGTATCATGAACACCGGCTAACTCTGGCGGCAATCTCAATCGGTAGGCCTGATCTCTGACCCTGGCAATGATCTCAAACGGCCCTATATACCTCGGACTCAGCTTGCCCCGGTGCCTAAATCAGATAACACCCTTCCATGGAGACACCTTCAGCAACACCTGATCCCCGACACTGAATTCGAGCTCCGAAGTACGGCGGTCAGCGTAACACTTCTGACGGCTCTGAGCAACACGCATATGCTCACGGATCACAGCTACTTTATCACTCGTCTCCTGAAGTAGCTCGGGCCCACTGATCGGTCGCTCACCGACCTCACCCCAACACACTGGGGTCAGACACTTACGGCCATATAACGCTTCAAACGGTGCCATTTTAATCGAAGCATGGTAGCTATTGTTATACGCAAACTCAACTAACGGGAGATGCACATCCCAGCTACCCTTGAAGTCTATGACACATGCTCTCAAAATGTCCTCGAGTTACCGATTGGTGCGCTCAGTCTGCCCATCTGTCTGAGGCCTATAGGCTGTGCTCAACTGAACCCGGGTACCCAGCTCTCTCTGGAAACTCTGCCAGAACCGCGAGGTGAATCGAGTATCGCGATCAGAAGTAATCGACTTCGGAATCCCATGCCGCGACACCACCTCATCAATATACAGCCGCGCTAGCTGGTCCATCGTGATCGTACCCCGAACAGGAAGAAAATGCGCACTCTTAGTCAACCGGTCCACTATGACCCAGATCATGTCGTTCCCACGCACAGTACGAGGAAGTCTGACGATGAAATCCATCGTGATGTGGTACCACTTCCACTCAGGAATCTCCAGAGGCTGTAGACGACCGTGCGGTTTCTGATGCTCACTTTTAACCCGCAAACATGTCATACACAGCTCGACATAACGGCCCACGTCCCTTTTCATACCCGGCCACCAGTAGAACTCTCGGAGGTCTCGGTACATCTTGGTGCTCCCAGGGTGAATGGATAGCTTCGACTTATGCGACTCGTCAAGGATCAGCTGTCGCAAGTTCCCAACTCTGGGAACCCAAACTCTGCTTCTCAACATATATACACCCCGGTCATCCCTGACCAACGCTTCGGTCTGCCCCACCAACCTCTCTCTCTTCACATTCTGCTCCCGCAGACCCTCTATCTGTGACAATCTCAGACTGTCAATTAGGGTAGAGGTGATCTCGAGTCTCACAGCTCGGGAGGTAACCGTCTGAACACACGCCTTACGACTCAAGGCGTCAGCAACTACGTTCGCCTTCCCAGGGTGATACTGTATCTCACAATCATAGTCTTTCAGAAGCTCTAAACTGCGTCTCTGTTGCATGTTCAATTCCTTCTGACTGAAAAGATACTGAAGGCTCTTGTGGTCAGTATAACCACAAACTGGGACCCATACAGATAATGTCGCCATATCTTTAGCGCAAAGACGATGGCATCCAACTCAAGATCATGGACCGTATGATTCTCCTCATATGTCTTCAACTGCCTCGAAGCGTAGGCAATCACCTTGCCCCGCTACATCAACACACAACCCAGCCCCGTCCTTGACGCATCACAGTACATAGCGAAATCATCCGTACCCTCGGGCAAGGCCAACACCGGCACCTGGCACAATCGAGCTCTCAACTCAGCAAAGGCAGTCTCCTGCTCGTCATTCCACTCGAATGGTACGCCTTGCCGTGTTAGTCTCGTCAACGGCATGGCTATCCGCGAAAAGTCTTGGATGAATCGTCTGTAGTAGCCTGCTAATCCCAGGAAACTACGAATCTTTGGCACGGTCTTAGGCTGCTCCCAACTCATCACAGCCTCGATCTTCGCGGGATCCACTTTAATGCCCTCACTGCTCACAATATGGCCCAAGAACTGCACCTCTCGGAGCCAGAACTCGCACTTCGAAAACTTCGCATATAGTCTCTCTCTCTCTGCAGCACACTCAGGACCTCCCTCAAGTGCTGCTCATGCTCCTCAGCGCTCCTCGAATAGATCAATATATCGTCTATGAACACAATCACAAACCGGTCAAACATGGCTCTACACACCCTGTTCATCAAATCCATGAAGGCTGCGGGTGCGTTAGTCAGTCCGAATGGCATGACTAGAAACTCGTAATGTCCATAGCGCGTCCTGAAGGCTGTCTTGGGCACATCCTCTTCCCTGACCTTCAGCTGATGATATCCCGATCGTAAATCAATCTTCGAGAAAAAGCTAGATCCCTGCAGCTGGTCGAATAAATCGTCAATCCGCGGAAGTGGATATCTATTCTTCACCGTCACTTTATTTAGCTCCCTGTAATCGATACACATTCACATGGTACCGTCTTTCTTCTTTACAAACAACACCGGTGCTCCCCACGGTGATGAACTCGGACGGATAAATCCCCTATCCAGCAACTCCTGAAGCCGAGTCATCATCTCTCGCATCTCAGTGGGTGCCAGCCTATAAGGCGTCTTCGCAATCGGCACCGCTCCAGGGATAAGGTCGATCCGGAACTCTACCTGGCGATCTGGCGGTAGCCCAGGTAGCTCATCTGGGAATACCTCAGGGTAGTCTCGCACTACAGGTACATCCCCTACCTTCGTCTTCTCCTTCTGGGTGTCAATCACATATGCCAGGAAGGTCTCGCAACCCTTCGTCACGTATCTCTGAGCTCTAACCATCGAGATGATCCCAATCTCGCCCTTTCGCCTCTCCCCGTATACTATGACGACCTCAGTCTCAGAATTCGGTATCCTGATCATCTTCTTAGCACAAAGAATGTCTGCCTGACGGGCTGTCATCCAGTCCATACCGACGATCACATCGAAGCTGCTAATCTCGATAGGCAGTAGATCGATCAGGAATCGATGAGTATCGATCTCGAGTACACACTCTCGATACACACGGCTCACTAAGGCGGTACTACCGTCTACCCTCTCAACAATCAATGGCACAGATAGCACAGTAGGAGCAACAGTAAAATAAGCACAGAAAGACACTGACACATATGAGCGATCGGCTCCAGAATCAAATTAGACTCGCGCACGCAAGCCGTTCAGAATGTACGTACCCGTAACGACATCTGGAGCATCTCTGGCCTCCTCAGCTGTGGCCTGGAACACTCGGCCTCTGGCCCTCGGTGGTGCATCCCTGCGGGAGGTAGAAGAAGAAGGCTCTGCTCTAGCACCGCTCGTGCTCGCTCCTGGTACTACTGGTGCTGTCTTATGGCAATCTCTCATGCGGTGGCCTGGCTTCCCACATCGGAAGCATAATGCCTCAGGGGCTGTGCATGCTGTAGCTGTGTGGCCGAACTGACCACATCTGAAACATCTGAACTGATCGCCAGCACACGGCCCGGCATGCCTGCGGTGGCATCTCGGACAATCTCGCTCCCTAGACGAACTGTCAGCTCTGCTCCCTGATGCCCGGGACCCCTGCCCAACACTGCTCTGACTAGCTGTACGACTATCTCTCTGGCCCTGACCTATGGATCTGTCATCTCGGCCTCTATCTCTGCCTCTGTCCCTGCCTCGGTCCCTACGCGGACCTGTACTCTGCTCCTGATGACGGCCCTGCTCGGGCTGCTGCTCTCTCGGCTCACGCCAATAGCTAGACTGCTCGGAGACCCCTGTACGCTGTCTCTGGGTGGGCGGCTGCTCTCGCTGCCTCTCGATCTCTCGCTCCCTCATGCGAGCTAACTCCAGTGCTCTAGCGAAAGATGACGTCTCCTACAATCCCACAAACTCCCTGATGTCAGGTCTCAAGCCGTCAACAAAAGCATCGGCCTTGCGCCTCTCTGTATCCACATGCTGCGGCGCAAACTGGGAGTACTCGTTAAAGCGATCCACATACTGTTGCACGGACAGATCCCTCTGCTGTAAATGGAGGAAGCGGCGCTCCATCTCTCTCTGCTCATCACGGGGTGCATACTGAATCTCAAACATGTCCTTAAACTGGGCCCAGGACATCGCATATGCACGAGAGTCAGACATAGATGACTCAATGGATCTCCACCACTGTGAGGCTCCACCCCTCAACTGATACGTGGCATACCCAACCATGTCCTTCGGGTCCACATGAGCAACCCGAAAAGCAGACTCAATCTCGCGCTCCCACGCGAGTGCCATCCCTGGCTCACCCCCGCCTCTGAACTCTGGAGGATTCCCAGTCATGAAATCCTTAAATGAACCCCCTCGCTGAGATGTAGACGAAGAGGCACCCGTGCCCGTATCCTGACCACCCCCAGTACGTGGCCCCGTATCATGCCTCTGCTCTCTCTCCTGCTCTCTCTGCTGTCTATAGAACTCAGTGAGAACCTCAAGCAACTCTGACTTGCGGATATACTCATCACCCGACGGCTTACCCGCACCAGAACCCTCTCCCTGATCTGCCATGCTGATCTGCACGAAACAAGGCAATTAAGCACAAAGAAGTAAGTCTCCCAGCGTTATACACTAAGCCAGGATAATTAAATCCTCTAGTATCCGTCACCGGAATACTCCCCAAGAATCTGAACACGGTCTAAGCTCAAGCATCCACTGATACTCAATACTAAAACCAAAAGCTCCGATACCATACATGTAACACCCTCTAATCCCAGCAAAAAAGCCACGTCATTTACAATACACATGTGGCATAAACGCATATAAAATCCATCACACATGTCAAGGGTTTACACAAACACTGATTAATTAAAACATTTTGATACACATTAGGCACAATGTCTAGAAGTCAACCCGACATACAAAACCCGACCCGGACCCAAATATTCACATATATGGGAACCCTACACAGGGTTAAACAGGGCTACACCGCTCCCGCGATAACCCATCGCAATATATAGTAATGGATCTCAAACATATAACACATATAAAGAAGGAAAGATCATACCTGAGGGGCAACTCGCAGTGCCCAAACAATTCATATAATCACATATGAAATATTAACACAAAAGACACGAAAGACAGCGACTAGTCTTTGGAAAAAGCCTCGCGTACTCACCTGGATCACCCCGCACAATTTCCCTAACTGATCGATTCGAACCGGTCCGCGACAATCTCTGATAGCCCCTGTACACAAATTAATTCTCCCAGATTAATCTCAATTATCCCATAACTGTTAATACACCCAAATGAACCCCACAAAACAGCCCAACGGACCCCCAAAGCCCAAACCGACCCAAGCCCGCAGAAGCCGGATCGCAGCCCGCGCTCCCCAAGAACATCGCGGCCGCGCTAGGCGCGTCGCGACCGCGCTCGCGTCGAACAGCAGTCCCCTGTTTCTGTTTCTGCTCTGTCCAGGAGAATTAATCTCCCCAAATCCGATTCCCAGCAGAAAACCACATAGGATTGATACCAAAATACTTCTAAAACATACCCTAACCAATTCCCATCATATCACATGATTAACACACAAGAATTTCATTCAATTGGAAGGATTTACTCACCTTGAACTCAAGAACACAATTAGAAGACTTTCAATCTGAATTTGCAACTTCAATCACTTGATTTGGATCCAATTTGAAGCTCCAGAAGAATAAGTTCACACACACACACACACACTTTTCCCTTGAAATTGCACAAAAGAAAGATAAGGATGCACGTCACAGACACATATCACACATAAACGGATCCCGTTATATCGCGGGTTCGACACCGATACCCGACCCCAATATCAAAAATCCACTATTCATATCAATAAATCCCATTTAATCCCGTGAATCCATATTTATAATTTATCCACTAAAATTATATCCCGAATCCACGTAATCCCCGTCCCAACACGTATAATCCACTATACGGGACGCAATTGGACCAACGCAATATTCAATAAAATAATTGGTCAATAGGATAATTACACGTACCTGCTCGGGAGTCGGGGTGTTACAGTAATTATCTTTTTGGTGAACGTAGACGTGACACGTGACACTTGATGTTTTCCTTTATTATACATAATAATAATAATTTCCACAACTAATTCAAATTTTTTACATTTGGATCTAATTATGATTATTATGGATAATACTGATAGATATTTATTTTAGATAAACATTAATTTTAAATGTTACAAAATCTAATTTATTATTAATTAATTAATGAAAAAAACAAATTAAAATTTAATGCAATTAAGTTAAGGTGTTAAATTTGGAAAAAAGATGTGGAAAAATAAAATTTTCTTGTATTGTAGAAGTGACATATGACATGAATTGTTTTGTTTTATTATAATATACAGGTTAATCACTCATGTATTACATGGGTTGACTTAGAAAATACATATTTTTTTTATATATTAATAAATTATTATAAAATTTATATATAATTAAAATAAAAAAATTGAAAGCTAGTTAAATTAAAGATAAAAAAATACTTAGTTGTTTGATATTGAATTAAAAAATATTATTATATTGTATTATTAAAAACAGATAATATGTGTTTACAAAAAATGTTTTTTTTTTATTTTTTTTAACTTCAAATATTAAATATCAATGTAAGAAACACAAAACTTCAATTATGTGAATGTGTATATATTTTGAAAATGATAAAAATATAAAATTGGAATATCTGAAAATCAACAATCAAAATTTATCATATTCACAATTGAAATTTTATCAATTAAACTATAAATCTTGTTAGCAAAATAATTAACAAAAATTTTTAACTTTATTTACTACACTTCTACATTTAAATCCAATTTTTACATTTGAATTTAACTATGATCATTAAGGATAATAATGACACATATTTATTTTAGGTAAATATTAATTCATTAATGAAAAAATTAAAATCAAAATTTAATGTAATTAAGTTAAGTTAATAAAATTGGCAAATGAATTAAGAAAATGACATAAGTATAATTATTGATTTTAATTAAGGGTATAAGAGACGTGTCCTAAATAATTATGAATTGTCATTAATCTGGACCATTGATTTATTTCCATCTAATGGTCCAAAAACTCCAAGTGGTTTTCTTATTATATATAGTATAGGTTTCTTTTGCTTTTGTCATATTGACATGAAGTTACAATAATTAACATGAATTTACAATAACTTGTGATGGTTAACTTATTGATTAAAAAAAAATATTGACATGAATTTACAATAATTTGTGATGGTTAATTTATTGATTAAAATATGTGATGATAATTTGATTTGGTGTTTATGTTAATAAAATGAATTTATTATCAAATATATTTACTCAAATTATACGTATAAATAATATTTATTAAAGGGTAAATTGGTAATTTTTATTTTTTAGAGAGTTGATTCAGTATATAAACAAACAACAATTATGTTTATCTAGACAGTCAACTTAATTTAGATAGTCAATTTTATCCAATCAGAATTTAATGGCAAAAGCAAACAAACAGCCCTTAACAGTATCATTTGGTTTGTTTTTTTTTTATATATATCAGCTTTTCAATTTCACGAATACTTCGATCCTGATTTAGTTGGGTTTTATTATTTAAACTGTTTAAAAAATATTATTTATTTTTTTTTCATATTTATTTTTATAATTAATGTTTTAAAACGCAATAACTCGTTGCAGTACAATTTTCAAATTTGATATTTTTTTTATAAATTGGTTTAGACGTTTCAAATGATTTTATAGCATATTTACTTTTCTAATATTTTTCTACAACTGGGTTAACTTTGGACAGCTACAAAAATTCTAAAAGTAGGTTTTATTTTTTTATCATAAATTTCATTATCAGTCATTATTCTCTACCTTTTTTAGTAATATAACTTTTTTAGATAATTATTCTCTACCTTTCTGTCTTTTAATTTTATATCTTTTATTATAATTAACTTTTTTGTTTAAATTCTTATCTTAATGTAAACATTAAAAGTCTATATGTTACTTCTACGTTTTATTAAAATATTATGTCTAAAATAAAAAATAAATACACCTCATTATTTTTTAAATTAAAATAAGACAAAAATATATTCTAAACAAAATGTCATAAAATCTATTCATGATTTTCTTATCTATATTTTTATTTAGAAACTATGTTATTAAAATATAATTATTTTAATTTTCTATTATGTATATTGCGACACCCTTGCCACAATAACCACATTTACATAACACCCAGGAAATCACCAACATACAAATAACTTAATGATCTGATAGCTTAAATTACAGTGCGGAAGCATAAAATGCAAAAATAAAATAATACAAATTTGTCATACACCCTACAGTGCTACATAGGTTACACGTCTAACTCTACAAACTCAAAAGTAATACATCATCCCCAAATTTATTACAAATGTAATTCCATAAACCAAATACCAAGTGAAACAGTAGGAATCTTCAAATGCTTCAACAAACGTCCTAGCTAGATGGTCCCGCAGCGGATTTCCCTTTTCCTGTAAAAAGTCAACAACTGAAGGGGTAAGCTAAAGCTTAGTGAATACCATATGATTTTACACATTCTACAAATCATTATGATGCCACCCAGAGTAACCGCGGTAACACATACCGTATACTCCACACGTACTCAAAGTACGCACACCCGAGCCGCAGCTCCTTCGAGCTGACACTCGGCATAAGAAAACTAACCATCTGAGGCAGACATTACATCGGGGATGACTTACTGTCTATCCTGACCACAGAGGTGTCAAACTCTTGATCATATAACACAGTAACATCAGAGTACAGATGCGACCACGCAGGTCCATCGATAGGATGCACAACAAATGAACGGACATGCAACAAGTATGAATGTGCATCAACATATACGCATGTTAGTAGAGTGCCAAACGAATATGAAACAACATGCCTCAGCAGGCAATGCAAACATAATGCAGATGCAGCAATGTAAAAATCAAAGGTACTCACAGTGGGTGCGTTATTAAACTTCAGTTAATTTTATTTCTCCTCAGGATTTCAACCGGATCCACAAAGTACCTCACTGTGGGTTAGACAACACCACAAGGGACCTGTTAAGTCAGTTGTAACAACACATTGTGTCAATAATTGTTTAATTTTATAAAACTTAATTTATAAGTTTTGCAATAATTGATCCTCATTTCGGATCCATGTCCGAATTCGGACCCCACCCGAATTCGGATCCCACATACATCCCAATTCGGTCCTATGCAAGTTCGAATTTCGGACCCAAGCTAATTTCGGACCCCATTACAAGTTCGGGCCCATCCGAATTCGGTTCCCAACCGAATTCGGACCCCCATCCAAATTCCTACACTTAGAAATATTTTGATATATTAATTTTCCTGAAATCCGGGCCTCATCCGAATTCGGACCAGATCCGAGTTCATCTCGGATCCGAATTCGGATCCTACCCCATTCGAACTTGTGCAGTTTTTAACATTTTCCAGATTTTAATTCCATCATTTTTGGTACTTTTTCAATACATGAAATAATTTATACCAACTTAAATACATTTAATTTCAAGCATTTTAACACTAACATTAACATGCGCTTTCATACCAAATTCAATCCTTTTTGACCCCTTTTCATCATCCATCGAACACACACACTAAAACACACACAAAATCCTCAAATCCATACTTTTAGTTCGAATCAGGAGCTGAAATTTAATATGTAGCATCATAAACACTAGATTTAAACTAATCCACCACTAGATCGTACATGCATTAACATTTCAACACCACAATTAGTGATTCGGTTTTAACAAAAACCGAACCAAAATGCTTAAATTCGATGGGTTTGAATAATGTTTACCTTAATTCGTTGATTGTAGACGATATAGTTCCTTCCTAGCAAGCTAAATCCAGATTTCCAGATTCAATTATCAACTTTTGATGATCTTGATTTTTAGAGAGAGAGTGAGCCGAGAGATGAGAGAGAGAGATATGGTGCAAATGAAAGACCATAAGTCTTTTATTCTCAACTTTAGCTTTTGGCACATTAAGTCCCTCCTCTTATCAGATCCCATTAAATACTGATTTATAAAATAAAAGAATTCTATCTTTTATTTATTATCCTTAATAATTAAATAATTATTTTCACTTAATAATTTAAAATTCTAAATTTCCATAATATGCAACCAACTTTATAATCAATCAAATTTTCGTACCAACTTTCATAATTTAACTTAAATTACAAATTTAAACTTAATAAACTTCAAATATAATAATTTAAATCCGAGGATGTTACAGCATGGGCTCCACCACGCTCAACTTCGTCCTCGAAGTTAATCGGACTCGAACAGTTGTGGATATTTCTTCATCATTTCTGACCTAGTCTCCCAGGTATGATTCGCTCCCTTATGATGCTTACAGCGTACAAGCACCATCTCTATCTCCTTGCTTCTCAACTTCTTTACTTTAGTATCTAATACACACTCCGGCTCTTCAACATACCGGAGCCTTTCATCAATCTGCAGCTCAGTGTGGTCAGCCCAATCTTTGTTTTCGGTTGTGAACGACTTTCTAAGGTTCCCCACATGGAACACCGGGTGTATGCCCGACATTTCTTCCGGCAACTCCAACCGATACGACTGATTTCCTACTTTCTCAGTAATCCTAAATGGCCCAACAAATCTCGGAGCCAACTTTCCTCTTTTTACAAAACGTGTAACACCTCTCATAAGTGACACCTTCAAATAAACCCAATCATTCACATCAAAACTGATTGGTTTGTGCCTCCTGTCGTAATAACTCTTCTGACGATCCTGGGCCGCTTTCATATTCTGTCTCACCAAATGAATCTTCTCATTCGTTTCCTGCAATAATGCCGGCCCAGCAATCGGCGTTTCACCGGTTTCCCTCCAACATGTAGGAGTCCTACATCTTCTCCCATATAGAGCTTCAAACGGTGCTTTCTTTATAGTTGTATGGTAACTGTTATTATATGAGAATTCTATCAGCGGCAAATGATCATCCCAATTGCCACCGAGATCCAATACACACGACCGCATCATATCTTCAAGCGTTAGGATGGTCCGCTCACTCTGACCATCAGTTTGCGGACGGTAAGCTGTACTCATTGCTATCCTCGTACCCAACCCTTCTTGTAAAGCCGACCAAAAGTTGGAAGTAAATCGGCTGTCCCGGTCCGATACAATGGACTTCGGTACTCCATGTCTAGCAACGATCTCGTTCATGTAAATGCGAGCCAACTTTTCCAATGAATAGCTTTCCCGAATCGGTATAAAGTGTGCGGACTTAGTTAACCGATCAACTATCACCCAAATTGCATCGTGTTGACGCCTAGTTTTCGGCAACTTTGTGACAAAGTCCATAGTGATATGCTCCCACTTCCATTCCGGAATGGGAAGCGGTTGCAAACTACCGTATGGTTGCTGATATTCGGCTTTCACTAACCGACAAGTTCTGCATCTCTCCACGTACTGACCTATGTCTTTCTTTAATCCCGGCCACCAAAAGTCTGCTTTCAGCTCGTTGTACATCTTTGTGTTTTCGGGATGTACATAAAATTTCGATTGGTGAGCTTCTTCTATTATCCCATTTCTCATGCCTCCATACTTTGGCACCCAGATTCTTCCGTACACACCTTTTAAACCTGACTCGCTCGTTTCCATATTCTTTATTTGTACTCTTATATTTTCGGCACCAACATTTTCGTCTTTCAAGGCTTCCTCTTGAGCGGCCTTGTCATCATCAATAATAGTGGATGTTAACATAGTAGATGTCAACATGTAGCAGCAATCCTTAGCATATGCTTTGCGACTCAAAGCATCGGCTACCACGTTAGCCTTTCCAGGATGGTAAAGGATTTCACAGTCATAATCCTTTATTAGTTCCATCGAACGTCTCTGTCTCATGTTAAGTTCTTTCTGGCTGAAAATGTACTTCAGGCTCTTATGATCCGTGTATAACTGACACTTAGTACCGTACAGATAGTGTCTCCATAACTTCAGAGCAAAAGTGACAGCTGTCAACTCAAGATCATGAGTTGAGTAGTTCTTTTCATGCTGCTTAAGTTGTCTTGAGGCATACGCGATTACCTTTCCACGTTGCATCAATACCGCATCAATACCGCACCAAGTCCCAACCTCGAAGCATCCGTGTATACAACAAAGTCCTCATTACCCTTTGGTAGGGCAAGTATCGGTGCTTCACTTAACGTCTTCTTCAAAATCTCAAAAGCCTCCTGCTGCACAGTTTCCCATACAAACGGTGCATTCTTCTTTGTTAACACAGTTAAAGGGACTGCAATATTTGAAAAGTCCTTTATAAATCTCCTATAGTAGCCCGCCAACCCCAGAAAACTTCTAACTTCAGTAGCTGAACGAGGCGGCTCCCAATTCTTTATCGCTTCAACTTTGGCTGGATCTACAGAAATCCCAGCCCCCGAAATCACATGCCCCAAAAATTGAATCTGTTGCAGCCAAAACTCACATTTTGAGAACTTGGCATACAACTTCTCTTTTCTTAGCAGTTCTAGCAATTCCTTTAAATGATCAGCATGTTCGGCCTCAGACTTTGAATACACCAAAATATCGTCAATGAACACAATCACCGACTTATCTAGCATCGGTCTACAAACTCGGTTCATTAAATCCATAAATACAGCCGGGGCATTGGTTAAGCCGAAAGGCATTACCAGAAACTCGTAGTGACCATACCGAGTCCTGAAAGCTGTCTTTGGCACATCTTCCTCTCGAACCTTCAATTGATGATATCCCGACCTCAGATCAATCTTAGAAAATACACTAGCCCCATGCAATTGATCAAACAAGTCATCTATCCTTGGCAATGGATACTTGTTCTTAATTGTCAATTTATTCAGCTCCCGGTAATCGATGCACATCCTCATGGTGCCATCTTTCTTCTTCACAAACAATACCAAAGCTCCCCATGGCGATAAACTTGGTCGAATGAAGCCCTTATCTAACAACTCCTGGAGTTGTGTCATCATTTCTTTCATTTCAGTAGGAGCAAGGCGATAAGGGGAACGAGCTACCGGTGCAGCTCCAGGGATCAAGTCAATGCGAAATTCCACTTGTCTCTCAGGCGGCACGCCAGACACGTCTTCCGGAAACACATCCGGAATTGTGAAACAACAGGCACGTCGCCCACAGTCTTTTTCTCAACCTTAGCATCAATAGCATATGCTAAATAGGCATCACATCCCTTTGCAACAAGCTTCCGGGCTTTTGCAATAGTCAATAAGCACAGATCCCCACTTCTCATATCCCCATAAATACAGATCTCCCGCCCCTCCGGAGTAGTTATCTTTCCGCTTCTTACATACTATGTGGGCTTCATTCTCTATCAACCAATCCATCCCGATAATCACATCAAATTCACTAAACTCGATCGGAATCAAGTCCAAATTGAAGACTACATCTTCAATCACTAAGGTGCAGTTACGGTATACATGATCTACTTTGACTAGAGTATTACTAGCAGTTTCAATATCTAGTACAACAGATAGCTTAGACAAAGGCATGGCAAGTTGTTGTGCAAACATAGTAGATACAAACGAACGGTCGGCACCAGAATCAAACAGCACTCGTGCTAGTAAAGAGTTTACAATAAACATACCCGTGACCACCTCCGAGTTTTCCCTAGCCTCTTCCGTGGTTATCTGGAAAGCACGAGCCGGTGCCCTTTGTGGCTGGTTCCGGCGGTTGACTGAACCACCACTAGATCCTCCAGATGATCGTGTTGTCGTTGGAGCAGCAGCTGCTGGAGCATTCTTTCGAAAATTCCTACTATAGTGCCCCCATACACCACACTTATGGCAGGCATCAGCTTTCCGTGGGCATTCATTCTGAAAGTGGCCCAACTCTCCACAGCAAAAGCAAGCGCGTCCATTTGTACACTTGCCGAAGTGTTCCAGATGACACTTGTTACAGTACTGCGGCTCGGTGTTAATGGAGTACGCACGAGCACGACCAGCATAACTAGACTGTCGACGGTAAGATTGTTGCGGTAAATACTGCGATGATCGCGAAGAACCAGAGTAGCCTCCTTCGCGCTGACGTTTCGGTGGTGAGGGTTGAGTTGAGTTAGCTAAAGCAGCAGCAGACCCCATCACGTATCCAGACATACTTAGAATCTGTTCCACATTTCTGGTGGCTTCCAGTAGACCAGCAAATGTGGGGTAGCGTACATTGCTCATCACCCTTCGGATTTCCAGATCAAGACCAGCCTCAAACCTGGTCACTTTCCTTTCTTCTGTATCAACTTGATGAGGCGCGAACAAACTCAGCCTCGTGAACTCTACTGCATACTGGGACACAGACTTAGTCCCCTGAACCAGTGTCATGAATTTTGCCTCAAGTCTTCGGCGCTCATCAGCCGGACAATATTGCTGAGTGAAAACTTCAGTGAACTCAGCCCACGACATAACAGATACTTTCTCCAAAGTTAACGCATTCACCATCGAGTTCCACCACATTACTGCATCCTTGGTGAACATTGCAGTAGCGAACCGGACCATATCCTTCTCAGCACAATCGCTGATTCGGAATGTCCGTTCAGTGGTTGTTATCCATTCCAGAGCGGCAACAGCATCACCCAGTCCATTGAACTCGACTGCTCCATTTCCCTCGAAGTCCTTAAACCGACAACCTCTGGGCTTATTAGATGACCCAGTGTTGTCATATTGCTCGTCATTGTTTCCTCCCTCCTTTACCTTATTCTTCCTTTTATCTTCTCTTCGCTTAGCTTCGGCCTCATCTCGAGCCCGAAACTGATCTTGAATCATCCGATTTTGCTCAGCCATCATGGCTAGCATCATTTCTCTCGTCTCTTCTGGTGTCATTCCTCCTCCAGACATGTTCTGAAATATAAAACATATAACTTATTAAGTAACATGTCATCAATTTATAGACACCACCCAATTGTCCCGTATGATAGTCAATATTCTTATGATTACTAGATCGTAACCTATCTTAGTTCAGATCATTACTTAGAATCACTACATGTCAACACTTAATGTTTGAGACCAAGACCTCACGGACACTTGAATCTCAAACTACTGCTCTGATACCATCTCGATGTGATACCCTTGCCACAATAACCACATTTACATAACACCCAGGATTAATCACCAACATACAAATAACTTAATGATCTGATAGCTTAAATTACAGTGTGGAAGCATAAAATACAAAATAATAAATACAAATTTGTCATACACCCTACGGTGCTACATAGGTTACACGTCTAAGTCTACAAACTCAAAAGTAATACATCATCCCCAAATTTATTACAAATGTAATTCCATAAACCAAATACCAAGTGAAACAGTAGGAATCTTCAAATGCTTCAACAAACGTCCTAGCTAGATGGTCCCGCAGCGGATTTCCCTTTTCCTGTAAAAAGTCAACAACTGAAGGGGTAAGCTAAAGCTTAGTGAATACCATATGATTTTACACATTCTACAAATCATTATGATGCCACCCAGAGTAACCGCGGTAACACATACCGTATACTCCACACGTACTCAAAGTACGCAAACCCGAGCCGCAGCTCCTTCGAGCTGACACTCGGCATAAGAAAACCAACCATCTGAGGCAGACATTACATCGGGGATGACTTACTGTCTATATTGACCACAGAGGTGTCAAACTCTTGATCATATAACACAGTAACATCAGAGTACAGATGCGACCACGCAGGTCCATCGATAGGATGCACAAGAAATGAACGGACATGCAACAAGTATGAATGTGCATCAACATATACGCATGTTAGTAGAGAGCCAAACGAAGATGAAACAACATGCCTCAGCAGGCAATGCAAACATAATGCAGATGCAGCAATGTAAAAATCAAAGGTACTCACAGTGGGTGCGTTATTAAACTTCAGTTAATTTTATTTCTCCTCGGGATTTCAACCGGATCCACAAAGTACCCCACTGTGGGTTAGACAACACCACAAGGGACCTGTTAAGTCAGTTGTAACAACATATTGTGTGAATAATTGTTTAATTTTATAAAACTTAATTTATAAGTTTTGCAATAATTGATCCTCATTTCGGATCCATGTCCGAATTCGGACCCCCAATTCGGATCCCACATACATCCCAATTCGGTCCTATGCAAGTTCGAATTTCGGACCCAAGCTAATTTCGGACCCCATTACAAGTTCGGGCCCATCCGAATTCGGTTCCCAACCGAATTCGGACCCCCATCCAAATTCCTACACTTAGAAATATTTTGATATATTAATTTTCCTGAAATCCGGGCCTCATCCGAATTCGGACCAGATCCGAGTTCATCTCGGATCCGAATTCGGATCCCACCCCATTCGAACTTGTGCAGTTTTTAACATTTTCCAGATTTTAATTCCATCATTTTTGGTACTTTTTCAATACATGAAATAATTTATACCAACTTAAATACACTTAATTTCAAGCATTTTAACACTAACATTAACATGCTTTCATACCAAATTCAATCCTTTTTGACCCCTTTTCATCATCCATCGAACACACACACTAAAACACACACAAAATCCTCAAATCCATACTTTTAGTTCGAATCAGGAGCTGAAATTTAATATGTAGCATCATAAACACTAGATTTAAACTAATCCACCACTAGATCGTACATGCATTAACATTTCAACACCACAATTAGTGATTCGGTTTTAACAAAAACCGAACCAAAATGCTTAAATTCGATGGGTTTGAATAATGTTTACCTTAATTCGTTGATTGTAGACGATATAGTTCCTTCCTAGCAAGCTAAATCCAGATTTCCAGATTCAATTATCAACTTTTGATGATCTTGATTTTTAGAGAGAGAGTGAGCCGAGAGATGACAGAGAGAGATATGGTGCAAATGAAAGACCATAAGTCTTTTATTCTCAACTTTAGCTTTTGGCACATTAAGTCCCTCCTCTTATCAGATCCCATTAAATACCGATTTATTAAATAAAAGAGTTCTATCTTTTATTTATTATCCTTAATAATTAAATAATTATTTTCACTTAATAATTTAAAATTCTAAATTTCCATAATATGCAACCAACTTTATAATCAATCAAAATTTCATACCAACTTTCATAATTCAACTTAAATTACAAATTTAAACTTAATAAACTTCAAATATAATAATTTAAATCCGAGGATGTTACATATATTATCTATATATTTGATGGGTTGATTACGATAAAAATGTAACATGTTATCAGCTTTTTTTTTTTATATTGAGTAACTTATTAATTTTTTTTAATCAGTGGATTGTTACTAATGAAAGCATATCAATCTGTGTCATCAAACACCTTTACTTGATCTTCAATTGATCAGTAAATGTGAGGTAATTTTTGAATCCATAATCACTTAAATCCATTTTCTTATCTCGATCGCTTTATTAAAAGTTTATAAATATTATTTTAACATACTTTTATGGAGAAAAAAGGTTTTGTATCCTTTTAAACGTTTCATATTTTATTTAGAATAGATATATTCTTTAATGAAGTATAAATAGTTGAACACCTATCAATACAAATTTAATTTCATATATTTCTCATTGAAGAAATATTAAAATTTTATGATTATAAAAACTTACTTTTTGTATTGGCCTTTTGGTTTTTCCAAAAAACAAACTGAAATCCTATATGTCCATCAAGGTTGTGAAGATCGAGATCTTATTTAGGATTGTTTTCGTCTCTGCAAGATCGGGATCGTAGGATCAGATCGGGATCGTAAGATTCTACAAAAAAATTACAATATGTGGAAACCCTTGATAGAGTGTATTGCATTCATCTCATAGTATAAATAGAGTACATATTTACAAAGGAGACCCCTACACTATACATTATTTAACACACCCCCCTCAGTCGCAGCTGGAGGAGGACTAATGCTAAGACTGGACTTAAATTGTAAAAACAGCTGTGTAGGAAGACCTTTAGTAAATATATCTGCTAACTGATGAGAGGAGGGCACATGCGACACACGCACTTGCCCCAAAGCAACACGTTCTCTTACAAAGTGTATGTCAATTTCCACATGTTTGGTTCGTTGATGCTGTACTGGGTTATTAGCTAGATACATGGCACTTACATTATCACAAAAAACAACTGTGGCACGTGAAAGATGTAGATGTAACTCAATCAAAAGATTACGAAGCCAGGCAGATTCGGCAACAACGTTAGCAATACCACGATATTCAGCTTCTGCACTTGAACGGGACACAACATGTTGGCATTTAGAGGACCAAGACACAAGATTGTCACCCAGGAAGATGCAGAACCCAGAGGTGGACCGACGTGTTTCAGGACAACCAGCCCAATCAACGTCAGTGTAACAGACCAAACGATTAACGGAGGATGGGCGGAGAAAAAGACCATGAGTAAGAGTACCCTTCACATAACGAAGAATGCGTTTGAGGGCATTCAGATGTGGTTGGCGAGGATCATGCATATACAGACATATTTGCTGTACAGCATATGCGATTTCCGGACGAGTGATCGTGAGGTACTGCAACGCACCCGCAAGACTCCGATAGAGAGTAGGATCATCGACCGGTTTGCCAGAGGAGGGTAGTTTGGACTTTGTCTCAGCCGGTGATGAGCAAGGATGACAAGTATCCATGCTAGCACGAGAGATGATTTCTTGGGCAAAAACTGATTGGGACAGAAAAAGGCCCGAAGAGGAGCGTATAGCGGAGACCCCTAGAAAGAAGGAGAGAGCGCCAAGGTCAGTCATTTTGAACTCAGACGAGAGACGAGAGATGACATGATTGACAAGAGATTGGGAGGAAGATGTCAGAATGATATCATCTACATATAGTAATAGGTAGATTATATCACGACCGTGATGATAAACGAAGAGAGAGCTGTCAGATTTGCTTGAATGGAAACCGAGGGAGGTAATGAAGATAGCGAAGCGATGAAACCAAGCACGGGGAGCTTGTTTGAGACCGTAGAGAGCTTTTCGTAGACGACAGACATGCTGTGGGAAGGAAGGATGAACATAACCAGGCGGTTGTTTCATGTAAACTTCCTCTGATAGTTTGCCATTGAGAAAAGCGTTTTTAACATCAAGTTGATGAATCGGCCAGTTGAGAGAGATGGCAATGCTTAGGACCATCCTGACAGTGACGGGTTTGACAACAGGACTGAGTGTTTCGTCATAGTCAAAACCAGGCATTTGAGAGAAACCTTGAGCAACCAGACGACCTTTGTAACGCTCAAGACGGCCCTGACTGTCGAACTTATGACGATATAACCAACGACAGCCAACAATGTTGACTTTTGGTGGAGGGGAAACAAGATCCCACGTGTGATTGGAGAGAAGGGCAGACATTTCATCATCCATGGCTGCCTTCCAATTGAGATCATGGATCGCCTGAGCAGAGGACTTGGGAATTGGGGAAAGAGAGTCAACTGCTGAAAGATTGAAGATTTGACGGGGTTTGAGACTGCCAGTGCGCGAGCGAGTCGTCATGGGATGGGTGAAGGTGGGGCCGAAGGAGGGGAGGAAGTAGTAGCTGCAGGAGCAGGTTGCACAGAGGTACTGTGCGGAGAGTGAGGAGCATCAGACGATTGTGGTTGGTCATCGGCTGTAGTTGCATCACCATTTGTGATGGGCAAATCACTCGAGGTAGGCGAGGTAGTAGGGGGAGAAGGGGGAGTGGTGGATGAGGATGCAATGTGTTCATTTGTCATCAAAGAGGGTGTGGTGACATTGTCAGAGAACACTTCATACTCAGAGGGAGATGGGGGTGCATTAAACGATGCATAGGGAAAATGATCTTCATCAAAAATCACATGGCGAGAGATAATAATACGATGAGTGATGAGATCATAGCATCGATGACCTCGATGACAAGTAGAAGGACCGAGGTAGACACAAGCAGTGGAGCGAGGGGAGAGTTTGTTTGGGGCCGTAGAAGATAGGTTTAGATAACAGAGGCACCCAAAAACACGTAGGTGTGTGAAATCCGGGAAAGTGTCGTACAAGATCTCACATGGGGTTTTAGAATCCAGAGTGGTAGTGGGGAGAATGTTCAGAAGATGAACAGACATGATGAGTGCTTCAACCCAGAATTTAGGTGGAAGGGAGGCTTGAAACAGAAGCGTGCGTACCACATTGTTGATGATACGAATGGCTCGTTCAGCTTTGCCATTTTGTTGGGAAGTGTAGGGACACGAAAAGCGAACTTTAATGCCATGTTTTTGAAAAAGTTCAAGTAATTTGGTGTTATTAAATTCACAGCCGTTATCACACTGAAAAGATTGTATATCGGTTTTAAACTGATTTACAACATAGGCACGGAAATTAGTAAAAACTTGAAACACATCAGATTTAGCACGCAAAGGGAACACCCATAAGAAATGAGAATAATCATCCAAAAACAGTATATAATATTTAAAACCACTCAAACTTATACAGGAGATGTCCACAAGTTGGAATGAACCAGTTCAAAAATTCGAGAAGTCTTTGTTAAAGACTTTGAAAAAGACAAACGACAATGTTTACCTAGTTGACAAGCGTGACACGTAGGTAACAGTGCATTGGAACAAGAAATAAAGTTACGAGAACGTAAAAAATTAAAGGTAGTGGTGCCCGGATGACCAAGACGACGATGCTATACATGAGGAGACAAGACAACCATAGCGGTGGCAGATGGCACGGAAGGCAGAGAGGGCTGAAAAACAGGGTAGAGATCACCGGTACTGTCAGAGCGATGAAGGAGACGTCCTAAATTAAGATCCTTTATGGAGAAACCAAAAGGATCAAATTCAACAGAAACCCAGTTATCAAGAGTGAACTTGCGTACATAAATTAGATTCTTAACCATATGATCAGAAACAAGTACATTTTTCAGTGCCAATTTGTTTTGTGATAATGGAAGAAATGTATCACCAGTGCAAGAAACCAGAAGTAAGGCACCATTACCAACCATGATTACTTTTGACTTACCACAAGGTTTAAGAGAAAGTAAGTTACCTTGGTTGAATGACATGTGGGAGCTTGCACCAGTGTCCATGTAGTAGTTGTTATCCGGATTCTGTTGAGGTTGCTGAACAGACATCGAGCTGAAGAGGGATGCTAGATCTGTGAACTGAGGCGAAGCTGCATGAGCAGGAGAGACTGGAGGAGGCGCAACATAGAGTGCAGATGGAGTGTGAGTCCTGATATGATTGGGTGTGGAAGACACCTGCTGACGATAGTTACCTCCAAACTGAGAAGCCTGAGATTGCTGATGTAAGGCATTCTGAAGAAGCTGAAGAAGTTGATTGTTGAAAGCCGGTGGGGCACTTGATTGACCTGCATCACGAGAATAACCTGTAACAGAAGTAGTGCTGTTAAAAGACCCCCCTCCCGTGTTACCCTTAGATGCAACCCGACCCGTGTTTCTGTTTCCCCGATTATTTTTATTTTTCCCTTTTCCATTATTATTAGTGCTAGACGAGGAATAAAGAACAGTGGTAAGGGAAGGTGTGGATTCAAGGGTAGGTTCGGGTTGGTCTTGTTGGGAAATAGTTTAAGTAAGGTTCAAGCTGTTAGTTAGACTTCTCAAACTGTTAGTAGATTTTTTCTGTAAATACAAAGTTCATGCTGCTAGTTAAAGAAACTCGAGCTGCCAGTGTTAAAGTTCAAGCTGCTAGAGTAAATCTGCTCAAGCTGCTGTGTTCAAGCTGTCCAATGACTCAAGCTGCTCAACAGTTACTCAAGCTGCTCAACAGTTTCTTAAACAGAAAGTGCTGATTTTCAGGGAAGATATCTACAAGAAGATTTCAGCATATCTACTATCAAAGAAGTCCTAGTCCTTCTAGGAAACAAGTCGAAAAGCAATATAAATAGACAGAATAGGTTTTCAATTGTATAAGAAGTATTCTGCGTATTATTGAGTCTGTAATTGCTTTATTGTTTAAGTTTTCATAAGCCTCTAAGGTTGTAAAACCCTAAGAACAGTCTGTGTTCTTCGTCTAATCAAACAGATTAGAGGTGATTGTAATCATTGAATTCAGCAATACAAACAGTCTTGATTACTTCTCATGTTTTATGCTTCATTGGTTCTGAAAGTTTTTGTTAAAATAATTAAGTGTTATTCCGCAAACTTCTTAATTAAACTTTGATTCAAAGCAAGATTATTGATTTATACTCTGATAAATTTCAAATCAGTTAATCTTGGTTATTCAGTTTTAGATCCTGACAAGTGGTATCAGAGCCACAGGTTGTTCTTTGTTTTTCAAAGTCGAAAACTTTCTTTCAAATTTTTAATCTTTTACAATGGAATTTGAAAATAGCAGCAGTGGATCTGGGCAAGGACTCAAAGTGCCTATGCTCAAGCCCACTGAGTTTGAGATGTGGAAACTCAGGATTCAACAGCATATTCAATTCATTGATTATGCCATATGGGAAGCTGTTGAATTCCCTCCTGTAGTTGATCCAGAACTTGATGCTGAGGGAAAACCAGTCAAAACTCCTCCAAAAACTGAACTTGAAAGGAAGGCTAGAATGAATGAAGTGAAAGCACTCACACTATTACAAATAGCCATTCCTAATGCTTATCAACATCAGTTTAAAAAGTTTTATACTGCTCACTCTCTTTGGAATGCCTTAGAGAAGAGGTTTGCTGGTAATGCCAGTACCAAGAGAAATCAAAAAGACCTCTTGAAACAGCAGTATGAAAACTTTTCTGGCGGCAAGAATGAAAACCTCACTCAAATCTTTGACAGGTTCAACAAACTGATAAGTGAACTGGAAAGTGCAAAGGTCAATCTGGATCAAGATGAAGTCAACAGAAAGTTTCTCAGATCTCTTGGAGAAGAATGGACAGTCTATGCTGCACAGTGGAGAACAAAAGACACACTTGATGAGATAGAATTGGATGATCTGTATAACAGTTTAAGAGTGTTTGAGACTGAGATTGATGCTAAAAAGAAATCCTTTTCTTATAATCACAACACTGCTCTTCTGTCTTCTGAAAAATCTAATAACTGTGATTCTTTTTCAGGTGGTGATGGCAATTCTGCTGAAACTCACTATGAGGCTTTGTTGCCAATGATGGATTATTTGCTCTAAATGTTGAAGACTTGGAACAAATTCATCCAGATGATCTTGAAGAGATGGATTTAAAGTGGCAACATGCAATGCTGACCATGAGAGCCAAAAGATTTCTGAAAAGAACTGGTAGGGCCAACTTTCAAGCCAAGACAGAAGGCAAACCATCTTTTGATAAATCAAAAGTGGAATGCTATAAATGCCATAAGCTTGGTCACTTTGCCAGAGAATGTAGATCTCAAGGTCAACAGCCATCAAGGACTTCACAGCCCATCCAAGCGTCCTCATCAACAGCACTTGTCTCTCAAGAAGACAATGTGTTTGACTGGAGTGATCAGACAGAGGAAGAATTTCAAAATCAAGCACTTATGGCAGAAACATCAAATGTCTCCTCCACTGAACTACCATCTGAGGTAAATTCTAAACTCTGCTCTCAATCATGCAAAAATATGGTTAAAAAGTACAGAGATCATAATGAGAGCATGTGCAAAACTCTAGCTAAGATGGAAGAAAGGAGATATGAATATATGCAAGCCATAGAAGATCTGGAAAAACAGATCAATGATTATAAGGATAATGAGATTCAAATGGGGTATGATAGAAACTATCATGAATGGGAGAAAAAGGAACTCAATAAGAAAATAGAATCTCTGAATAAAAAGGTAGAAGAAACTGAACAGAAGGTGTTAGAGGCTAATGAGAAACTGGAATCTGTTAACATAGATCTAGGTAACTTCAAGTTAGCAAATCAAAAGCTAGAACACCTAATGGAAGTTCAATTCAAAGATAGAGTCAAATCTCAGGTCAATCCCAAAGAAGGAATAGGATACAGAGCTACTCCTCCTCCATACAACAACAAGTACATACACCCAATGAGTGAGGTTGCTGATAGACTTGTCAATGAACCACTAGATGAGTCTATGACTATTGTAGATCCTATCCTTGATAACAGTCCTGAATTAAAAGAAGATAAGAGTCAAAATAGAGACTGTGACACAAAGAGTGCACCCATAGAAGTCCAAGTTCCCAGTAAGAAAGGAAAAGAGAAGATGAGTGTATGCAATGCTACTCCACAAGTTTCTGTACATTCTAACTGTAACACTGCATCTTCATCAAAAGGAACTAAAAGAGGTAAAACTGTTTCTATCTGTACATGTCAAAATCATGGTGTTCAAAAGTTTCCTAAACAACAGCAGGTAAGAGGAAACCAGAGAAACAAGAACCAGAAATTGACAGAAAAGTCTGGTGTTCCAATTCAAACTGTCAAAAGATGCTTTCACTGTGGAAGGAAGAATCACTTAGCCAAGGATTGTTTTTACAAACCAGCTGTTGCAAAACAGACTATGCATCACACAAAATCAAATCCTAAACAGGCAAAGCACTCAAAAGTGAAACCTTCCACAGCAGCTCCAAAGAGAACAGTTGATCAAAGATTCTCAAAAGTCAATAAAAAACAGTCCACACATCAAAAACAAGTTTTGGCAAAGCCTAAATCAAGTTTTAAACAAATATGGTGTGTCAAGGACAAATCTGTTGCTCAAACTGCTAATGCAACAGATCAGACTGCTAAGTCAAAATCTGATGCTGTTAGTGCAAAAACTGAAACTGTTAGCACTACAAACACAGCTCAAGCTGCTGGGCATCCAACTGGAGCTGCTAGTGAATCATCTGAGACTGTCAGAAGAAAAGATGATCAAAATAATTGGATACCTCATATTATCACTAAATACTCTCCAAAGACTCCATCAGTAGATCTCACCAAATACAAGAAGTCAAAAACAGTTTTTAGTTATGTCAATGTACAAGGCCAACCCAAAACCAATTTGGTTTGGGTTTACTCCACTACTAACTAAGCTGTTATTTGTGCAGGGCAACCACAGGTCTCCTCATAGGACAAGATGGCATCTGGACAGTGGCTGCTCTAGGCACATGACAGGCAATTCTGAATGCTTGTCAAATTTCAAAGGATTTGATGGAGGTTTTGTTGCATTTGGAGGCAACTCAAAAGGAGGTAAGGTTACAGGTAAAGGTACTGTTAATGCAGGCAACATGACATTCCATGATGTTCTGTATGTTGAACAGCTTAAGTACAATTATTGAGTGTCTCTCAAATCTGTGACAAACAAAACATTGTTCTGTTCACAGATTCTGAGTGCATTGTTCTTTCAAAGGATTTCAAAATTCCTGAAAATCTTGTTTTACTTAGAACACCAAGAAAGGACAATGTTTACTGCCTGGACACAGCTCTCTTGACTAAATCAAATACTTTAAGCTGTTTAATATCCAAAGCATCATCAAATGAGTCTGCTCTTTGGCATAGAAGGATGTGTCACATGAACTTCAAGTCCATGAATGATTTAGTTAAAAAGAATCTGGTAAGAGGATTACCACAAAAGGAGTTCATTTGTGATGATCATTGTGTAGCATGTCTTAAAGGTAAGCAACACAAAACTTCTCATAAGGCCAAAGAAGTAAATTCAATCTCATCTGTTCTTCAGTTGTTACATATGGATCTATTTGGTCCAACATCTGTTTTGAGTTTGAATAAAAGGGCATACTGTTTAGTCATTGTTGATGATTTCACCAGATTTACTTGGGTTTACTTTCTTAGGTCCAAAGATGAAACTGCTGAGCTAGTTAAGTCTTTTATTCTTAAGATAGAAAACCAATCCAATTCCAAAGTTAAGGTGATAAGATCAGACAATGGAACTGAATTTAAAAATCAAATTCTAAACAGTTTCTGTGAGTCCAAAGGCATTGCTAGACAATATAGTGCACCAAGAACACCACAACAAAATGGTGTAGCTGAAAGAAAGAATAGAACATTAATTGAGGCTGCTAGAACAATGCTAGCTGATTCAAATCTGCCAATGACTTTCTGGGCAGAAGCTGTTAATACAGCCTGTTATGTTCTAAATAGGGTTCAAGTAGTTCAATCACAAGGGAAAACTCCCTATGAGTTATTCCATAACAGAAGTCCCCTAATAGCTTTCTTCAAGCCTTTTGGATGCCCATGTACTATCCTTCACACTAAGACTCACTTAGGGAAGTTTGAGAGTAAGGCTGAAGAAGGATTCTTTGTAGGATACTCAACTCAAAGCAAAGCCTATAGAGTATACAACAGTGTGTCTAAAACAATTGAAGAAAGTGCCAATGTTGAATTTAATGAAAATACTGCTAATATCAAAGGCACTGGTCCTGATTGGTTGTTTGATTTAGATTCACTAACAAATTCTCTGAGCTTTGTTGAGTATACTGCAGAAGCTGATGCATACAGGGTTGAAGCTGCTAACACAAATTCTCATGCTGCCAATACAATTTCTCATGCTGTTGGCACAAAGTCTCAGACTACTGCAGATTCAACAAGTTGGGATGATTTCACCACTCTACCACTTCTGTCTTGTGATCCTCCAGGGGTCCTGAATGATACAAATCCAGACACTGAAGTGCCACTCCAAAGTTCTGAAAGAACAGCTCCAACACAACAGGAAACAGTCCCAGATTCAAGTCAAGCTGTTTCAGAAACTGAACCATTCACTGGTTCTGATAGAGATGATACAAACCTTGGAACTTCCTTTCAAACAGAGAGAGAGCCCACACTAAGAGTTCATAAGTATCACCCTCTCAATCAAATACTGGGTGATCCAAGCACTCCTGTTCAAACAAGGAAGATGGTTCAAAATGAGACTGCTGCTGCTGAACTACCAGTTCCTGAATTCAGTCTAGTTGCTTTTGAACATGCCTGTTTCATGTCTCAATTGGAACCTAAAAAGGCATCAGAAGCATTAAAAGATTCATCCTGGATTGAAGCTATGCAAGAAGAGCTTTTACAGTTCAAAATTCAGAATGTATGGACTCTGGTGGATCTTCCTAAAGGTAAGAGAGCAATAGGAACAAGATGGGTGTTCAGAAACAAGAAGGATGAGAGAGGGATAGTCATCAAGAACAAAGCAAGACTAGTAGCACAAGGGTACACTCAAGAAGAAGGAATAGATTATGATGATGTCTTTGCTCCAGTAGCAAGAATTGAAGCCATCAGACTGTTTCTAGCATATGCAAGTTTCAAAGGATTTAAAGTGTATCAAATGGATGTTAAGTCTGCTTTCCTGTATGGGACAATTGAAGAGGAAGTGTATGTGTGTCAACCTCCTGGTTTTGAAGACTACAAGTATCCAGACAGGGTGTACAAGCTAGACAAAGCTCTCTATGGTCTTCACCAAGCCCCCAGAGCATGGTATGACACACTGTCATCATATCTTCTACAGAATGGATTCAAGAGAGGCACTCTGGACAAAACACTTTTCACTAAATCCATCAAAGCTGAGATTCTTCTTGTCCAAATCTATGTTGATGACATCATCTTTGGCTCAACTAATGATAGGTTGTGCAAAGATTTTGAGGCCCTAATGCACAAAAAGTTTCAAATGAGTTCAATGGGGGAACTCACATTCTTTCTAGGGCTGCAGGTTAAACAGAAGCCTACTGGTCTATTCATAAGTCAATCAAAGTATGTCAAAGACATACTGGAAAAGTTTGGCTATCAAGACACAAAGGTTGCAAGCACTCCAATGGATCCTCATAAACAGCTCCATACAGACAAAGATGGCATAGATGTGGACATTCATCTATACAGATCCCTTATAGGATCTCTCATGTATCTAACATCTTCTAGACCTGATATAATGTTTGCTGTCTGTGTGTGTGCTAGGTTTCAATGCTCTCCAAAGGATTCTCACTTGGTTGCTGTTAAGAGAATCTTCAGATACCTTAAAGGCTAACCACATTTAGGCCTATGGTATCCCAAAGACTCTCCTTTTGAACTAACTACTTATTCTGACAGTGACTATGGTGGTTGCAACATTGACAGGAAATCCACAACTGGTGGATGTCAATACTTAGGAGCAAGACTGGTCTCTTGGCAATGCAAAAAGCAAACAACTGTCTCCACATCATCCACTGAAGCAGAATACGTAGCAGCTGCAAGCTGCTGCTCCCAGGTAATGTGGATTCAAAATCAGCTAAGAGACTATGGTATGAATTTCTTATCCACTCCTATTTATATTGACAATTCAAGTACAATTAGCATTGTGCAAAACCCAGTGAAATTCCCAAAAACCAATCATATAGAAATCAGATTTCACTTTATCAGAGATTGTAATAAAAAGAAGTTAATCCAAGTTACCAAAATACATACAGATGATCAGCTAGCTGATCTATTTACAAAACCTTTTGATGTGGGAAGGTTCACTTTCCTAATATCAAATATTGGTATGGTAAACATGGATTAATTAGTTTTCATTATTATCGACTCAGTATGCTAATTTAAGGGGGAGACACTGTTCCATTGAAAAGTTGCACAGTTTTACACTAACAGCATGAGTATTTTCTCATGCTGCTAGTTCATTTTCTCGGACTGCTAGTTATTGTCACTTGATCTGTCAAAGTGTGCAGGGTATTTGGGTAATTTTTCAAATGTGTGCGCGGGACCCAACCTTTTCGAAACCTTTAAAGGTCCCGGTTTCGTTCAGTTGTAACTACCAGTTACATATTTTTCTTCCACGGCCTTCTATCTTCTCTCTGAACGATTCACACATTCTTTTCAAACCCTAAACCCTAAACCGTCGTTTCTTCATCAATGGAGTTCGTAAAAGAACACAACTGCCTCCCATACACCCTGAAACACACTGAACTTCAACAGTTCCATGCTATGATGGACTTCCTCAGGCACTCCCATATCCACTATGCCCTCAATATTAACCCCACTATATACATATCTCATATTGAGCAATTCTGGAATCGTGCCTATGTTCAAACCATCAATGGAGTGCCTACCCTGACTTCCAAAATCGATGGTACTACCATCAATATCACCGAGGAGTCCATCAGAAGTCATCTGCATCTTCAAGATGCCACAGGTATAAAAGACCTATCCCTTAATGCTTTACATTCTGGTCTTCAAAATATTGGATATAGGGGCCCTGCTGATTCTTTTACTTTCTTGAAAGCACACTTTTCTCCTAAATGGAAATATCTCGTGCATATCATTCAGCAGTGTATAAGCCCCAAAAGAACTGGTTGGTCCGAGTTTCCTCAAATATTGCCACTGCCTTAGTGTGCTTTTCTACTGGCCAACAGTTCAACTTTTCAAACATGAATTTCCAGGGGATGTTAAGGCATCATTCCCTAAAGAATGGGAAATTTCTTATGTATCCTAGGTTTTTGGCAAAAATCATTGCACACACCTGCACAACTTCACATTTACACAAACGGATACATGTTTCCCATAGGCACTCATTATTTTCAATCAAAAGGCTGTTAAAGCCAAGTGCCAATTTTGTCAGTATAGATGCTCCATTGCCCTCTGCAATGATGAACATCATCACAAGAAACAGAGGAGAGGGGCCTGAGCAGACACAGCCTAACATTACTGCTTCAACCCCAGGACCCCAACCCACTCCTCATGATACAAATATTCCCTCTGATCCTTTTGTACAGCCCAAACGCCCACTACAATACCTATATAAAAGGAAAAGGGGACCAGGAGCTCCTTCCTCCTCCTCCCCTAGACAAAAGCCATATATCCCTGTGCAGGAGGATACTTCTGCACAGAATATCCAAAGGGAACCAATTGAGGACACTCCCATCCTCACTCAGGAGGTGAACATCTCTTCTGAGACTGTTCATATGGGTTCTGTGGCTGGCACTACTGATGTCTCTGCACAAGAGGCACATGACAGGGCCAACATCTCTAAGACCATGCCCATGGCAACAGCAAGTGTGCAAACACGAGCTGGAAGTCCCCAGTACCAAGAAAAGAGGGGCCCAGAGGTTTCTACTTCTGGTGTTAATGTCAGTGATAGACCACAAACACCCCTGGTGTTTTCTGATCTTGAGACTAGCCTGCAACTGATGCTCTTAACGGATCCAAAGCTGAAACCTGTTGTAACAATGTTGGAATACCAAATGTCCATCATTGCTGCACAGGGGGCACAAATATATGCACTCAAACAGGCAGAAGCTGCTCACAATCAGAAACTGGCTTAATAACACAAAGGATTTACTCTTTGTGGGAGTAAGCTCATCAAATTAGAGCAATTGATTCAAACCCATGTGGCAAAGGTTGTAGGTCCTTCTGACCAAACCAATGCTTCCAAAAAGGGGGAGAAGCAGGAAGTTCCTGAACCAGTCCAAGCAGCTCCAACACCAACAGTCCAAGCAGCATCAACAGCTCCACCTTCTAGGCTAGCAGTCCCAACAGCTTCTCAAGCTGTTAGCCTAGAAACTCAAGCTGCTTCTTCAAAAGCTACTGGAGTTGTGATCAGAGAAGGCATTCAAGCTCCATCAAGAACAGTCCAAGCTACATCATCTGCTGCTAAAGACAAGGGCAAGGGCATTCTCATTGAGTCCCCAAAGCAAAAATTTTCCTCAAAAGAAGCCCAAATTGCCTTTGATGCTGAAGTTGCCAAAAGAATAGCAGAAGAACAAGACGAAGAATTGGATCAACAAGCCCAAACCCCTATGGATGATGATGAGACCTTAGGTGATTACCTAAAGGGGTTTGTAGTTAAACAAGGAGCAAAGAAGAGACATATGCCAACTGGGCATACCAAGGCTGAGGATAGAAGATTCTTAATCAATTTTGCCTTTGCAGCAGGTATTCCAAAGAAAATGGCTCAGTCCATGACTACTGAAAGGCTGCAGGAAATACATGACAAAGAAATGGAGAAAAGAAAGAAAACAAGAGTCTCTTCAGAAATTCAGCCATTACCAGAAGTTCAACCGTCCCAATCAGTCCAACCATCAACGAAACCAGTCCAAACTGAAGCTGCCAATGCACCTGCTCCCACTGATCAAACTACTGTTTCTATTCCTTCATCTGTTAAGAAAGTGCTGTTTGAGCAACAACTTCAAAAGGCAATGGAGATAGAAAAGATAATTGATCAGTATGATTTCTCAAAGCCTCAAATCAATTACTGGTTTGCTAAGTCACTGGATGACCGTGACTTAAGAGTTAAGTTTGTGATAAGAAGGGAGTCTGGACCAGAAGAAGAATATGATACATTTTGGCAAATGGTTCAGAAGTTAACTAGATATGAGCTTACCAAGATGCATCATATTGGGTCAGTATCACAAGTTAGATCTGCTTTACCACAAGTGAAGCAAATCATTAAGGACCTAAAATCCATTGTTGATCCTGAATTTGCAAAGAAAGAGATAGAGGATGCTGTGAAGCAAGGAAAGAAGATCAAGCAAGTTGATCTATTTGTCAAGTCAAGGACATACCGAATCAAATTCACAGATGGGTCTGGTATTTTCTTCAATCTCGAGTTTTATAATTTTTCAAAAGATATGCTGCTCCAAATAAAATCAGCTAGGATATCTTGTGATAAAGAAGAGATGAAGAAAGAATTTTTGAAGGCTATAGATCAGAAATTTGCACAGTTGTAAGTTTTTGAAAGCCTTGGTTTGTAAATAACAGTTTACTTACTCATTTCCTTATTTGTATAGAACTTAAAGTCTTGTACTAAGAATTTAAGTTAGGGGGAGATTGTTGGGAAATAGTTTAAGTAAGGTTCAAGCTGTTAGTTAGACTTCTCAAACTGTTAGTAGATTTTTTCTGTAAATACAAAGTTCATGCTGCTAGTTAAAGAAACTCGAGCTGCCAGTGTTAAAGTTCAAGCTGCTAGAGTAAATCTGCTCAAGCTGCTGTGTTCAAGCTGTCCAATGACTCAAGCTGCTCAACAGTTACTCAAGCTGCTCAACAGTTTCTTAAACAGAAAGTGCTGATTTTCAGGGAAGATATCTACAAGAAGATTTCAGCATATCTACTATCAAAGAAGTCCTAGTCCTTCAAGGAAACAAGTCGAAAAACAATATAAATAGACAGAATAGGTTTTCAATTGTATAAGAAGTTTTCTGCGTATTATTGAGTCTGTAATTGCTTTATTGTTTAAGTTTTCATAAGCCTCTAAGGTTGTAAAACCCTAAGAACAGTCTGTGTTCTTCGTCTAATCAAACAGATTAGAGGTGATTGTAATAATTGAATTCAGCAATACAAACAGTCTTGATTACTTCTCATGTTTTATGCTTCATTGGTTCTGAAAGTTTTTGTTAAAATAATTAAGTGTTATTCCGCAAACTTCTTAATTAAACTTTGATTCAAAGCAAGATTATTGATTTATACTCTGATAAATTTCAAATCAGTTAATCTTGATTATTTAGTTTTAGATCCTGACAGGTCTTCACGTGACTCATGCAAAAGTAACATGTTTTTGGCTTCAAGAAAGGAGGGAAAAGGTTTGGTATGGGTGATGACATCAATTAAACTTTGATAGGATGAGGGTAAATTCTGTAGAATTTGCAAGACAAGGTCCTGATCAGTAATTTTAGTGTCAACATCAGCAAGGGAGTCAGCAATATCTTTTAATGTGTGACAGTAATCAGTAATAGAAAGAGCACCCTTTTGGTGATTCGAAAAAGGGTTTGAAGTTGGAGACTACGAGATAATTTATTATTTAAGAAATGAGTGTCCAAAGCTTCCCAAAGGTCATGTGCAGTGCAATTATCTTTTGTGATGAGATTAAGTAGATTTGGTTCACATGTAGAGTAAAACCAGGATTTAATTTGAGAGTCAATGGCCTCCCAATCCTCATCATCAGTATTTTGTGGTTGAGATTTCCCAGTAATATGACCCATGACTTTTGCCCCTTTACACACATCAGTAAAAAAAACGACGCCATAGTTTATAGCGAGACCCATCAGTTGTTAATTTGAAACTGAACTGAGGGTAGACATTACCGATAGCAAAAACAAGTTGGGAAGCGGTTGGGTTTGTTGGTGATGGATTATTTCCAGTCATGACTAATAATAATAGTACTCACGAAAATAAATATAATAGTAAAGAAACAAAGAACCGGAACGTGCTCACCAAAGGTAGGTTGAGAGGAGCGGCAAGGGATGGTGGCCGTAGAGGAGCAGCAGGTGGAGGATGTTGCGGCGGCTCAGCAACAGCGGCGGCGGTGCAGTAACAGCGGCGACGGCTTAGGGTTTGAGGCGCGACGGCGTGAAGCAAGGGAGGAGAGCCAACAACAGCAGCGGCGGCGTAGGGTTTCGACACAATAGGGAGACAGCCACAGCAGAGGGCGGCGGCTTAGGGTTTGAAGCAGCCGCAGCAGTGGGGAGAGAGGCAGCCGCATCAGAGGGTGGTAGCGGCAGCTCAGGCGAGGCGCAGGACAGCGGCGCAGGAGGCGCAGGACAGAGGCGGAAGCGATATCGGCCGGAGGTGTGGCCGGAGGCGGCAGGGTAGGCGGCCGGAGGTCAGTACACCGGAAAAAAAACAACCCTCATATTAAGGATTAGGGTTAGGCTTGATACCATGCTATAATATGTGGAAACCCTTGATAGGGTGTATTGCATTCATCTCATAGTATAAATAGAGTACATATTTACAAAGGAGACCCCTACACTATACATTATTTAACAACTACTTTTTTATTTTTCTTTCTATGTACTATAATTTGTGATTTTATATTATAAATTAATTATATAGCACTTCAAAAAAAATATTTATACAACAAATAGAGAAACAACGTACATTAATGTCTAAAATATTTATGGTCATCCGAAAAAAGGCAATCAATCGTACATCCTATAATTTGGCTCACTATCCTAATGGCTAAAATGATTGGATCCAGATAAAATGTTAGTTTAGAAGTAATCACTTACGAACGATCTCACGATCATACGTCCGATCTTGTTATAAAACGATCCTAAACTGATCCTGCTCGAAATCACTTGGTAGGATCGTAGGATCGACCGATCCTACGATCTTACTCGCAATCTTAACAACCATGATGTCCATTCCTAGTTACATCTTTAATAAGAATTGTAAACGTGATGGTATAATACTTGTAAAAACAAGTTCGTTACATAAATTAATAAAAAGGGACGATTGTGCAAAAAACTCTTAAGTTGAACCATTGTTGTGATTAAAACCCCTAACCATTTTTCATTGCACAAAAAACTCCTAAACAACAAATCTTACGAAATTAGGATTCTATCGGTTGTAATTGATTAAAAGTCGTAGGCTGCCGTCGACAAGTCATCAGTGACCACTAGAATTTCGTCGAAAAAGTAAATTCCAACAAAAAAACACAAATTTAAACATAAAAGTCAACAAAAATGTGAATTTGAATAATAAAATATAGACAAATGAGTTTGCTAGAAAGAAGATTCTTCGGAGATGAAGAGTTGGTTAGCAAATTGCAATCGGTTCATCAGGTTGCAAGTCATTTTTTTAATTAAAAAAAAACGTTGTTTTGATAACTTTTAGCCAGTTAGAGGTTTTTTGTGCAATGAAAAATGATTGAATGTTTTAATCACAAAAATGGTCCAACTTAGAGAGTTTTTTGCACAAAAATCTTTAATAAAATATGAAACATTGCTGAAATATGCAATTTACCTTTGCATTATCATTTCAAAATATGTAAAGAAACATTTTGCAAAAAAAGAATAATATGAAAACAATGTTTTGGGAAAATGTATAATTTACTATGCCTTGTTGAGGTAACTAGGGTAATTAATTTCGAGTTAATTGCTAAATATATTCGGTCGTTTATTTTTTTTTTTGAACGACAAATTATCCTACTCCTATTCATAAACTACTCTTTTACCACAAGACTTACTTAAACCACCTAAATATCAACTTGCCACCGACGGGAGTCAAACCCGTGACCTCTCTCTTATATCTCCACCCTCTTACAGCCAGGCCAAAGACCCTTTGGTTTATATTTTAAGTAGAGCTTCAAGCTAGATAAAGGGAGTGGGAAAAAATGCTATATGTTGGGGGCAAGAGAGCTATCAATAGCGGGGCAAGATGACAATCGATATTGGCAATTGAGTTGCATACCCGAATCAAGGTCTCTTGCTTTCTCGATCTTCTCTTTATACATAGCGAATTCTCGATTTTACGCTATTGTGTATATATGTATGATTATGATATATTATAGTCAAAGCGCGTGTAGGTTTGGTGGAATGCGTTTTGGGTTTGTAACGATCTGTTGGTTAAGTGGTTTAAAGTTGAAACCAAATATAAGAAAAACATTATGGAAAAAATGAACTCGTTTACACTCATGGGGTTTTCGATTTCTCATTTCTTTTTTGTTTCAGAGTAATATTCATTTCCGAACTTATTTATAAAACAAACACAACCTAACTCTTGGGGGCCGTTTAGCTCGCGAAATGGAATATGAAGTAACTCAAATTTAATTTATAGTGTATAGTAATTGATTGGTTGTTGCATGAAATAGTGTTTAAGTTAGCTAATGGTATGAGTTGTGTTAAATGTTAAGAATCTAAATTCATTTACAAATAATTTAGCAATCATTAATTCTTTAAATCATAGATTTTGATGTAATCTGAACACATCTTTATTTAGTTATATTTTTGTAGTCTAAATTTTCAAATACAGTATAAGTAAATTCAGTGAGCCAAACTCACCATTAGTTTATTTCCTTATATGTTGTCATTTGTGTAGGTATCCGGAGGTATGCATACTTAGCAAAATGTGTTGGCTTAAAATACAAGGAAAAATAGCTGCTACAATGCTATAACGAAAGACTACATATCTAGCGTATCTTGTTTTTTGAACCACTATGGATTCTAGGGGACATGCAATGTCAGCAACAACGATGGTGAGTTATGGAGGGATAGGTATCGAGACCTCCAATGTTTATCTTCAAAAACCAGGGGCTCGTGGTAGAATGTGGCGTATTCCGTTACAAGAGAATGACGGGTTTCCTCGTAGGAGAAAAGACAGATGGATGGAGATCAAGATGGGTGAAATCTACTGCACTGAAGACGAGGATGGTGATATTGAGATGGTGTTTGAGGAGGTTAGACACGAAAATTGGAAAAATGGTCTCATCGTTGAAGGCATTGAGCTTCGACCTAAATAGGCATGTATCAAGTCGTTTAGATGAAGCGGTTGTATGTTTAAGATTTATCAATTACATGTATATGTAAAACACATAATAATTATTAGTTAGTAACCTGATTACATCGACGCTGTTTAATTTTACTTTGTATTTATATGCTTTAATACTTTAATAGTGTCATGATTTTTGTTTAGGAAATGTTTAAAAACAAATTCTCTCTTTACAAACAATAAAACGAACACTAAAAGGATATCTTATCTTATTTTAATATGAAAAATATAGTTATGTTGAGTTATATTTAGTATCTATATCTGCTAGTCTTCTAAGTTTAGATATTCAGATATCATATATTAACAGTAACTCGTTTAAGGTCATTAGTAATCATATCTGTTAGTCTTTTCAGTTTAGATTTTCAAATATCATATATTAATAGTAACTCATTTAAGGTCACTTATGTTATCCATCATGTTTATATACCACATATTCTAAACTCAAAAACTAACACATATCATAAAAATGGTGCTACTAATGGTTTTAGTGATACGTTTTTGTTGTATGGTTACAGAGAATTCGAGTTTAAAACTTAAACAACCTTTAGTGACACTTAGTTTTATGTGACACAAAATTGAAACGATTATGTAGTGCGGATTAATGATGTCAAATTTTTTATCTTTGAAATCGATATAGGCGATAAGTCTTCAACGTATAATCACTTGATTGAAAAGACTTGTATATGTTAAAATATGGATGATCAAACGACCACAATATATACCCTACAACCAAAATCATATAATGCTCCAATATTGTCATAAGTCTAAGAATCCCAATACTTTACGAGGGAGCCATCGAGCAATTGAACATCATCTCAATATTCCGAACTTAATGGCACCAAATAAAATCCGAATAAATTGAACTTGAAAAACCAAGAAAAACAGGACTTTTTCTAGGATCCGCCACTGACCATCATCTTTATCCACCGCTCCTTTATCCTTCAAGGAAGCTCATCAGTATCATGCAGAGGAACGTGCCATGGAATACCACAACCCCTGATTTCAAAAATAAACTCGAGAGGTCTCGATGCATATCCTCCCTAAAACTTGCCATCGTTTTTGCTGGCACCGCAAGTCTCCTAGAATCCCTAATTATTTAAGATACATTAAGGGGGTATTTGATTTTACGTTAGGATTCCTATGAGACCAAAGGGTATACCCTAGGGGTGAGCAAATATCTCACTCTTCCCGTCTCGTACTGGTACCCTCCCGAGTCCCAAAACCGTCCGTACCGATTAGCTGAAGATGGTACGATACTTGGGATTCTGAGATACCTCAAGTCGAAACCGAAGCTGGGACTTTGGTATCACGCTGATGGTGATCTGGAATTGGAGGCGTTCACGGATTCAGATTATGGAGGATGCAGCTTGAATCGCAAGTCAACAACTGGAGGTTGTCAGTTCCTTGGAGGGAGGCTCGTTTCCTGGCAATGCAAGAAACAGACTTCGGTAGCCGTGTCAACGTGCGAGGCCGAATATGTTGCTGCTGGAAGTTGTTGTTCACAGGTTTTGTGGATACAACAACAATTACGGGATTACGGTTTGACTTATACTCATACTCCTATTAGGATGGATAACCAGTCAACTATTGCAATAACCAATAATCCAGTTAAACACAGTAAAATCAAGCACATAGACATAAGACACTACTTTATACGTGATTGTGCTGAAAAGAATTTAATTAAGCTGGTAAAAGTGGCAACGGAAGATAATAATGCTGATTTATTTACCAAAGCTTTTGATAAGTCACGTTTTGAGTTGTTAGTTCAACTAAACGGAATGCGTAATCCAGAGTAAATTGACCTTAGTTGAATTTATTTCTTTTTATAGCAGTAGAATTTCTTTCTTTTTATTGTAAGTTTAGTAGCTTAGTAGAATTTCTTTTTATAGTAAGTTAGTAGATTAGTATATTTCCTTACTCTTATTTATGAAAAACAAAAGAAAAAGGAGAGAAAAACCATAAAAAGTTCAAAAAAGGGAATATTAGAAAATGAGTTAAGTCTTAGTTACATAGGTTCAAAGTGACGAAAATTAGCACAGTCGTTACAATCTCTAAGTGTTAAGCTTTCACACATAATGCACCTAAAAATCTAAGTGTTGTACATTATCTAGTTTGATGTGTTGGTAGGCATAATGCACAAAGGGAGTCTAAAGGCTTATAAAATATTCAAGAAAAAGTCAGACGTGTCACTAACTTAGATGTATGACCAAATGGTCTTAATTTTTATGTTAGAGACATACAGACATTGAAAATGAGGTATGCAAATTTTCTGGGGGATGTATAGCAACATCAGGTACATCTTAAAGAAAAGAAAAGAATAGAAAAATCATGATACTGAGTTGAGAGTCAAAGCAAGTAACTCTGTTGTACGTAAGTACCGACCTGTTGCCTCTCGTTTGACTCGAGTTAGCAAGATAAGTCGCTTTGTTGTACGTCGGTACAGACCTGTCACCGCTGTTTTGCTAGCTTTAAAATAAACTTTAAGACAAACTAAGACACTCTGTTGTATGTAAATACAGAACTGTGTCCGGCGTTTGCCTTTTAAAGAAAATTTGCAATACCGAAAAGTTATAATCATTGTGTGTATGCCTTGATCATAAAAGTATGTCTAAGTATGAGTCATGTAAGGTAATTTCTTGATAAATAAAAAGGCCAAGGGATATTCCAATGTGTAACATGTTTAAAGGGAAAATGATACAAACAATCGTCTAGAAATGTGTGTCACGACAAACAATCAAAGGAATCAAAAATTCCTAAGTGTGAAAGTAAGATGCTGAAAGTGCGTATTTGACACCGCTATCTGATTGAACCTGTCTTTGACTTTCTCACAAAAATATTCTATTAGTATAGATCAAAATTTTAAAAAGAAGTTTAGAGTAGCTTAAGTTTAATTTTTGTTCAATATTTTATAGGTCAAAAGTTACTAGGATGCATTCTAGTTGAAAAAAAAAAACAAAATTTGCGTGATAATCAGTTGCTAAAAGTGAAGGGTTCCGTGATAAATTGAAAAGGTTGAAAATTGTTCAACGTTTTTTTTTCAAAACTTACAATAAGTTGAAAAAGTTGAAAATTGTTCAAAGTTTTTCAAAACTTCCGATGTTGTGACTGTTTAACGAAGATAACGACTGTTCTCTCGAACTTAATTCTAGTGTTTGGTTTACGTTCTAAACCATCAAAGTATGTAAGTAAGGAGAGTTTCAATGCATTTTTATCGTTGAATAATGGTTTTTAATGTCCTTCTAACATATTATGACTTGTTTCTTGTGTTGATTAAGTCTACATAGTGTTAGAATTGGAGTTCTGTAGTTGAAAGATCGTCCATCTCAAGGGGAGAAATTGTAGAGAAGTCAAAGAAGATGGCCTGAACAGTAAGCTGGCAGATCTTTCAAGACAACAATTTGCTCAGCTTGCTGATCCTCAGGGGGAGTCGGTGTTCATAGCCGCTGACAAGGGAAAAGATAAGGATTCAGATACGTCTAAAGTAACTGAAGATAAGGTCTGATCGGAGCATTGTCAGGGTTGGATGAAGATGAAATGAGGTTCAAAGATGACTTAGAACAGGATGTTCTTGAGGATTGAGCGTTTATTCCTAAAAATAAACCTGATTGGAAGTCACTCGATGAAGGTGGTATGAATGAAGATCAGAATGTGATAGATCTAGGGATGCTGAAATCTGCACTAAATGAAGAATCAAATTCTGAAGTGTGAAGTGATTGATTTAGCTTGGAATGACCTATTAAATCTAGGAAGACGATTCTTATGCTGAGGAGTTTGCAAAAACTATCAGAAGGGAGGGTCGTACTGGAAGATTTGAGAAGTTAATCTAAGAGTTGGTAGAAGAGCTGTGGTTCAAATAAGAATATATCCTCTGACTGGTAGGAAATGGACTAAGTTAGTCTACAAACCGGTGAGGACAGCGAATCTGAAGAGGCAGTCATGGATAACAAAGAAGAAAAGGTGATTTCGGTATTCATAGATCAATGAATATGTACTAGAAGCTATCGTCAAGGGGGAGTCTGTTGATACACCCGATGTGACAATAGCTGTCTAGTTTCGATATTCATAGTCTCTGAATCTGATAGTCTATTACGATCAATGAACAACAACTAGAAGCTATCGTCAAGGGGGAGTCTGTTGGTACATCCGGTGTGACGACAACAATCTAGTTTTGTTATTGATATCATGATTGTGTATGATGATTACATTTGCATGGTAAGTTCTAGACTATCATAACAAGTTCTAGAATAAGTTCTAGAATAAGTTCTAGAAATAAGTTCTAGAATAAGTTCTAGAAATAAAATCTAGAATAAGTTCTAGAATAAGTTCAAAGACAAGTTCTAGAATAAGTTCAAAGGAACAAGTTCGAAGACAAGTTCAAAGGAACAAGTTCGAAGACAAGTTCCAAGGAACAAGTTCAAAGACAAGTTCGAAGGAACAAGTTCAAAGGAACAAGTTCAACGGAACAAGTTCGAAGACAAGTTCGTGAGGAGCGTCTTCTCGAACTTGTCGTCTATATATTGAAATTTTCATTGTGAAATTAGGGATCTTTGAAGGCTCAGAGGTTCTGACGAACTTGAGAGGAAACAGAGCATCCGGGTGGAAGACTTTTGCAGAATTTGTCAGACGATTAGCAGAAGGCGATCTCGAACTTGATTGCAATCAGAGAGTTTCGTGAGGAGAGAATCATTGTGTCGGGGCGTTCTAAGTTGTTCGTCTATCACCGTGGTAGTCTCCGTGTTTTGGTGTGTGTGATATATCCGTTAAGCCGATAACGAGGATTCCGCACTCGTTGGCAGGTGTCACGTCAAGATAGATCCGTAGTGTGCAGACCTTACATGGGACTAGTTTAATTCGGGAATTCCCGGTACCGAAATAGGGATATAAATAGTCATAGTTTTAAATTTTTTAATTTAGTCCATATCATTTTCTAACTCTTACTAATATGCAAAACCCATTTTAAATCTCAAGTTCTCATTCATCATGATTGACAAACAATCTTTAACACTTATGAAACTGTCATTAGTTAGATAAAACTGTTGCCAATTTTTTTCTTTGGGGTTTTTTGTGTTGTATTTTTAATTTCAACATTTATAACACTATAAAAATTGTTACTAATTGGTATAAGAACTTTTATAAAAAAAATCTTAGCATTGTACATCATGCATTAATGCATTATATGTTGTATATCAAACAATGGTACCAACCGGACTACATCCGGTTTTCCGGTACCGAATACGGTACTAGTACCGATCCCGAATATCACAACTTGGTATGGTACTCAGTCTCATATTTTCGTCTAATTAGAAAGTCGGGAAATCAGGATTCGGGACGGGTCGGCAGGGTACTAGTCCCAAGCTCATCCCTATTATACCCCCCCCCCCCCCCAGCGGGGAGGCCCCTCCACCTCAGCATCCCAAAACGACTACACCATCCCCTTTCCTCGGTCCCGAGCAAAACCACCCCTCTGGTTTCTCCACCCCGCAGTGGGTTTCTCTTTCTCTATCATCCTTCTCTCTTTCTCTTTCTTTAAATTTAATGGGTTAATGTATTGTGATAGTTGTGACAATTTCGGCTCATTCAAGCAAACGAGTCAAACGGGTTGACGACCAAAAGTCATAAATTTTTACATAATTTGTTTAATATACCGTTTTATAAATTTTCGTTTTTAAAAAAAAGTTATGTTCTAGCTTAGTTTTTTACGACAGGTCAATTTAATCCACCCGTTTGTTTGGCCCGTTGGATCAAAATTTCCACCCAATTAAGATAAAAAGATGGGTAGTTCCGACGTAATAAAGATGAAAGAAATAAAGAGGGAAAAATTGACTTGGCACAAACGTATACAAAAAGATGGAAATTGGAGATGATCCCATGCACTCCATCACCCGGGGCGGATGCATAGCCAAGGGGGTGGTAGCCCATGATACCAGTCAACTGGGCCTTCCACATTTCATGTGGAAAAAAAATTGGGCTTCTACTAGTGCTACCATTGCTTTATCTTTGTGATACCAGTGAATAATTAGGGGCCCAATTATATAGCCCAAAAAAAGAATAGAACGTACTGCACTTTACTCTCACAGAATAGGTTAACAAATTTGGGCAGAGCGTGAGCCTTTCACGCTTGATAAACCCGATGTTTAAAAGTTTGATTTTCGTTGCTTGCTCGGGACGATCAAGGATTAAGTTGTGGAAGTTTGATCGGGTTATAAATTACCATGTTTATTAAGCGTAAAAGAGTTGTTTTAAGTAAGAAAATGTCGTAGAATGTGCTACTATTGAATATATTTTGTGCTTGTGCAGGTAAATAAAATCCAGTCTAAATTGAAGAAAAAAGGAAAGAAATCAGAACAAATTTTCGAAGCCAGGCGCAGAGAGGGGCGCAGCCCTGCGCCCAGACCAAGTGCTCAACAGAAAGAATTAATTTGCCAAAACTCGGATTTTACAGTCCGGCGCAGGCCTGGGCCTACAGTTGCGCCCAACCCATTAAATTAATTTTCCAGCCGTTTTTAGGGTTTCCATCACTTTCCTATAAATACAAAAGGCATAGATGAAGAAAAGTATTGTTTTTTGGGATAGAAAAGCTTAGAAAGAGAACCCGTTTGAGCGAATACGAGTACGAAGAGCACACGAGTCAAGCTACGACATTTGCTATGAAGATGGATACACAACTCTGGAGTATTACACATAGATGTCCGGCTAATCTCACAATAATCATTCTTGGAGGAAGCACAACCCTAAGTGTTTAATTTTTATGAACGATCTCTTATGTTTACATGGTTTTTATTATTTATGTTTTGATTGTGAACGAATGATTGTTATTTGTTTAGTTGCGTTTCGCAAGATAGTTCGTTGATATTTTATTATTCGTGCCGAGTTATTTATTTAATTAAGACGAGTAATAAACGTGTCACGCGCTATGCCCAATATCACGTAACGATTCTAATAATAATTATAAAAAGGTTATGGGTTTTTATAAATTCAATACGAAGCTAAGTGTGGAATCCGGGAATGGTTATCTTCGTTACCATATTTAATCAAACAACTTCATTAAGTTTTCTATTTACAAATCAAACAAGTAGTTAATTTTATAAACCAATTAATCATTTTTTTCAAACCAATTAATCTTCCCAAACTATTTAAATTACAACGCTAATCGCTCGAATACGTGCATTTAACCTCTCGCTCTCTGTGGATACGATCCCTACTTACCCTAGCTTCTAAGGTAATTTAGTGGTTATTTTTGACGGGGTAACGACACTCGCATCAAATTTTGGCGCCGTTGCCAGGGAGCGGTTGCGCTTAAATCATGTATTTTAGTAATTAGCTTTAATTTAGTTATTTCAAATTATTTGCTTTAATTTGCTTATTTAATTTGAATTTATTTATTTATTTATTAGCTATTATTCTATTTAATTAGTTTCTAAGCTTTAATTATTGCCTTAACTTTATTACGAAAAAGGGAATCGTGGCGCAAGCATCGATTCTCACCAAAAAGAAAGCCTCTAATTCTAGTTCTTCATCTAGTCCTCATAGGTTTATGCACACGCGTTATTCTGGTAGAATTTCACCTTTGAAGTTTGACCCAGAAATAGAAAAACTGCTAGATCTAATAGGCAAGCCACAACTCAAGCAAACAAGAACAAAAATATTGCTCCTAAAGTAAACGTGGAAGAAGAAGTAATTAGTTCGGAAGACGAGAACGTCGATAACGTTCTTGTCGACGTCCAACAAAACGAAATACCGATGGGAGACCGTAGAACTGTAGAATCCCATTATAGGCTGAGTGATCTCCCTGATCCATCACCCATTCTCTACTTAATTAACGAGAATGAACCTGAAATTAGGCCATAGCTATTTAGAATCTTACCGGTTTTTCGCGGAGCACCAAGCGAAGAACCATATGAGCACTTAGCCGAATTTACTGCCATATGTAAGGCCAATCACGTTAGGGGAATGACCGTAGACGCACTCAAACTTAGACTCTTTCCTTTCTCCTTGAAGGAAAGGGCGAAAAACTGGTTTGTGTCACTTCCCACTGATAGTATAACTAACTGGGAAGAAATGAAAAAAGAGTTTCTAACTGAATATTACTCAATTAGCAAGACTACAGAAAAACGTAAAGAAATAACTGGAATTAAACAGAAAATTGGGGAACAATTTCATGAAGCCTTTAATAGGTTAAATGAATTACTAAGAACATGCCCTCACCATGAAATTCCTAAATGGATGCTAATCAAGACTTTCTTTGATGGGGTTAGTCAAGAAAGTAGGAATATGATCACCGCTGCTTCAGGCGGAACCTTTTTAGCTAAGAAAGATGACGAAGTCTGGGAATTATTAACCCAGTTAAGCAAACGTGTGAAAGTCCAAGCGGGTTCGAATAATAGTGTTGGTGTCCAAGTCATGGGCATAGACAATGCATGGAAAAAGGAAGTTAACTCTGATATCTCCGAACTAAGCAAAAAGATGGACATGTTGATGAAGGGAATGGGAAAGGCTACAGTGGCACAGGACTGTTGTGTCACTTGTGGAGACCCTTCTCATCAAACCGAGAATTGCCCACATACATTCGTCCACGAAGAGTATGTGAATGAAGCTTTTGGCTTTCGACAACGAAGAGAACGGGAGAACCCATACTCGGAAACCTACAATCCGGGATGGAGAAAACACCCAAACTTTAGTTGGAGGGATAATCAAGACAATGATGCTCCACCGAAGCCACGATATGAGCAACCTCGTCAACAAAACCGAGACTTTCAATATGGATCGACCTCAGCTACGAAGGATGATCGATACTATAAACGCCAAGACCTTAAAGAAGAGCATGAGTCACGACCAGTGTCGGGGAACTCGAAAGAGTTTTCCGAGTTTATGGAATTCATGAAACAACAAACCATGGTTCAAGCGAAAACTATGGAGATGCTTGGATGGCAAATGGGACAAATTGCAGAATCCCTAACTAAACGAGAAGAAGGGAAGCTTCCAAGTAACACCACGGTTAACCCATGGCATCACCATGGTAAGGAGAAGAAATATGAAGTCAATGAAGTGAATGAAGTGAACAAAGTCACTACCCTTAGGAGTGGAAAGAAAGTAGATAATAAGATAGAAATCCCTAAGGAAAGTGAGACCCACGATGAGGTAGAAATTGCTTATGAAGAGGAACCACCTAAATCGGAGTCAAAGGAAGAGACAAAGATTAAGAAAGTAACTTTTAAGGAAATAGAAGCCAAGAAACCAGTCGAGACTAAAGTTGGGGAAGACAGTTCCAATACTGAAATTGCTCCTTACCCAACGGCCTTAGAAAATCCAGCATCATTTCCTTATGGTAAGAAAGGACTTAAAAATGAAGAATTATGGGACATTTTTAATCAAGTCAAAATTAATATCCCCTTAATTAAAGCCATACAGCAAGTCCCTTCTTATGCTAAGTTCTTAAAAAGATCTTTGTACTTAGAAATGTAAATTTAAAATATCTCTTCCGAGGCAAATCAACCTCACCGAACAAGTCAGTGCAGTTATCACTAGCTCACTGCCGCCTAAATTAAAAGACCCAGGATCACCCTTGATCCTGGTGACTATTGGTGATATTCAGATTAAGAAGACACTTCTAGACTTAGGGGCAAGTGTTAACATTCTGCCTGGTAATTTATTTGACCAACATGATCTAGGCACCCTACAGACAACAGATGGCATCCTACAATTAGCAGATAGGTCCACCAAGGTACCACGAGGGATGTTATCTGATGTAATTGTTAAGGTCGAAGACTTCTATTATCCAGTAGATTTCTTAGTGTTGGAATCGGACAGTACTTATAAAGAAAGCCAACCGGCAATCATATTAGGACGTCCCTTCTTAGCCACAATCAATGCTCAGATCAATTGCAGGATCGGTGCTTTAGACATGGCATTCGGAAACCGCAAACTCCGACTCAATGTTTTTAATAATGTACCTAATGCACCATTGGATTCAGAGTGCTACATGATCGACTTAGTTGATGATTTAATACAACAACAATTATCAACAATAACATGTAAAGATCCAGTGGAGCTGCTTCGGTATTATAATAAGCATAAGTTAGATAATATGCCTGAAGGTAAGGAGTTCGAACTTGAACGTGTTCAGTCAGTGGACTCTACTCAACCACCATGGACACATAAGAAACTTCCTACTGATCTTCCACCATCAGCAAAACCATCTCTAGAGCAACCACCCAAGTTAGAGTTGAAACCACTTCCATCTCATCTCAAATATGCTTTTCTTGGCCCTGAGAGTACATTGCCTGTAATTATTGCAACAGATCATACTGCTGCACAAGAAAAGGCTGTATTAAAAGTTCTACCGAGATACAAGGAAGTGGTAGGCTGGACCATAGCCGACCTTAAGAAGATTAGCCCAACACTATGTATGCACAGGATTATAATCGATCCAACAGCTAAGCCGAGCAGAGATGCTTTGAGAAGGCTAAATCCCAACCTAAGAGAGGTAGTGAAGAAGGAAGTACTAAAATGGCTAGATGCTGGAATTATTTATCCTATATCAGATAGCCAATGGGTTAGTCCCACACAAACGGTTCCTAAAAAATCTGGAATCACTGTTGTCGATACTCCTGAAGGAGAAAAGATTGCAACTCGACCTGTAACGGGGTGGAGAGTATGTATCGACTACAGAAAACTGAATGCCGCAACCTCTAAGGATCATTTCCCTCTGCCATTCATCGACCAAATAGTAGAGAAATTAGCAGGGCAAAAATTCTATTGCTTCTTAGATGGCTATTCGGGAATATAATCAAATTCCGATACACCCAGAAGACCAAGATAAGACGACCTTTACATGTCCATATGGCACATTCACCTACCGAAGAATACCATTTGGATTATGTAACGCTCCGGCCACATTCCAGCGATGTATGATGGCTATATTTTCAGACATGGTCGGAGGGTCTCTTGAAATCTTCATGGACGACTTTTCTATATTTGATAAGTCATTCGAAGGGTGTCTCTCTCATTTAGAAAAAGTTCTCAAGCGGTGCACCGAGACCAATTTGGTATTAAGCTGGGAGAAGAGTCATTTCATGATCAAAGAGGAGTAGTCCTAGGACATATAGTGTCCAAAGGGGAATGGAGGTTGATCGAGCTAAAATACAAATAATTTCATCGCTACCACCGCCCACTAATATTAAGGAATTCGTTCTTTCTTAGGACATGCAGGTTTCTATAGGAGATTTATAAAAGACTTTAGTGTCATAACCAAACCTTTATGTAACCTTCTGCTTAAAGATGCACCATTTAACTTTGATAAAGGATGTATAGAGGCGTTTGATACATTAAAAGTTAAGCTCACGGAAGCACCAATTCTGCAATCACCTGATTGGTCTCAGCCCTTTGAGATCATGTGTGACGCAAGTGATCATGCAGTAGGTGCCGTTCTTGGTCAAAGAGTGGATAAAAAGCCTGTGGTAATATAGTATGCAAGCAAAACATTCTCTGAAGCTCTAGAATAAATTATACAACAACTGAAAAAGAATTGCTTGCAGTAGTTTATGCACTGGATAAGTTCAGATCTTATGTCTGGGGAGCTAAGGTAATTGTGTATTCCGATCACAGTGCCATAAGACACCTCTTGGCTAAGAAAGATGTTAAACCACGGCTAATTCGTTGGATACTATTACTACAAGAAATTCGAGATAAAAAGGGCTCAGAGAATGTAGTAGCAGACCATCTATCGAGATTGCCAGCAATCACCACTGATATGCTGGATTCCATTCGGGACAACTTTCCAGATGAACAATTACTGTTTATCGCAAAAGTGCCTTGGTTTGCTAATTTAGTGAACTATTTTGTCACAAGAAAAATCCCAGGCCACTGGAATTCACATCAAAGAAAATATTTCTTCTCCCAAACTAAACAATACATTTGGGAGGAGCCGGATTTATTCAAAATAGGAGTAAATCAGATCATCCGGCGATGTGTGCCAGACAATGAGCATTACAACATTATAAATCTCTGTCATATGCATGTGGAGGTCACTTTAGTGCTAAAAAGACAGGCCATCGAATTTTACAAAGTGGATTCTTTTGGCTGACTATATTTAAGGACTCATATGAGTTCGTTAAATCATGCTTACAATGCCAACAAATAGGAGGAATTTCAAAACGAGACCAACTGCCTATGACACCAATTCTTATAGTAGATATTTTCGATGTGTGGGGCATAGATTTCATGGGACCTTTCCCTAAATCGTATGGTTTTGAATATATCCTACTGGCAGTTGATTACGTCTCTAAGTGGGTAAAAGCCGAAGCCACAAGAACAAATGACCATAAAGTAGTATGCCAATTTGTTAAAAGAAATATATTTTCTCGTAACGGAATTCCTAGAGCTATAATCAGTGATGGGGGTTCTCATTTCAAGAATATGTACTTTAGCAAACTACTTAAGCATTACGGAGTAACCCATAAGATAGCAACCCCATATCACCCACAAACTAGTGGGCAGGTAGAAGTGTCTAATAGGGAAGTTAAGCGCATATTAGAGAAAACAGTACGACCTTATAGGAAAGACTGGTCAACACGACTAGATGATGCACTTTGGGCATATTGCACTGCGTTTAAAACTCCTATTGGCATGTCTCCCTATAAGTTAGTATATGGGAAACTATGTCATCTTCCAGTTGAGCTAGAACATCGAGCCTTATGGGCAATGAAAAATACAAATCTTAATTTCACAGCCGCCGGTATAAATCGAAAACACCAATTAAACGAATTAGAAGAAATATGTAAGGAAGCTTATGAAAGTGCTAAAATATATAAAGAAAAGACAAAAGCTTTCCACGATCAACTAATTAAACGAAAGATGTTTAATAAAGGTGACAAAGTTTGGTTATTCAATGCATGCCTGCGGCTCTTCCCAGGTAAACTAAAAAGTAAGTGGTCAGGCCCATACATAGTTACTAACGTATATCCTCACGGTGCAGTAGAAATAATAGACCAAAAAGGCGGTGAACCGTTTAAAGTGAACGGACATCGATTAAAATTATTTGTACAATGGGCTGATAATGAAATTATATCTTCTGAGACAATGGTCTTGGAAGATATCACTTAAATATTAAGAGTTCCAAAAATGTCTGGCTGAAGACATTAAACTTAGCGCTTTCTTGAAGGCAATCCAGTGAACTTTGTGGGTGTGTTCCACAGAAACCCTCACGAGACTATAACTCATCCACTCGGGCTACCGAGGGGTTTAAAGGCTTATTGCACGTGCTAAGTGCAATCGTTTTCACCACAAAAGGGTGTTTTTACTTTTAGCTATTCGAGTAAATTTTAATGTGTCTTAGTTAATCACTCCCGTCAAACACTTAGTTACACAATGTTTCATCCTACAATATAATGCTACACGTAGTATCCGACTAAGTTGGGGAAAAATTATCCATCAGCGGGTAAAAATCCAAAGACGAAGAATGACGAAAACATGGCAAAAATCGAGGAAGAAATCGGTGTTTCGTACTTAAATTCATTAGCCTTGGGAGGAACCAAACACTGCAAACAGCACACATAAAAATCACCTGGCAGCAGGGCAGCGCACCGGCCAGCGCAGGCCTGCACCCCGCGCTGCGCCCCAAGCGCACCGGCTTGCGCAGGGGTGCGCCTGCGCCCCGATGAACACCAGCGGTTTTTAACCCCTCTTTCACACCATTCTTCCCATTTTCTCTCCAAATCCTCTGAAATTTTGGCTAACTTTTGCATCTGAATCTTCTACAAGCAGAAACTCTCGTCGATTTACGTCCATTCTTTGATCATTTCACCAATGTGAGTTGTTTTTCCTACTTGTCCCTCATTTTTAAAGCAAGAAATGCTAGTTTATCATGAAAATGTTTCTGCCCTAATTCCAAAAATGTTGAAGGAGAGCATGTTTAGTTGCACATTATGTCATTATTTGAGTAGATATTCCTAGAATAGTAGCAATTCATGTTTTTATCTTTGATTTCTAAATATGGATTTTTAAGAAATTCTCTCTGTGATGTGCTCATAAGCTCTATAATAGTGATGTTGTCAAGTCTAGATGCACCACTCTCATGCTTAAATTATTATAAACATGTCATTCCACCACCAATTCCATGATTCGTGATCCTAGTCGTTATATTTGACGCACATAGTCATGAAGTTCACGACATGTACATGATTCTTGCCATGCTACGTACTTCTCATTTTCATGCATATGAGACAAATGCCAAGGAGAGTTCTCAACCCGTTGTTGCTATTTGTGTTTGTTACTCTCCGCGGAATTTTTCGAACCTTGACATTCCGGTTATGATTATCTCATCGGTTCATCGGAATCCATCGAGATTTGCATAATTATGTGCCAACATGTGCATTTATTCGTTCTAAGTCCATTTTTTGCTATATATATATATATATATATATATATATATATATATATATATATATATATATATATATATATATATATATATATATATATATATATATATATATATATATATATATATATATATATATATATGGCACAACAGTTTTCAGGAAATTCTCGTCGCCGTGTGACTCGTACCCCACGCATGCACGTTCATATGCCACTCCCGATTAATATAGAATATCCCTCACCTCCACTGTCACCACCTGTTTCGGAACCACCTACCCACTTCTATATTGAGAAGACGCTAAAAGAAACAGACTTTAAGAATTTTGGGATCATAGAAAGTTTCGACAGGATAGGATGGTCGGGAGCCCTAAGAATCGAGACACCATATGTACACGAGTATGAGATTCGCGAATGGATGCGATCTCTTATTCGAAGGGAAGGCGATTTGGAACACGATTTCGAACTTAGGGGGCGAATTGATGGGAAAGAGGTGATAGTTACGAGGTCGGATCTATGCGACTATTTTGATTTTGATACTGAAATCCCTTTAGTAAGAGAATTCTGGACAGAACGTGATTTGTCAAGTGGTGTTTTACGTCATTCTGAGGGGTGGGCAAGGAAATTGACTGAAGTCTTCAACCTCACTATCAAGCAGGCAAGAGTATACTCTAAATATTACCGAGGTGACCTACGGCCATGGGCGAAAGTGCTTTGGAAAATTATTGTCTTTAACATCTTACCTCGATCATCAAATACCACCACTGTTCGCACAAGAGAGGTGATGCTCATTCATGCTCATTTCACTGGTAAGCCTGCTATCTCCCTCGCATATATTATGATGCAAACTATATGGGAAGCTACCTTGTCCAAAACACCGATGGAAATTCCGTATGGCCGCATGTTAAGCAAATTGTTCATCAATATGGGAATCATTTCTGAGGGATCAAGCCCACGCTTGTTAGGACCGAATGATGTGTGGTTCACGAGACACACCATGACCGGGTTGACGTTTGAACAAGTTTAGGATACATTTCTGATTCGTGACCCAGCTCATGGTACGGTTTCCATCATTCCGGCGGCGCGATCATTTTATGTGTATGAGAAGGATCTTGGGAAAGGAAAGGCAAGGCTCGTGGAGGATCGTAATGACGAAGGAGGACCTTCAAACTCCCAACCTTCGGATAATGTGGTTTTGGAGACACGTCTAAAGGCAATCAAAGATGCTGTGGAGGGACTTCTAGCAGCAAACAAAGCGGTACTTTTGGAGGTCGACAAACTCAAGCAGGACTTCAATGTTCATGGGATTTTGGTGGGAGCTCACTCTCGCTGGCTCTCTAGCCTCCACTCTCGGGTGGATGAGCTCGAGCGGGCTGTCGGCCGCCGAAGTTCCCACACTACATCTGCTCGCACCTCACATATGACCTCCCAAGACGAGTATTAGGTGTTGTCCCCTATGGTTCAAGCTAACAAACAATTTCATGCTACCAAAACATTTACTTTCCTTTGTGTAATTGGCTGTAGGCCGTAAACAATTGGGATTCCGATGTTCATGTTGGCACCGGTGGATGTAGGACACTTAAACACTTTCATGCTTTACTTTAAAACTCGTAGAACTTTAATTGCGATACATTCATTCTCCACATATTGCTCGGTTAATCGCCCTATTTTAAGCTTTATTAGTGTCGAGGACGACACATTTTCTTTAAGTTGGGGAAAGGGGAAACACAAATATGTGTTAATACTTCACGAAAAATTCTTGCAAATTATAAGTTTTTATTAAAAAAAATGTAAAATATCGAGCCTAGCATGTACCCAATCAACTGAAAAAACGAAAATGTTTTGAGCCGAACAGGCCCCCCAAGCGCAGCCGCCGGCGCAGGCCTGCGCCTGCCGGTTTTCTTCCCATTTTAAATAGAAAAATTTTTTACAAACCCTACAAGAGCAACCCTTGTGCCCCCCTTACGGTTCCTTCATCTTTTTCACCTATTTTCACACAAAAATCCCACGTTTGCCCAAAAAAATCTCTAGAAAGTAAGATAGATCTTCACATTAAGCAAGATTTGGCAAAACACTTGAGTTTCCAACTCAAGTTAAAGTTGGAATCAAGCTAGGATCTCATTCACTCCAAAGTTAGATTTAAGTTCTCCTCAACTTTCATCAAAAAGAAGGTATGATTTTCCACCATCTTTATGAAAAACTAAGCTTTAATGGACATTTGAGATTAATTTTGACTTTTAGGTTGACTTTTTGCATGGCCAATTAAACAAGATATACTTAGTGATTTTATGTTGCAAAGTAGAATATAAAGTGAAATCATGGGTAAAAATAGAAAAGAAGTCATGCTAGTCAAGTCCCGAAAAGTTCGTTGTCGTTTTGTGCAAATTGCTTACTTAATTAATGTGACTATGTGTTTAGCTTAAATTGCATAAGTTATACATATAAATGTTACATATGATATGATCATTGCATAAGATACAATTTATGATTCCTTGTTGAGAAACTCGAACAATTTGAGAATGTTATAATTATATATATACTTAAGTCATCGTAATTGCAGATGTCTCGACGAACAAGACAGCGTGTCGGAGAAGGTGCCAGTTCCTCTACCCGACTGAGGGTAGAATGGAACCCAGACTTATATTTGTCACAACACCCGGCCAACATCCGACAACAATTATTTATGACGAAGAAATTCTTAGGAAAAGTACTAGTGGAGAAAAGAGTGAAAAAGGATGAGTTTGAGAATTATGGGGTAGTGAGATGCTTCGACCGATTAGGATGGGAAACCGTTTTAGATTTAGGAGGAGAGCATATCTACCATGAAGAGGTGGAGGAGTGGATGTCCACATTAAGAAGAGAGGAAGGTCGATTCAGGGGTGATTTCACACTAATAGGGCGATGCGTTAATGGACACGAGTTTCCAATGACTGCACGAGCTTTGAGAGACATTTTTGGAGTAGATATTGGAGTCGGAGCAGACGAGGCACGGGTTTTTAATTATGAATACAAGACGGATGCACAGTTAGCGTTTACGGACAGGACATGGGAGGGAGAATGGACTACGCATCTGGCGGAGATTTTAAGAATCGACTATAATGTCGCAGCAGGGTACACTGCATATGCTAGGCGCGATCTCGGCCCAATTACAAAGGTGTTGCATAAGATTGTTACCAACAATGTGCTTCCGAGAGACAGTGACTTGACGAAGATCCGGCACAAAGAGGTAACCATACTGTACGCATTGATGACATGAGAGCAGAGTCTCTCTTTTGCTTGGATTGTAATGAACGACCTTTGGTCGATGTATGGCAGAAGGGAGAAGAAGATAATTCCTCACGGATGGGTTATATCAGAGTTTTTAAGGGCTCAAGCAGCTATCTCTCCCATCTCTGTTCCAAGAGCAGTTTCTGGCGCCGTCATCACAGCAGCCATGATACAAAGCATCACCCTACGTCAAACGGATCAAGGGTTTGAGATTTTCGACTCAGACACGGGAAAGACGCACAAAGAGCCATACGGTATAGAAGAAGCAGAGGCCTATCACCAGCACCAGGAAGAACGGTTACATGCAGTAGGGGGAGCCAACGATATGTCCCAAGTGATCGCATGGTTAGACGCAATGAACCTGCGTTTGGGCAGCTTCTAAGAAGATGTAGTTGGGCGGATGGACAAATTCCAACACGAGTTGGAGACCCAAAAAAACCGCATTGATGAGATTTACACAGGAGTGTAAGCGACGACATTTTAGAATGCCTCTTACAACCAGCAGCACTCGGCATACACAGATGCAGTGAGAGACCATATGAATTACAACGTCGGATTGCCACACCAACAATACGAGAACTATCAGTGGCAGAAATTTGAGAGGCTGAACATTGAGGAGGGAACGCCTCAATACTTCCCAGCTTATGGTCGGATCCCAACCACGACACGAGGGGACAGTGTGGTTCATCCTGCAAACACATACCCGCCGACACCACTTATGCAAGAAGACCGGAATCCTTTCGGGGAATTCTTTGCCGGCATCTTTGGACCGCCACCACCACCGCAGTAGTCAGGCATCCCCGTTCCCTTTCTTTAGTAGGATGAGTCATTGTTTTCGCATGCATTTCTATTATTAAATAAATGTGTTTCTTTCAAGTAAGGTTGTGTGAGAAGTAAGCTGTTAGAATAATTCGATCGTTTTCCCTTATAAATCCTTATTGTTGAGCTGGCAACTTAAATATGATGATGTTAGTTAGGACGGTTTCAAGTAAAAAGATGTAAGTAAATGAGTTTAAATGCAACACAAAGAGTCATAAACACTTAAAAAATCAAAGAAGTGAACCGAATTTGAAGTAGGATATATTATGTTGTAGCGAGAGATAAATGACAAGAGTTCCAATAGCCGCTATTAATTCATGCAATAAGGGGGAGGAAGCGAACACGAATAAAGCCTCAATTCAAGTGTGGCCTAGTTGATTCAGGAGATTAAGTCTGAAGGGTACCATCATCCCTAGTCCCCTAAGGTCAACTAGTCTAGGAGTGGCTGACCCAAATCTTGCTACACGAATCATCTAGAAAGCCATGTGAACTTGAAATGAAAACCATAGATACTGCATGAACGAGACTAAAATGAAAAGAAAAGAAAAATCAGTAGTTAAAGTTATGCATCGAGGAAAAAGATGGTCCAGTGACCCACGTGAATTCAATTCTGTAACCTTGAGCTAAAAGGATTATAGCGGTGAGGAATATTTGAAACAACTATCCTAGAGTTGTCACATTATATCTGAAAACAATCCAGTTCGAGTCTTTGAATTTACTTGTGTTTATGAAGGCTAGTGTTTGTTTAAATAAGTTGATTATATCTTTCACGCTTGATAAACCCGATGTTTAAAAGTTTGATTTTCGTTGCTTGCTCGGGACGATCAAGGATTAAGTTGTGGAAGTTTGATCGGGTTATAAATTACCATGTTTATTAAGCGTAAAAGAGTTGTTTTAAGTAAGAAAATGTCGTAGAATGTGCTACTATTGAATATATTTTGTGCTTGTGCAGGTAAATAAAATCCAGTCTAAATTGAAGAAAAAAGGAAAAAATCAGAACAAATTTTTAGAGCCAGGCGCAGAGAGGGGCGCAGAGAGGGGCGCAGCCCTGCGCCCAGACCAAGTGCTCAACAGAAAGAATTAATTTGCCAAAACTCGGATTTTACAGTCAGGCGCAGGGGGCGCAGGCCTGCGCCTACGGTTGCGCCCAACCCATTAAATTAATTTTCCAGCCGTTTTTAGGGTTTCCAGCACTTTCCTATAAATACAAAAGGCAGAGATGAAGAAAAGTATCGTTTTTTGGGAGAGAAAAGCTTAGCGTCTGAGTGAATACGAGTACGAAGAGCACACGAGTCAAGCTACGACATTTGCTATGAAGATGGATACACAACTCTGGAGTATTACACGAAAGATGTCCGACTAATCTCACAATAATCATTCTTGGAGGAAGCACAACGCTAAGTGTTTAATTTTTATGAACGATCTCTTATGTTTACATGGTTTTTATTATTTATGTTTTGATTGTGAACGAATGATTGTTATTTGTTTAGTTGTGTTTCGCAAGATAGTGCGTTGATATTTTATTATTCGTGTCGAGTTATTTATTTAATTAAGACGAGTAATCAACGTGTCACGCGCTATGCCTAAGATCACGTGACGATTCTAATAATAATTATAAAAAGGTTATGTCTATGTAATCTTCACATCATTTTATAAATTCAATACGAAGCTAAGTGTGGAATCCGGGAATGGTTATCTTCGTTACTATATTTAATCAAACAAAGTTTCCTTTTTTACAAATCACACAAGTAATTAATTTTATAAACCAATTAATCATCTTTTTCAAACCAATTAATCTTTCCAAACTATTTAAATTACAACGCTAATCGCTCGAATACGTGCATTTAACCTCTCGCTCTCTGTGGATACGATCCCTACTTACCCTAGCTTCTAAGGTATTTAGTGGTTATTTTTGACGGGGTAACGACACTCGCATCACATCACAGCAACCGGCAATGCCGTCCGTCGTCCGCACCAGCAGCAGCAGCAGCGTCCCGCGTCCGCCCCTCCTTCTGCGGTTCTGCCCTTCTCCTCCGTCTTAATCGGTTTTCTCTAATTCTCTAATTTCAAATTATCTTTCTTGATTTTAGAACTCTAGATGTTAAATGTTGTCTATTTGTGTAGTGTTTTAATTTTTTAGAAATCAAAATCTTAATTAGTTAACAGTTATTGTGGTTTTATAAATTATAAGTTCCTCAAGTTAAAAATTAGTTACTATGATTTTATAAATTAATGTTGTCAAATTGTGTTGTGTTTTAGAAATCAGGTTGTTATTCAATTGTCAATTTATGTAGTGTTTTGTCAACCCTTAATTATATATATAACAAATAAATGTAGGTATCAATGGACAAATTTGTGAAAAGAAAATTATCATCCGATAGTGGAAAGCCTTCAAGTGGAAGTGGTTCAGACAATATTCCACATACTAGCTCTACTCGTTCAATTTCTCAAATAATTGATATAAAAGACCTTCCTTGGGACCCTGTGGATAGACCAAGGATTTTGGAGTATTCTCCTAATCAAAGAGAAGAAATTAGACGACTATATAGGCAAAGAGGACCTTTTCAACCACGCGGTCATGTGTTTCCAACAAAAACAATAGAGACTAAGTTAAGACGTTTTGTCACGACTTGGTTTGATGAATTTCGTTGGTTAGAATATTGTGTAAAAGCAGACAAAGCTTTTTGTTTATGTTGTTACCTATTTAGAGATTATGTTGGACAACAAGGTGGAAGTGATGCCTTTGTGACGGAAGGCTTTAATAGTTGGAGGAAAAAGGAAAGGCTTACGGTTCATGTGGGTGATATTAACAGTTTTCATAATAAAGCACTACAAAAATGTGAAAATCTAATGAGACAAAATCAATCTATTGCAGCCGCCTTTCATAAGCAAAGTAAAACCGCAAAGAAAGAGTATCAAATTAGATTGGATGCTTCAATTCAAGTTTGTAGATATTTGGCGAATAATGCATTAACATTTCGAGGACATGATGAATCAATAAACTCTCTTACGAAAGGCCTTTTCTTGGAATCATTGAGCCTACTTTGTTATAAAAACGATACTATTCGTAATGTTACATTGCAAAATGCTCCAAAAAATAATCAAATGGTGGCTCCTTCTATTCAAAAAGATATTCTCAATAGCTTTGCAAATGAAATACTAAAAAATCCATTATTGAGGAAATCGGTAAGGATGTGTTTGCTTTGCTAGTTGACGAGTCTAGTGATGTATCAAAAAAGGAACAAATGGTTGTGGTTTTGAGATATGTAGACGCACATGGACTGGTTAAGGTAAGATTTGTTGGTGTTGTTCATGTCTTGGAGACATCTGCACTAACTCTTAAGTTTGTTGTTGATTCCTTACTTACTAAGCACGGATTGAGTTTAAAACATGTATAAAATTCACATTTATCTACTTTATTTGTTATATCATTAATTGAATCTTTATTTGTTTAAATCTTTTTAAAATTTAATTGACCCTTTTAAACAGGTAAGAGGTCAAGGTTATGATGGAGCAAGCAACATGTGTGGTGAGTTTAATGGACTGAAAGCTTTGGTCCTAAAAGAGAATGGCTCAGCATATTATGTACATTGTTTTGCCCATCAACTTCAGTTGGTGGTTGTGGCGGTTGCAAAAAACCACAATGGGGTAGGCAATTTCTTTGATAAGTTATCCGTTGTGATGAATGTGGTTTGTGCTTCTTGCAAACGAAATGATATTATTCGAGAAGGTTATAGAGATAGAGTACAAGAAGTAATTGGTAAGGGTGAAATTGAAACTGGAAGTGGGTTAAGCCAAGAACTCTCTCTTATTCGAGCCGGAGATACACGATGGGGTTCTCATCATAGAACAATGCAATGTTTGATTTCATTGTTTCCGGAAGTTGTTAAGGTTCTTAAATATGTTGAAGCGAAAGGTGATAATAGTTTGAGTCGACGTCAAGCAGAAGGTATTCTACAATATTTCAGCTTATTTGATTTTGCATTTTATTTGCACTTGATGTTGCACATCTTAGGCCTCACAAATGTATTATTACGAGCACTTCAAAAAAAAAGATCAAAATATTGTAGAAGCCGTTTAATTGATACGAGGAACCAAATTGGCATTGCAAAAGTTTAGAGAGAATGGGTTTGGTCAACTTTTGGAAAGTGTTTATTCTTTTTGTGAAGAACATGGTCTTGAAAAGTTGGACATGAATGAATGCTATGTTAAAGCGAGAAATCGAAGGACCAACATCACCAATAGACACTATTTTGAAGTTGATATTTTCAACACTGTTCTAGATATGCAAATTCAAGAGTTTGCTGATCGATTTGATGAAGTAAGCACTGATTTGCTTAATTGTATGACAGCTTTGAGTCCGTGCAATTCATTTTCTAAGTTTGATGCAGTAAAGTTAGGGAAGTTGAGTAACTTTTATCCGAATGATTTTACTGATATGGAAAGAAATTTGCTTGAGCGTGAACTTGATATTTACTATGAAATGATGCATCAAGATGAAAGATTTGCTAATTTGGATGGTATCACAAGCCTTGCTAGATTGATGGTTGAAACCGGTAAACATGTTTCTTATCCTTATGTCTACCGATTATTGAAGCTGGCATTGGTTTTACCTGTCGCAACTGCAACGGTTGAAAGGTGTTATGAAGCTTATAAAGTCGGATCTGCGCAATCGAACAGGTGATGGTTTTTTGAATGATGCTCTAGTTTGTGCCATTGAAAATGAAACTCTTTCCAATGTTACAAATGAAACCGTGATGAATCGCTTTCAAACGATGAAAGACCGTAGAGAACAATTGTAAAAGGTACATTGCTTATTTTTTTTAATGAGATCCTACTATTTATTTGATTAATATGTTTATATATATATTGGTCATATTCTTTGTGCCACCAGTGATGATTTTTCTAGATCCGCCAGTGTCCATCACCCTAGAAGAAGTAACTCAAAAAATTTATCCCTAAATTTTAACCTAATGCCTTCCTTCTCACATCTCACCCACTTCATTCACAAGTGATTCTGTCTGCCTTTCTTCTCATCAGTTTACCAATTTAAATTAATACATTATCTGAAAAAAGTTTTATATTAAAAAATTAAACTTCTGATGAGATTATAATTTATAATTAGAAATATTGTATTATAAACTAAAAATACAAATTAAAATTCATTCACAATTATATACAGAGGTCCATTTTTGAAATTTTACAAGTTTAAAACATGAAATCAAACACTTAGAAACTGATTATTTGTATAAGCTAATCAAAACACTAAACTTCCCGCAACAATTTTTGTTATCGCTATTATCTGATTATTAGTTTTCAAAACGTTGTATCACTTTTTCAAACGCAAAACCAAACACCCCTAAATATGTTGTCTTTCATGACACAGCATCATGGATTTGGCCTTGGATTTTAAGACAACATACTTTTCTTAGCATGCACATCTCTGTGAACCTAGACAAATCGTAACATATATAATATCGACTGTTGTGTAAATAATCTTTACGGTAAAATAGAAAAACAAAGAGACCTTATACGGGTATATGGCCTGAGTCCCAAGCAGGGGTATTTATAAAAATCCGAAACTGAGCATCCGAAATAAAAATACGAAAATCTGATCCGAAACTATCCGAAATTTCGGATTCGGATAGTAAAATTCAAGATTTTCGGATATTCGGATAATCCGCGCAATATCCAAAAATCCAAAAAAAATATATTTTTTTATATCTTTAGGATTGATTATTTATATAATATTGAGTTTTTATTATTATTCTTATTTTTGAGTTTTATCTTAATATTATAGATAATATTTAATATATTTTAGTTCTTTTAATCTTTTTTAGTCGTTTTGAGTAAAAAAAATTCCGGATGAATTTTGTTTATGATATATTTATCTTTAATATGTATTTGGGTATATGAATTTGTATTTTAGATATTTAACATTTGATTTAATTTTTTAAAAAAAAAGTTAAAAAATATGAATTTTCGGATATTCGGATAATCCGATATCCGAATCCGAAATTCCGGATATCCGAAATTTCGGATTTGGATAGCAAAATTCACTATCCAAAATTCGGATATCCAGTTTTGAACACCCCTAGTCGCAAGAGAGATGCACGTTGAACAAGGTTAATTGGTCTTTGTCTCGGGTCTTAAAAATCGAGTCCTAAATGGCCTACAAAAACTTGGACCCGTTTTGGAGAACATATCCCTTCATAAAAAATCGTAAGCCTGTTTGAGCACAATCAGTCCGAATTGGTTCGTACCGAAAGCGTGGTCTAGTTTTCTTGCCATGAGATTGATATGTCGCCCTTGTGCACCCAACATGTAGCACTTTTTCCTACTCGGTTTTTATCTAACTTGAATATCTGATTACAAAGAATTATAAAACAAAGACATCTTACCAGACATGTTGTTAGCAATTAAATAGAAAACTTTGGTTCCCTCCGACGACAATACATCATAAATTATAAATTTTGTTAAATAAATTTTGCCATTCAATTAATTTTTTCGCTACATGTTCCTTTAACAGTTTTTGAAATGCTAATATCAAGTAAATTGCATATTTATGTGTCTAAATTTTACTTTGTTTCTTTTACCAATTTATATAATAATTTGGTTCTTAACACGAATTATGCAGTCACATGTTTGCAGTCACATGTTAATTAGTTACCAAAAAGACTAAGGGATAATTGTGCAAAAAAACCACTAACTTGTCAGGTTTTTGTGATTAAAACCTCAAATCATTTTTCGTTGCATTAAACACCCCGAACTAATTAAAAATCAGTAAATCAAGGTTTTATGGATGGATAACCGGCTGAAACCAGTTATTAATCCTACGTGGACCAGTAAATGACCTACGTGGAATACATTTTAATTGTTGAAGCCGGTTGTCAAGTGTTACACATCATTTAAACCTCCATTGACAATTTTTAATTGTAATTTTTAAACAGTATTAAATCATCAACGGGGGTTTAAATGATGTTTAATACTTGGCAACTAGTTTCAACAAATAAAATTTATTCCACGTAGGTTATTTACAGGTCCATGTAGGATTAATAACTGGTTTCAACCGCTTACCCATTGATAAAACCTTGATTTACTGATTTTTAGTTAGTTCGGGGTTTTTTACGCAACGAAAATGGTTTGGGGTTTTAATCATAAAAAACTGATAAGTTAAAGATTTTTTGTGCAATTATCCCAAAAACTAAAACATGGTAACTATTTTGTGGAAATATCTCAATGTTACCAAAAATTAGTAAACTTGTATGGTTACTATTTTACAGAACTATTTGAGGTAAAAATATTTGAGATTGAGTCTTTTTTAAATAATAGTTCGTGGATGCCCCGATGTTGTCGATAGTCAGGTTTAAAATATTTAAGATTGAAAATCATGTCTGAAATTACAATCCTCTTAAAATTCAGAGGGATCGACATTCAGAGGATAAAACTTCTTAAATCTGAATTTAAACAAACAATATAAGTTTAGATCTAAAATTCAAACTCCAGACCATTTTTCAGATGCTCTTAATTGCAAACAAACAGAGTCTATACAAAGTTAGCGAAGCTCGATTCCCTCAACAATGAGACCAGACTTCCAATGCAAGCTCCAAACCTCCTTAAATGTCATCTCAACCTCACCACCATCATCTTCGTCATCGCAATAGAATTCTCCCAACTCTATCTCCATCCACCCATCGTTCCTCTCACTAGGAAACCTGTCATCCTCTTGCCTTGGATTTCGAAGACAAACATTGAAGGTCTCTAAATATCCTGTTCCACAAAAACTTACCATTGTTCTTCCTGGTTCATCGAGTCCCCAAGAATTCTCAGCAATTCGGAACACAAGGTACGCCTTGTACGTACTCTTCCTTGACAACATTGAGGTTGCAATCTTGCCTTGGATGTCAAGCCAACATACATCTCGAAGGATGGCCACCTCTGGAAACCTACTAAATGGTGGTAATCTATGTATAACGTTAAATGTTTTTATGTACATACACAATATGTAACATCGACATATAATTATATATGATATATCTAAAGTTCTAAACCCCATAAAGGCATCATAGGGGTGGCCTAAATGTTGAGAATTGGAATTCTTGAAAGAATGTCACAATTCTACTTCCATATACTTTAAGGGTGCGTTTGGTACGAAGAATGAAGAGAATGGAATTGAATTGATTTTCAAGCTTATTTTTTCATCGGATGTCACCATTAATTCTCAAGTGAACGATGGAGAATTGGTTTTTGGTGTAAATATCATTTCTTTAGTTTTCTCTTAACATGGAGAGAATCAAAACAAGAGAAAGAGAATTGAGATTGTCTTGTTTTCTCTTCAATCTATGTGTCAAATCTTAATTGATATGTTATAGTCATTTGCCAACAAAGCTTGAAAACTAAGACAATTCCATTCTCTTCATTTCTTCGTACCAAACGCAGGGCGTTTGGTATATGGAATTGTACAGAATTGAATGTTTAGGTTTACAACCTTTTTATCATGCTATAAGAGAGTTGATTCTCAATGAAAGAGAGTGTAAATTTGAGTTTAATGAAACTTTTATTACGTACTCTCATTTCATTATGAAAATGGATAAAATCGAAAGACAATAAGTTTTATGGATTTTCTTTTCATATCTCAATCTTTAATTATGTGTAACCATCACTGCTTTAAAGAACTTGTAAACCTAGGTAATTCCATTTTCTGCAATTGTATATTTGAGAGAGAGAGATAGAGAGAGAGAGAGAGAGAGACCTTGATTCTGGTAAATGTTGCCATATCCAGTACCGAGGGTCATTTCCCCAAACAATGGATAGCTCCCTTGACCCCAACATGTAGCACTTTTTTCCACTCAATTTATCTAGCATAAAGCTCTGTTTATAGAATTACATGTATGATCAAAGCTCAGAAAAACTGTACTTTTAGCAATATTAACCTATATACTCGTAGAAGATATCATAGGAATATCCTATGAATCATGACATCCAACTCCAACCTACCAAACACCTTCAAGCTAGGCATGTGTAACATCGAAATTAAAAGTAAGCTTCACTTACGTTTTTTGGCTAAAATATTTGAGGATTCAAGCTACAGATGCGTAGCACGCGGATTGTATCATTTCATTTCCGTCCACTCATGTCCTAAATCATTCTACGAGAACACAACTTTAGTTTAGTTGTTGGAAGAATTATCAAACCGAATAACCTGATGCTACTCCAAAGAAACTTTGAAAACCAAATTAACCAACAAACAACCCTCTGGTGATTTGGTGAAAGTCTTTTTCAGAATTCAAAACCATGTATTGTAATATAGTGTTCTTGGAATGACTTGTTCTTATTCTAAATCAAATAAAATGAGATAGTTTTGAGTTTAATATCTTCTTCTACTAACTACAGTCCTTCCAACAGTCACCTAAGCCATCTAACTACCTGATCAACCTTAGACATTATCTCACTTAATTCCATTTTTATCTAAATTTCAAACAACTCATGAGTCCAAACTCTCGAAAATTCTATGTTATAATTTGCAACTAATCGGAAGGATAATTGATCGACTTATATTAATTTTCCATATCTAGTAGACAATCTTTCATCTAACTTAACTACAGAAATAACTGACTTGGAAGGATGATCATATGTAATTCATACAATCAGACACAAAGATATGTTTTGATTAGTTGACTTGGCGTTGACTTTTGAAAATTATCCGTGATTCATACATTATGAAGGATCGTTTAACTACAAACGATCCTTCATATCATATAACTGACTTGGGAGGATGATCATATGTAGTTCATACAATCAGACACAAAGATATGATTTGATTAGTTGACTTGGCGTTTACTTTTGAAAATCATCCATGATTCATACATTATGAAGGATCGTTTTACACATGATTTGATTAGCTTTTGTGTCATTCACTTGAAGTGAAAATTATCCGTGATTTTGATTACTTCTGAATTACATATGATTTGATTAGAATTATGTATTTCACTTGGCGTTTACTTTTGATTCATACATTAATCAAATCATATGTAATTCAAACAATCAGACAAATACAGTAAGATGATGATTGATTATAGGAAATAACGCATTGGAAGGATAATCGATTTACCAAATAGCCACGATCGAGGAGGATATGTGAGTCCGATAACAGATGGTAGAGTTTCTTCTTAGAGTCAAAAACCACAGGGGAAACGGCGTTTGCAGTGATATGATCGTAATCCGGTGGCAAAAACCGGTCCCAAACGGCGTCGGAATCTGCGATTGACTTGAAATCCTTGGAAACGGCGGCAGATCTGCAAGCGTCCAGAGGTGAAGTTAGTGAAATTGTGATCGCCAGACAATCCTCCGATAAAACCATGATACTGGCCTCATTGTTATCTTCCATTTCCTTATTCTTCTTTTGTTCTTCAGTTTTTAGTGTCTTTTCTTTTATCTAATTTTGCTGGTAGAATGGCGCGTACCAACTACCAAGTCTCAGAGGATCGAGGAAGGTGCCGGTGAAAAGATTAGGAATATATTATCTAGGTGTGTTTTTTTTTATTTAAAGACATCGTTACCTCTTGTCTTAATTTTAGATTTAAACTGAAAATAGACTATTTATTATATTTCAGAGTTGAGTCAATTTTAGATCTTAATTCAAAACAAACTGTTTGTTACATTTCAGACTTAAGATGTTAAAACGTCTGAAAATCATGTCTGAAATTAAGCTGTGGACTTCCGTCTGAAGTCTTAATTTAAGAGGTTGACGTAAGTTGATATTTATAAAGTTGTATAAACAGGTTGACGGATGAATGTAAAAGTTTTAGCAGTTCGGAAACTTTATCAGAAAAAAAATAAAATGGAGATTTAATTGAAATTTTTACACTGGTTTTTTGCATAATTTCCCCTTTTATTAAAACTATAAACTATTAGTTTTTTTTTTGTATGTTTTCCGGGTTCATATCATTTAAAATTAAAGTATAAAAGATAGATTATTGTATGTATACAATGAATCATTACAATTCCATGTCAGGTTTGGTTTTACCATGGAATGAAATGAATCATTATTGTTTTTAATTGGGTTAAAGCCGTACAAATGTACGATACTTTACTGAAATTCTTAAATGACTAATCTAGTCTTTTTTTACGATGATACTTATACTGAGAATTCGTTATTGAGATGATACATTTTGTGACCAGTTACCGGTTCTATTGGTATAACTTTTATCTTATTATATTAAAGTACGATAAGGATGCATAATATTATGTAGATTTTTTAAATCATTAATTCTTCTATTATAAACCTTATTCACGTCAACCCGGTAACCGGATAGATGTACCATATCAACAGGTAATCTTTGAATACAATTATTATTTGAGTAAAGAAAAAACTAGATTAGTCATTTCGATAATTTTAGTTAATAACATACATTTATACGGTTTTAACCCCTATTTTTTATTTGGTAAGCAGAAATAAAGAATGGAATGCTATGGAATTAATGCATAATGACACAAAATACTCATATAATGGAAATGGATTTGTTTAAATAATAAAATTTTTAAATAAATTATAAATTTTAGAATGATTGTAAAAATCGTTGATAAACAGTAGTACAAACTATGAATATTATTAAAGAGATGTGACTCGATATTAATTTTAGCATATATAAATTATAGAGTAAAAAAATTATTAGAATGATTTAAGAAACGTCCATATAATGAATGAAAAAAAAAACATAGTAAAATCCCTAGTTTTATTTACGATTAATAACAATACATGATTGAGATACAATAAAATATTAGTTTTATAAACAATTAATGTCAACCATTAGAAAGGAAAAAAAGTATTTTTAAAGTGTCATATATTAACCTTTAAAATGGATTCTATTAACCTAGGATTGTTAACAATATCCCTAAATATAGTAACTATAAATTAATTGAAATTAATTGTTTAAAACAAAAAAATTATCATGACATGTGTCAAATATAGGTTACGCTAATTAGCGGTCTAGTTAAGTGTCAAATGACAATCATTTTTACTCATTTAATAATATTGATAGAATAAATTATATAACTTTTGTAATTTTAACATTATTTCATAATAAAAAAAATATTTAGTTGCAATAAAATACATTGTATAACAACTTAATTACTGCATTAACATAAAAACTTAAAATTATCATTGTGTTTATAATAAAATATTAAAATTGTGTCCAAACATAATATGAATTTTACACAAACAATATTACGAAATTAATAATATTTTACATTGCATTGATAGCCACTCCATAACGACATAAACTATATATATTCATATATATTTATACATATATATGTGTGTGTGTTTGTGTGTGTTATAATAATTGAAAAATAATATAAATTTTCATCAGTAAAAATATTTTTTAATTATTAAAAAATTATTATAAATAATTTTAAAGTTGTATAAGTAATTTTCAATCCATTCCTTGGGAATGAAAAAAAATCCATCGCTTATCTAAGGAATGAAATCATAAAAGAGGAAGGAATCACGTTTCCTACGTAACGAACTATTCTATTATGATACCATAAGTAAACACGATTTTCCATTTCATCGTAATGAATCATTCGATTTCATCTCTTAATCCTGCAAACACTGCCTAACTTAGATCAAAGGGTATGCTCATCTTTCTGAGTTTCATCTTTCTGTACACGTCAACGCCACATCAGCTTTTCTCTCTCCACATTTTCCCACCTTTCTCCATCTTTCTAAGGTGGAAATACCCATCTTTCTATACATTTCCATCTTTGTTAATTTTTTATAAATAAATTCATTTTAACTAACAAAACAATTATTAGAACTAAAATAATTAATTTCATAACTATTTAAAAACTATTACATAAACTAAACATTAAAATTACCCAATTAAAATAAAAATATACATAACAATAAATAAAAATTAAAATTACGAATGAACATTAAAAAGATACAAACTAGCCGTCTAAATTTGGTATTTGGGCAAGTGCAATATGTTCCACAAGATCTGAGCGAAGGTTATTGTGTGTTTTCCGATTACGAATTTCCAATAACGTATTTTGGTATACTTTATTGGAAGCGGAATGTTGATTGGATGGAAGCTCGGTTTCTTGAAATGAACATATCGCGAACCCTTCGTCTTCTAAGATCATATTGTGTAATATGACACAAGCATGCATGATGTGTCTAATTTTATTTGGGTGTCATGGTCGTGCGGGGTAGTTTAATATAGCAAAACGAGCTTTGAGTACACCAAAAGCTCGTTCAATGTCTTTTCTTGCCGACTCTTGTGCTGCCTTGAATCTTTTTCGTTTGTCATCGGTTGGACACGAAAAAGCTTTCACAAAAGTCGCCCACTCGGGATATATCCCGTCGGTTAGATAGTACACATGTTTGTATTGTGTTCCGTTAATAACAAAAGGAACAACCGGTGCGATCCCATTTAAAACGTCGTTGAATATTGGTGATTGATTAACCACATTGATGTCGTTGTTGGAACCCGCGACGCCAAAAAATGCATGCCAAATCCATAAACCTTGTGATGCAACCGCTTCCAACATAATTGTCGGATATTGGTGATCGCCTCGCATATATTGTCCTCGCCATTCTGTAGGCAAATTCTCCATGCCCAATGTGTACAGTCGATGCTGCCAAGCATTCCACGAAATCCATGTTTTGCTTCATGGAACACGTACAAAAGATGAACATCAGATTCAGTCGGTCTACGCAAATATTTGCGTTTGTATAGCTGAATAATTCCCTTACAGAATTCTTGCAAGCTTTCACGCGAAGTTCTTTCAGACATAAAAAGAGAGTCGTCAATCGAATCAGACACCATGCCATATGCGAGTTGCCGAATAGCAGATGTGCATTTTTGTAACGCAGTAAATCCCCTTCTACCTCGAGCATCCCATCGCAAGGTAAAAAATTCAAAATATTGCTCCATATCGTAAACTATTCGTAAGAATAGTTTTTGCGCATCCGGAACCTCCTTATGAAAATATCATCTCCATAGAGAGGATTTTCAGTAAAATAATTACGTATTAGACGTTCATTTGCAGCAGCTCGGTCTCTCCGAATTGCAATTTTTCGTCTAGGTTGATTAATTTGCGCAGAGCTGGCATTTAAAAATGCTGCAAAGACTTGTTGATAATGTTGATATCCGTCTTCCGACGACTCTTCGGCTGATGAGTGTGACGACGAAGACGTATACGGTTCACATTCGTCGACTTCCATCACAATAAAAATAAAATTGTGAATGATAGTAAAATATCAAGTTACGAATATTAAGATTGAAAGAGAGAATTTTGAAAGTGTATAGACTGAAAGATGTGAGGATTTAATGTATTGGAGTGAAATATTTATAGGGTAAAAATTTTAGGTTAAATTTTTTTTTTTAATTATAAACAGTCATTTGACCGTTGGAGAGGAAAAGGACAAAGAAAAGGAGATGGAAGAAGGCCGGGTGGCGCGGGGAGGGGAAGCCGGAGCGCGGGGCCGCCCACCGGGGGTGGTGTTCCCGGCGGCTTCTTCCTGAGGTGGCAAGGCCGCTTGGCAGCGGCTCACCCACACCCTTCACTCTTAGACATTGCATTAAATGAGTGAATTAAAATTATATTATATTTAACTGAAAAGAAAAAAAAAGTTTATAATATTAACTGATAAATATATCTGAAGTATATTACATTTTAACATCTGTGGTTTTTTTTTAATTTGTTTTATTGTATTACATTTTTACTTTTTAAGGAAAAAATAGGTTTTAAAATATATTAAGGTTGAAATCTATGATTTTAAGAAACCATACACCAATCACCGATTTGTTGTTGTATTCAAGTAAACTGAAACCATATAGTTCAAATAGTTTGACACTAACCCAAAATGATATGATCGTAACTAGGTCAAGAATGAGTTGATATGAAATTAACACGTAAACCCGTTTCTATGTTCGAAAAACTTGTTACATTGATGCGTAGCAAAAGCTAGGAGCATGTTTAGTTAACCTAATTTCATCGAAAACAAGGATTTCTTGAAAAACGAGTTTAGATCCACGGTTTTTACATGTTTTCAGTTTTTAATTTTCAGTTTTCAATTTATAACTATTTATTGAAAACTCCATTTTTATGTTTGAAAACTGAGTTTTCGTTTTCAAATGAGGGATGGAGGGTTTTGTAGAAAGAGTGTGTGTAATGGTTGAATGAAAACAAGGAAAAAAAAAAAAAAAAAACCCTTTTTAACCCTTCTAAACATATTTTGCTTATAAAATGTGTTTTCAAGAAAATCATTGTTGTTTTCAGTTACCCTTGTTGTTTTCAGTTTTATTAAAAACTCAATAAGAAAATTTTTATCAACTAAACATGTTACATGCTAGTATTTCCTCAAGTTAAAAAAGAGTTGTATTTAAAAGACACTTCGTTTATAATGTCAATCAAGTAACTGTCTTTTAAAGTTGACCAAATGGATCATCTGTATATAAAAGTATGTATTATATGTTTACCAAAATTTTAAGCGTTTGTATAACACAAGGTTGATTTGTGTAACCTGTGATGATATGTATGACAAAGTTTTAAATGATACTTAAAATATAGGTTATAACTACTTAATCGGCATAAAAAGCGCAACTCAACTAAAAATAAGTAGGGGTGTAAACGAGACGAGACAACTCGTAAGCTACTCAAGATCGACTCGTAAAAAACTCGAAATCGACTCGCAGTTAATCGAGTCAAGCTCGAGCTACTCGAGTAGTAATCGAGTCAAGCTGAGTATTAAAATAGCCTACTCGCGAGCCTAATCGAGCCTAATTTTGCATATTTACATTTTTACCCTTTTAACTTTGTATTATTATATTTTTATCACTGTTACATAAACCAAACTATAATAATCCTGAACTTAAAATTATATCAATATATTTTTACCATTTTTGCTTGATGTTGGGATAAAATTAGATTAAATATTTTGTATTTATATTTCGATTTCTTTTATCCCGAATTTAATCGAGTCGAGCCAAGCCGAGCTCGATAGTATCGAGTAATTACCGAGTCGAGCTCGAGTCTCAAAATTAAAGCTCGATCGAGCTCGAGTCAAGTTTCGAGCTCGAGTTTTATTGTCGAGTTTGAGTTCTAGCTTGGTGATACTCGACTCACTCAGCTCGATTACACCCCTAAAAATAAGACAAGTGAAAAAAAACATGTTGCTATATAATGTTATAATCTGATGGAAAAATGAAAATTTTAATGACATTTTCACTTTAAAATAATAGGGTAAAGATTAATCCATTTTTTTTTTTTTACTTTAACAAAGAACATACACGAAAGTTAAAAAGACTACTTAATCATGATTAAGGGTAAATGATATACATACCCCTCTCAAACTAATCATTTTGGACATCTCAGTGTCATATCAGTTTTTTTTCCCACTATTTTCATTCTAAAACGTTGGAAATACCCACCATTCTATTACAATATCATCAACCCATTAAAATTTAGAGAGAGAAAGAGTAAGAGAAGAGAGACAAGTGAAAGCCGGAGGCTGGCCACTGGGCCGGGGAGGGAAAAATGAACGAGGCCGCTGGGGTGGGGGCGGTGTTTCCGCCGTGAAATCTAACGTGGTGAAGCCACTCACGCAGCAGCTAAATCATACTTTTCGCTTAAAAAGTTCAGATTGACTTGTTTGGTAACAAATGTGAAAGTATGTGGGAATATATTCGATCAGTTCGATTTTTTTCATATGATCAAACCAAAACCACTTCACAACTTTTAGACTCAAAGTCCAAACAAAATCGTTAGATTTTCTCGTTTCCGTTCAATTTTTTTTTTCCTCGCCCCTAAACCAGTATACTTCAGGACAAACGGTACCTATGTCTACACATATTTTATCGAAGTCATCGCTAGCTTTTGGCATATGTAATTGGTCATTTCACTCATTTATGATCTTACTAATGCTGAATGAAATAGTCATTTTCTCTTTTAAAAAATTAAATCAACATATTGTTGCTCATCGAATTAGAAAACAAGCAGAGTTTCATTCTTTTTACGCTAGTCGAATCAAATACAACACTAAGAATCTTGGGGAAAGAACACATGCCAAAGCTACAATTTTCAAAACTTCCACTATAATTTGTTTTTAATCTCTGATAAGAACTCATAATCAATCCTCTACCACTTTATAATACAGTATACCCATACCCCACAAACACTTGTTCCTCCAGTAATCATTTTCTGCTCCATGGAAAGCACCCACAACACTAAGGCAATAATGAACAAAATATCAAAAAGCAATCAACAGAAATTGAGATTTAGTGATTAGCATAAGTTTTGAATACTCTTTTAGAAGGATAATAATGTATGTAAAACTTGGGTGGTGAAAGTGTGAAACTTATCGTTTGTTTATAGAAAAATGACATCAAATAGCTATGTATTTTTGAGTTTGTATACATTTTTGTTGTGTACTTTTTTATGTGCGTTTAGTAGTCAAACCTTTTAAAAGTGTTCCAGGTAACCCAATTGCATAACTGAAACACTTTAGAAGTTTAACTAACAAATGTATACAAAATAAACGTGTATAAACTCAAAAGTACATGTCTATTTGGAGACATTTTCCCTAAGAAAATTTTTCACGTAACTATCTAATTGGAACACTTTTAAAAGTCTAACTACTAAATGTACACACAAAAAAATTCACAACATAAATGTGTACAAATTCAAAAGTATATAGCAATCTGGTATCGTTTTCCCTTTGTTTATTTATTAATCTTGGTAATTTAGTTTGCAATGTCCTCTAGTCTCTAGATTTTCTTATTTAATCGACACGATCAACTAAAATGCTGCCATTCTAGAATAGTAACAGTAGAAATCCAACATACCTTTGAATCATCATTACTATGCCGGTTTTGACCATAAAAGTTAGCACTCTCAGTAGTTATCATTGGTGACTTCCCTCCTCCATTGTGTTTATCCTCTCGTGCTTTGTCGAATATGCCAGTGTAAGCTTCACCAGATGTGGGATCGCTATCATTCCAGCCACCAAATTTAGGAATCACAGTACCATCATCAGGCTGCCAAATATATTTCAGGTTACAATCGCCAAGAATTCATTAGCAGAACATCTTTTGTGCTCATGTGTCTTTTTTGTTTATGCAGGCAATTAGCAAATAATGGAGTCTCGCTAATTGGAATTTCTGATGGATTATAGATATATATTTTAAAAATATTAGTTTAAATATGTTTCGGAGTTTATAAATACTGATCCATTGGCTTTTGGGTTAGATTATGCAGCATGTATTCTATAAAAAACTTACATTTTCATCACCACGAGTAACTTGTTTCAATCGGGATCTTCCAGGGTTTGAAGAAGCTGCACCATGGTTACCTTCTAAAGAAGTCTTTCTTTCCGAAATGGGAGAGGAACTTGCGCTACCCCTATTCCCGATCTTTGCCTGATTATGTGGGTGCATTGGGGAGTTATCAAAGCTACGATCAGAACCAACACTCTGCCTCGATGTCCTTTTATGGTGTGTAGGAGAATCCCTGGACTTTCTAAGGTCAACTTCTTCCTCGCTCACACGTCTATCAAGCGTTTTTGATGCTTCAGACTTTGTTAAATCACCATTCTTGACCTCAACTTCTTCTCCGGCCTGAACCGCTAGTCCATTGATGGAAGAAGAACCAGGAGTTTCTGGGTTTGCCTTTCCTTTCCTAGCATTCTTTGCTTTCTCGAAATACACAGTGTAAGGAACATCATCTACATTTTCCCAGTTTCCAAACTTTGGTACTTGTGGGCGTGACTGAATCAATAGAAACAAATGTGTTATGACGAACGAACAAACAAACACACACAAGAACAAACTCTTTATGTGGTTCGGGTCAATTGGACTTGCATCCACAGGCAGGCAGGACACGGCAAAGTATTCTTTATTCGCGTGTAATCAACGAGTACATAGATTCCTATTATCGTTTACAATATATAGACAAATGCAAAACTCTAAACCGAAACCATAAACAGCTGAGGGCCGACACTTATCCTGATCGTTTCACCATTCAGTCTTTCTCCACTTTGCTCGAGTAAGTCAATATACTTTCAGTCTTTCCCCAAATTTCAACTCACATTTAACAAAATGCAAAACTAATCTCTCCTCCATACGTACACAATTTCTTCAATTCTATGCTCAATATCAGCATATCAATTAGATGATTCTCGTCCGAATTGAATCAGATTAACATAGATCACGATTAAGACAGTATCAGAGTACTAAACTATTAATTAATTAAGTAACTGATAAACCATGAAAGGAGATCCTGATAAACCACATGAATAAATCTTAAACCAAAACCTAAACTATCAGCATACGTAATGCGAGATTGATGATGAAGTAATCAAGTTTAAGAACAGCATCCAGCATTATTCTACCAAATCCAAAAAAAATTGGAAATAATCTAACTATTATAACTTCGATAGGAAACGAACATGAAGTAATCCATAAACATCGTAATTTCCATAAACAAATGGTAAATTCCCAAATTAAACTATAAATTCATCGAGAAAACACAATCTAATTTGAATTTTTCGTAGAATTCATGAAAATGATAGGAGATGAAATCAGATTAGGTTAAGAAAGCTTGAACATACCGCCATAAAAATGATTGAATTCCTGTAGAGCTTGGAGATGATAGCGAATGAACTCAGGATTGGCAATCACCAACGTAGATATTGAAGGGAGAGAGAATGACCGGTTGACTGGCGCCACCGGTCGTCTAACTCTTGTTTATTGACCATGGCGACGACGACAAACCGTTGACGAAACCGTGGACAACGTTGAAGCGGTTGCCGACGATTCTGTCAAACTGCTGTCACAGTCGAGTGGTCACCACCACCATTACTTCATTAACGGACACACACATACTACATTACTAGTTCTATAGTTTATCTTGTTCCATTATTTTTTCTACTCATTTTAACTTTTTTAATAACTATTTTATTAAGTTTTATATATATATATATATATATATATATATATGTTCAAGTGAGTAACACTCATCATGCAGCGCACCAGAAGGTATCGCTTTGAAATTTTTTTGAAATTTTTGTGTGATACATCACCTGATCCAATGACTATAAAGTGGTTCTCACGTTTTCCGATGTATATAGGTTTTCCAATGAACTCACCTCTCTCTCTTTCTCTCTCTCTCTCTCTCTCTATATATATATATATATATATATATATATATATATATATATATATATATATATATATATATATATATATATATATATATATATATATATATAGGGGGGTTCAATGGAAAACTAACAATGCACTGAAAACTTATGAAAACCGCACTGTACCACCACAAAATGCGATCAAATCCCGCGTGATGCATCAAAATTCTGCGCGATGATCATCAATGCATCTCGCGTGATGCATCACCTTATTTACGATCATGTCACCGCGTTTTTCATGAAATGCACCAAATCGGACGGTATGTGTAGGTTTCCATAGTTTTCAGGTGCATAGTTGTTTTCCATTGAACCCACCCCTATATATATATATATATATATATATATATATATATATATATATATATATATATATATATATATATATATATATATATGGAGGTTAATTGAAAAATGATCTTTAATCGGAAAACCTTGGAAAACCATTATGCACCACAAGGAGATCTCAGTGCATCAATAGGTTCATTAAGAGTAATTTTGGAAAAACCAAATTATTTTATTTGATGAACTAAAATTTAAAATTTATTGATTAAACAAATCCCTAAAATTTAGTCAGCATTCCAATTTGTTTATAGCATTGGTTTCTCACATTTATTGAAATATGATTTTTTTTAATTTAATGTATTTTTTAATTTTAGTCTGGATTCTATTATCATTCCTATAATTTAATCAATATTTTCATTTTCATACCTATAATTGAAATTTTAAAGAATTTTTTTGTTTGATCACTATCAATGTCAATCTTCATTACCATTATCGTCGTTGGACCATCTCACATTCAATGAGATCTGACACATTTTCAAGTTGTGGTTCGTTTTAATATTTTTTGAATATGGATGCATTGTGATAGGTTTTCAAGGTATTGATTGTTATCCTCATTATTTGATATTTGTTTGGTCAAACTATTCATTTCTTTCATCTCGGTCAAAAAAACGTGAAGATGATGATAATTTTCATCTTGATATTGCAACACACATATGTGTTTTGAGATAAGAATAATTCTAATAAAAAATGATTTTCTTGATTACGTCATCGTTTTTTGTGGACTTTTGGAGTGCATCATCATTTTAGAGTGAATCGTCATTTATGGGCTAATGTTGAACACAAAGATGAGGAATATAAAGATTTGACGGAGTGCATTGTCATTTATTTGTAGATTGCATCATTTTTGTTAAGGAATGCATCGTTGTTTAGTAAATTGAATCATCATTTTTTGGGTTAATGTTGAACACGAGATGAAGATTTATTGGACATCGTTGTTTTCTGATGCATCATCGATTTAGAATATGAAGATAATGATTTCTGATGCATCAACGTTTTAGATGATGATTTAGAGGGTGTTTGACTTTGTGTTTGGAAAATTGCTGCAACTTTTTGGTACCCAATAATCAAATTATTGTTAAAAAGTGCTGCTGAAAGTTTAGTATTTTGATTAGCTTATGTTGTTGGCTATCGGTTATCAAATAATTAGTTTTTAAGTATTTGGATTTGCGTTTGTAGAAAAATATGATATCAACACCAAATCAAATCAAGAAAAACTCAAATATATTCCAGAAATCAATCCTAACAAAACCGGCCAGAGGCCAATCTAAAACATACAACTCAAACCTCACTACAACGCTCCGTGATTCAGTTCACCAACAGGTGAAGAATCACTCTCACAAACGATTACAACTGAAACTATAGATCTGAGATTGATCTGTACAAAAACCCTAAACAAAATATGTAAGATATAACAAGAAACGAAAGAAAACGTAAAAGTAGAAAATATGGATTGCTGCTCTGCTAGGGCATCTGCACCAGCTCTTCTTTTATAGACAAAAACTGTTAAAAGGACTAAACTGCCCTTAGCCAATTTGAGAAAATACCCGCGTGTGCCACAGAATTAAAACCAGCTGAAAGCTGGAATAATATCAGCTAAAAAGCAGGATTACAGCAATATCAAGCCCACAACAACAGGCCCACAATAACAAACCCAACCATAATCAACTTGACCCATATTAAGAAATATATTTTCAACATCCCCCCTCAAGTTGATTGTGGAAAACATTTAACAATTTTAACATACCAGTTAAATGCTCATGTTGTTGAACATATAAACCTTTTGTAAAGATGTCTGCAACATTATTTGCTGACTCAACTTTCAAGGGTTGAACTATACCTGCAGTTACCTTTTCGCGGACAAAGTACAAATCCACCTCAAAGTGTTTCGTACGTTCATGGAAAACAGGATTTGATGCTATGGAAATAGCAGCCTTACTGTCCATAAATACCTGAACAGGAAGCTCAACAACAATATTTAAATCTTGCAGCACTTTGAGGATCCAAATAATCTCAGAAACAACTGTAGTCAATGCTCTATATTCTGCTTCAGCAGAAGATCTAGAGATAGTGGCTTGTTTTTTACTTTTCCAAGACACAACATTTCCATTCAAAAAAAACGCAAAAACCGGTTACAGACTTTCTAAGCATAACAGCCTTTGCCCAATCAGCATCGACAAAAGCTGAAAGCCTAAAAACATTTGAACTTACTGACTGGAATTTAAGACCTTTTCCAGGCTCATTTTTTAAATATCTTAGAACTCTTAAAGCACACTTTAAATGAGACTGTCTTGGACTATGCATGAACTGACTCAAAACATGTACAACATATGTGATGTCAGGCCTAGTAAGTGTTAAGTAAATTAACTTTCCAATCAACTTTTGGTACTCAGTAACATTAATTAACAGAACATCAGAGTCTCCTTCATAACCCTTTGAGGCCAAGAAAACAGAAGGATCAATAGGATTTTTAACAGGTTTGCTACCAAGAAGACCAAATTCAAATAACAAGTCAAGACAATAGTTTCGCTGAGTTAAACACAAGTCAGTCCCAACATTTATAACCTCAATCCCTAAAAAATATTTTAGTTTACCAAGATCCTTGATTTGAAAGACTGTACTCAGTACACTTTTAATCTTCATTATTTCACTTATGTTATTACCTGTTAAAACTATATCATCCACATATACAAGCAAAGCAATAAACAAGGTAGTTTCAGTCTTAATAAACAAGGAGTAATCTGACCTACTTTGCACAAAACCATTCTCAATCAGGACACAAGTAAGTTTTTCATTCCATTTTCTAGGAGCTTGTTTTAGTCCGTAAAGAGACTTAATTAATTTACATACTTTTGTTTCATTTTTATTAAAGTATCCCAACGATGGAGTCATATACACATCCTCTTTTATTTCCCCATACAAAAAAACGTTATTTACATCTAATTGAAACAATGGCCAGTTATTTTGAACTGCTATGCAAATTAAGGACCTCACAGTCACCATTTTTACAACTGGTGAAAAAGTTTCATCAAAATCTAAGCCTTCACGTTGACTATACCCTTTTGCAACAAGACGGGCCTTATACCTATCTATTTCCCCCGTAGATTTGTATTTGATTTTGTAAACCCATTTGCATCCTATGGCCTTTCTATCTTTGGGTAAATCAACTAAAATCCATGTACCATTTCTATGCAAAGCCTCCATCTCGGAGTTCATTGCATCAACCCAATGTTGATGCTTTACAGCTTCCCAAAAAGTAGTGGGCTCAACAGCTTTATTTAGGTTAGTTACAAAGCATAAGTCATTAGCAACAAGTCTGGAATAGTTTACCACTCTTTCTATGCCATATTTAACTTTTCCTTCGATAACATAATCATCAAATCTTTTTGGGATAGTAGAGGGTCTGTTGGATTTTCTAACAGTTGGCTCATTATTTAATTCTAAGGAAGTATTACCCTCAGAGGAGGCCCTTTCATCATTTGATGTTGCATTGGTATTATCATGGAGATTAGAAGATTGATTGCCTTCACCACTTAGTGGTGTTGCAAAGTAATCATCAAAAAAATCTTCCCATTCATTTCTCATATCCATGTTAGTACCAATGCCATCACCATTAATCTGTTTTCCTCTATCATCATTGGGTATATTGGTACCAGTGTAATCATCAGAACTATTAAAAAAATTTGTATGATTTGGATCAAAATCATTTATAAACTTGTTTTGAGTGGTTTTATAGGGAAAAATATGTTCATAAAACTGAACGTCTCTAGAAAACAAAAAAATTCGTTTTTCTATATTAAACAATTTATAAGCCTTTTTCACACTGGAATACCCAATAAAAACACATTTATCTGATCGAGGAGCAAACTTATCAGTGTTATTTACTACCTTCGCAAAGCATAAACAGCCAAAAACACGCAAGTGGGACAGATTTGGTGTATGACCATAGACAATTTCGTAGGGACACTTTCCATCTAACACGGAGGTGGGAGTCCTGTTAATCAAATATACAGCAGTTAACACACTTTCAGCCCATAGATTTAAGGGTAACTGAGATTGAAATAGAAGTGCTCTAGCTACATTCAATAAATGTCTATGTTTTCTTTCAACAATCCCATTTTGTTGAGGGGTATAAGGGCATGTAGTTTGATGAATGACTCCATTATGAGTTAGAAAGGTATTTAATTTGGTATTTGTAAATTCAGTTCCATTGTCACTTCGTATTATTTTAACGGATTTTCCAAACTGGTTTTTTAACAAATTAAGGAAGGAGACTATATTATCTGTAACTTCTTCTTTGGATTTAACAGAAACGTCCAAACACCACGGGAAAAGTCGTCAACAATGGTGAGGAAAAAACGATACCCTTCTTTACTGGTTATTCTATATGGACCCCAAACATCAAGATGGATTAGTTCTCCTATTGAGGAGGACTTATGTTGACTCAAAGGGAAAGGGTCTCTAGTTTGTTTTGCAAGATGACAAATCTCACAAGGATCACTGAGTTTGGTAGTTTTAAGCTTCAGCTTCAGATTTAAAAGATTTAGAACTTGGCCAGAAGGGTGACCAAGTCTATTGTGCCACAATTCAAAAGAATCAGTATTCAAGTTCACATGATTATTTAGGTTACCTTTATTATCAGTGCTAAGTATATACAATCCATCACTCATTTTACCAGTCCTCAATACTGTTTTGAGTCCAAGTCCTGAATAGAGCAAGTTAAACCATCAAAACTAACAATCAGTTTATTTTCCTTAGCAAGTTGAGACACAGATAACAGACTGGCAGAATATTCAGGAATTATCAAGACCCCGTGTAGGGTGATCTTTTCAGTCAAGGGTAAATCACCCATTTTTGTGACAATGGCAGCAGTTCCATTTGGATGGGCCACACTTAGATTCAAGTTAGTTACATCTACAATATTTATCAGATTTTTATCTGAATTAGTCATGTGTTGATTAGCACCTGAGTCTATTATCCATGTCTTATTATCATTACACATAAAGGAACTTGAATTTGTGACAGAAGACCAATTGAAAAACACATTAGAATTGTAAAGATTACCAGCCATGTTGCCTTGGATTGGAACAGGCTTGGAGTTTTCTTCTAACAAATTCAACAGTTTTGCAACCTGTTCTTGTGTAAAAACAGTACCAGAAGAGAAATCATTAGAGGGTATATTTCCAACAGGGTTTGTTGGTGCAACAGTATTGTTGCTCTTTTTCTTCCAGGTTGAAGGATAACCAACAACCTCAAAGCATTTTTCAACAGTATGATTCGTTCTTCCACATTTAGTGCATTTAAGTGTAGGATTGGAACTCTTGCTTGGGTATCCAATTAATTCAAAGCATCTATCAATAGTATGACCATTTCGTAGGCATTTCTTGCATTTTAATTCAGGGTTGGCTAAGGTTCGTGGCTGAGGTGACTTGGCCACAAAACTTGCAAGTTGCCCATTTGACTTGCCACTACCTGATGTGGACTGTTTTAAGGACTCTTCTCTAGAAATTAATGAGAAGGCAACTTTGACAGTGGGCAAAGGTTCTTTAGATAGTATACTACTGCGTAATGATTGATAACCCAAGTTTAGACCCATTAAAAACTGGTATGATTTTGATTCTCTTTAGATGCAATGCAGGTACACCGAGGTAGTTTTACCAAAATATCATATTGTTTCCAAAGAGAATTAAGTTTATGATAATAGTCTGAAACAGATAAGTCTCCTTGGGTCAAAGAATTTATTTGATGGTAAAGATTAAATACCACAGATCCATCTACCTTGTCATAAGTTTCTTTTAATTCGTTCCAGACTTCAGAGGCAATCTTGGAATAAATTTGACCATTATAAAGGTCGTCAGATATAGAGTTTAGGATCCAAGACAAAACCACAGCATTGCATCTGTCCCATTGTTTTGAAAGGACTTCATTAGTTGATGATTTTTCAAAAGAGCCATTGATAAAACCGGTCTTATTTTTGGTTTGGAATGCTAATTCCATGGCACATGCCCAAGACTTATAGTTCTCTGTCCCTTTTAACTTGAAGTTGATTAATGGAGTGCAGTTAATGTCACTAGCATGCAAATATAACGGGTCTCCAAAGTCTAGTTTACTAATTTGTGTATCTTCTTGATTTGACATTTTTAACAAGAAAGGCAGCCCAGATTATTCAATACAGGAGCACAGAGACACAACCAAGTAACAGCTTAACAATTTTTACAGATAACGGATAGCAAATAGATAAATAATAAGAACACCTCAACAACACACCACAATAGAATCAGTTTCTTAGTGACAGGATTCCAAGGCTTTCAAGAAGCCCGGTCAAGCCAGAAAACTGATTCAAAGCAGAAATGCAAATAAGGAAAAATAGAGGAATTCTTGCACATAGGCCAAGTGTGACTTGTGAGGGCAGTTGATTTCTGTCAGCACAGAAACTCTCACAGCAGGAACTTGCTACACACAAGATAGGAGAGAAATACTTACAGCGCTTTTATCCACAATTTTTATCAATCAGTTTGCAGCGGAAAATATTAGAACGAAAGCAACATAGGGTTTTGAGAAATACCCAAACAACGACGATGCCCCGATGAAGAATCCTCAAGACAAGTCAAAAAAAACACGAATCCAGGGGAAGATGAACCCCAAGGTAAGGATTCAAACCAAAAACAAATCGGAACCAAACCCTAATAGAGAGGGAAATAGAAAAACCAACTTTGGCAGAACAAAAAAGGACGCAACCAAGGCTATGATACCATGTAGAAAAATATGATATCAACACCAAATCAAATCAAGAAAAACTCAAATATATTCCAGAAATCAATCCTAACAAAACCGGCCAGAGGCCAATCTAAAACATACAACTCAAACCTCACTACAACGCTCCGTGATTCAGTTCACCAACAGGTGAAGAATCACTCTCACAAACGATTACAACTGAAACTATAGATCTGAGATTGATCTGTACAAAAACCCTAAACAAAATATGTAAGATATAACAAGAAACGAAAGAAAACGTAAAAGTAGAAAATATGGATTGCTTGCTAGGGCAGCTGCACCAGCTCTTTTTTTATAGACAAAAACTGTTAAAAGGACTAAACTGCCCTTAGCCAATTTGAGAAAATACCCGCGTGTGCCACAGAATTAAAACCAGCTGAAAGCTGGAATAATATCAGCTAAAAAGCAGGATTACAGCAATATCAAGCCCACAACAACAGGCCCACAATAACAAACCCAACCATAATCAACTTGACCCATATTAAGAAATATATTTTCAACAGCGTTTTAACTTGTAAATTACCAAAAAGGACATTCGTATATAATTATGCAATTCCTTAATTTAATATGTATTTTAGCTTATAATATAGTATTTTATTTATAATTATTTATCAATAAACATTTTAATAAGTTTTTCATCAAAAAAATTAATTTTATAAACAACAAAAATGCTAGATCATTTATATATTTTTCACATAAAACTATAAACCTACTGCAACCAAGGGAAATCATATATGTAATTGTTAATTTATAAGTATATAAGTAATTGATTTATAAATAAATATTATGGCATGAAGCGATAAAAGATTGATTAAAATAGTCAACAGAAACTTAAAAGAATAGCGGGGTAAAGTCTCTTTTCTTGAATCTTGACAACATTTGACCTTTCTTTACACTCCATCCCTTCCGCATAAATTCACTTTAATCCAAAACTAAATTGGGTTTTTTTTTTACCGAAAGTAATTAACCTTATTCCTTGCTTTATTCAAATTTCTTTTTCAGAGTGAACGGTATACAGAGGCCGAAGCCTCTCGGCCTTGCCACCCCGGCTTGAGGCCGTCGGCCACACCATCCCCCAACCTCGGCCCCGCTTTCATTCGACCCCCCTGCAGATTTGTTTGCCCGAGCGCCCCCTTTTTTTACTATATATGACCGTTTCCTATATAAAAAAAATTTAATATTTTCACATTATAAATACTTCACTTCCATATTTTCATCTTCATCCCTTCAAACATTTCTCTCTTTCACTTTATAAACTCTCACCATTCACTCTTTCAATCTATACACTTTCACACATTTCATCCTCTAAAATTATGGATCGAAATACCGGCAAACAACCCAATTCTAGTTGACAATGCGGTAAACAACCGCTTCTCGAAAACACCCTCCATTCCGCCCACCGCAAAATTATCCATCGAATTTTACAGAATTTTCCACACCATAAATCATTATCACCCATTCCACAAAACCCACAATTTCCATCTATTCCATAATATTCTCAACACTTTTACCCACAAAATCCACCTATTCCACAAAATTCACACATTCCACAAAACCCCCAATTTTCATCACAAGAATTTAACGAGGGTTTCGAACCATTTTTTGGTTATCAGGATCAAGAATCCCGCGAAGATGAGAACGAACTAGAAGTCATACCCGAAACTCAACCAGATGACGACGACGACAAGACGATTCCCATAAACAACACGGGGGTGTCAAGCGGATCTTGAAAAAAGGGTCCAATGAAAGCAAAAATGTAGACCTCGCACGAAGAAAAGGCATTAGCGGAAGTCTGGATTGATGTTTCTGAGGATCCAACTACCGGAAACAATAAAAAACGTTCAAATTTTTGGGGACGAATCCTCGAAAATTTTGATAGCCGAATTGGTGGAAGTACCCGCATTGTCCACCAATTAAATTCAAAGTGGAAAGACATGAACCGCAACTGCACAAAATTTGGTGTCATGTTTAACTCACATGATGAATCGGCGAAGCGGCGAAAACGACTACGACGTTTTCACCACAACCCAAAAACAGTACAAGGTCACTCAATAAAAATAATCTGTTTCCACACCAATCGGCTTGGGAGGTACTTCGACATCATCCAAAGTAGAACCCCGTTCCACAAATAGATGATTTTGTTCAGCCGCAAAGAAAGCGGTCTAAAACTTCTGATTCTAACACGATCGGAACACCGTCTTCGGATGCGGGATTTTTAGGTATTCACTATGAAGAATATGACGAGGGCAACGAGGATATTGAGGAGCTTGAAAGACCACGCCGCAATGGGAAAAACCAGCATCAACATCAGGCGACCCAGAGATGCACATACAATTCAAAAGGATTTCAACTTCTCACGTCAACGATGTTGAAGATAATAAACGTCACCGAAAACGAATTGAAGAAATAAAACAAACAAAAATGGAGCACGAAAAGGAAATAAAAGAAAAAATATCAAGCGTATGTAATGGCACTGAATGAACAACAACAACGAGAAAAAAAATATCAAGCGTACATAACGTTACTGAATGAACAACAACAAGAACGAGACGCAGAGTTTTTCATTCGATCACACGACCATTTGCAAGGTACCCGCTTTGCAAATCGTATTACAACGCAAACAATGAATTGCGGAACGTTGGGGATGGCAAATGTAGTTTCGTAATTTTTTAATTTTAGAATTTAGTTTTGTAATTTTTTTAATTTTTAGTTTCGTAAGTTTTTAATTTTTAGTTTTTAGTTTCGTAATTTTATTATGTATGTTTTTAAATATTTATGAAATTAATTATTTTAGTTTTAATTGTTTTGTTAATTAAAATGACTTTATTGTAAAAAAAATTAAGAAAGATGGAAAAATTTAAAAAGATGGGTATTTCCAAGTTAGAAATGTGGAGAGAGAAAAGCTGATGTGGCACTGAGGTATACAGAAAGGTGGGTTCGGGGTATACACGTCACTTTTATATATACAACTCAATTTCAAGATTCAATCTTTTTGACCCTCCAAGGGCAGATAACATGATTAGTTGGGTTTGGGCTTTAGACACACATGTATAAATGGAATAACCTGCTGCGGTGGTCGTCGATATTCATTTTGTTTCATGTCAAGTTTGTGATCTACAATTGGAATATCTAGAACATGTATGAATGGAATGACCTGCGTGGCTACTGCTCATCTGATTTGGGGACCTGCTGCGGTGGTCGTCGCTCTTCGTAGCTTGCAGTACTGACCTTCGCAACCTGATACTGCTAGGGGTGAGAAAAAACCAAACCGGAAACCCAAAAAACCGGGAAACCCAAAAAACCGGAGTAAATGGTTTGATTTCGGATTCCCTCTTAAAATCGAACCGAAAAAACCAGACCGAACCGGTTTTTTTTAATTAAATTAATTTTTATAACTATTTTATATATTTATTGAGTTATTTGTATTTTCACTCATATTTAATGTTATATCCTACTCCTATATTACATTTTTTTTGAACGACAAACTATCCTACTCCTACTCCTAAACTACTCCTTAATCCCAATACTTGCTTTCTCCACCTAAATTTTAACTTGCCTCCGACGGGAATCGAACTTGTGACCTCTCACTTACATAACACCTTGGTACATTATATATATAATTTATATTTATGATGTTAAAATACTAATTAATTGACATTGTTAATAGTTATGCCCTTGGGCAATTCTATACGCATACCCCCTCAGTTGCTAATCACACACACACACACCCTCTTCTTAATGTGAGAGGAGATTAACTTTTAATCATTGAGTCTCACGTCATTAACAAAAATCATGTGAGTAAGGGGGTGTATGATTAGTAAAACCTAAGGAAAGGGGAGTGTACATATAGCAATGTCCATTTTAATTATATGTGAAGTTGAGTATGCTAATTGATTGGTTTAAACATTATTATTATATGTCTACATGATGGAATTACTTCAATAAATTCAAAGCCTAAGTTAGTAAGTTTAATCAAGTAAAGTATCAAACTAACTAAATTAATATTTAATATCCAATTTTATTAAATCAAGGTATCAAACGAACACACAAGTCGATTTAAAATTCAAACGTACGCAATTATTTTGAATGATTTATCAATTAGTGTTCGTTTCGGCCAAAAGCCGAACCACCCCATTCTTACCCCTAGCTAACGTCGTCGCTCTTCGTGACCTGCTGCTGTGGTGGTTGTCGAGACTCTAACACGCTCGTCGTAAAGCGTTCAAAGATATTATAAAATCGCCAATCACCTTAACTTATAGCTAAGGTAAGTGGGATCGTCTCCTCAGGGAGCATGTGGTTATCAATATTATTTTATGATAGTTATTGATTAAATAAAAGACGAATAATTGGAAAGAAATGATTAAGCGGAACTTTGGAAAAACAATTAGGTGTTGTTTGGATTGCGGGATTTGATAAAATTTCATGGGATTTGGATTTAAAAATGCCTTCCATGTCATGTTTGGATAAAAAAAAAAAATGGGAATTGATTTTCCATTTGGCATTTCCTAAACCCAGGTACTTCCTAAACCCAGGTACTTAGGTTTTTACAAATGAACAAGGTATCAAATGAACACACAAGTCGATTTAAAATTCAAACGTACGCAATTATTTTGAATGATTTATCAATTAGTGTTTAACTTTAGTAAAGAATAGCATAAGTTTAGTAAACAAAAACTCAATTTTAAAAAAATGTCTAAAATTTTTTGGGTTTAAACCCAAAAGCCAAATCGTTTTTGAAAAACCAAAAAATTCACAGGTGTAAACAGAAAAACCAATAATCCAAACCGGAAAACTGAAACACCGAAACTGGAAGAAACCAAAACCGAACGGTTTCTCCATTTCAAAAACCAAAATTTTCGGTTTGTGTTCGTTTCGGCCAAAAGCCGAACCACCCCATTCTTACCCCTAGCTAATGTCGTCGCTCTTCGTGACCTGCTGCTGTGGTGGTTGTCGAGACCTCTAACACGCTCGTCGTAAAGCGTTCAAAGATATTATAAAATCGCCAATCACCTTAACTTATAGCTAAGGTAAGTGGGATCGTCTCCTCAGGGAGCATGTGGTTATCAATATTATTTTATGATAGTTATTGATTAAATAAAAGACGAATAATTGGAAAGAAATGATTAAGCGGAACATTGGAAAAACAATTAGGTGTTGTTTGGATTGCGGGATTTGATAAAATTTCATGGGATTTGGATTTAAAAATGCCTTCCACATCATGTTTGGATAAAAAAAATAGGAATTGATTTTCCATTTGGCATTTCCTAAACCCATGTATTTCCTAAACCCAGGTACTTAGGTTTTTACAAATGAACAAGGTATCAAATGAACACACAAGTCGATTTATAATTGAAACGTACGCAATTATTTTGAATGATTTATCAATTAGTGTTTAACTTTAGTAAAGAATAGCATAAGTTTAGTAAACAAAAACTCAATTTTAAAAAAATGTCTAAAATTTTTCGGGTTTAAACCCAAAAACCAAATCGTTTTTGAAAAACCAAAAAATTCACAGGTGTAAACAGAAAACCAATAATCCAAACCGGAAAACTGAAACACCGAAACTGGAAGAAACCAAAACCGAACGGTTTCTCCATTTCAAAAACCGGAATTTTCGGTTTGTGTTCGTTTCGGCCAAAAGCTGAACCACCCCATTCTTACCCCTAGCTAACGTCGTCGCTCTTCGTGACCTGCTACTGTGGTGGTCGTCGAGACCTCTAACACGCTCGTCGTAAAGCGTTCAAAGATATTATAAAATCGCCAATCACCTTAACATATAGCTAAGGTAAGTGGGATCGTATCCTCAGGGAGCATGTGGTTATCAATATTATTTTATGATAGTTATTGATTAATAAAAGACGAATAATTGGAAAGAAATGATTAAGAGGAACTTTGAAAAAACAATTAGGTCTTATTTATTTGTTCATAATTATCAATCAAATTATCTAATAATAGATGATAATATTTATTCAAATAAATACATCTTTTATTTAATATCCAATAATAAATAAAAGACTAGATGATTATTTAATTATCATCCAATGACAATTAAATCACTACGATATCTAATTTTGCATTTTTAGTTTTCGTACTTTGAGATATAATTAATCATCCAATATATTAATCTCAATGATCATTTCGTGTCATAAACAATATCCAATAATATAGTTTAATTGCTTCTGCTCAGTTATGGTCATTGGGGTGATACTTAAGTGTTTTATGAAATCAGCCATGATATAGTAGTAATGTCATTTTTACACACCATACACTAGCATATAGAAAATGGTAAAATTGTCATTATAAAAAAATTAACAGTCAACTAACGGTCAAAAGACTGAAATCGCAAGTAAACAATGTTTTGAGGGACTGTTTTGCAATTTTTAAAGTTGATGGATCATTTTCATAATTTCATATAAACCACATGGACTATTTTTGTAGTTTACTCTAGAAATTATGGTTAATATTGTTTTCGTATCAAAATTACAATTTTATTGTCTGTAGTTGTCATTTTGATATGTTTTAGGTCATCTGACATATCACTTTTTAAAAAATGACTATTTTGTCATTTTAATTTAGTTTCAGTTTTAGTCCCCAACCATTTATTTTATTTTTGTATTATTAATAGTTAGTTTTGATTCTAACATTATTTATTTAATATGTAATTTTTTTCTTATTATTACAATTTGACTAAAGTAATAAAATTTATTTTATTATTGCTATTATTATTAATTTAAGTGTTTAAATGAAGAAATATATAACAATATATAGTTAATTTGTTTGGTTTTATTAATTATATATATATATATATATATATATATATATATATATATATATATATATATATATATATTATTTTTTATTTAATTTTAAACAATTCAACTATTTATACATTTATTTTTAAAGTTATTTTATATTTTATTTTTTTCACTAATTTATAAATTTTTTTGATTTTTTTTTTCAACTTTTCATTTTATTGTGTATTACTTCGTATGAATACTTATATATTTAACCAAATTCTTTTGTCAAATTTGTACATATGTGTGTTAACTTGTACCTTTTAATTTAATTGTTTTGTTAAGTCGATACATATTTATAAAAATGATTTATACCATCTGATTGAATGGTTCATAAAGTATAAATAATTGAATATATGTTTGTATAATAAGTTTTGATTTAACAAAATTTTTGAATTAAAATTTATAAAAACTATAGATATTCAATGTATTAACTCATTAAGTTCAACTAAAACTACATAAGAAATAGTATAATTATACTGAAAGTAATAACTTTATTAAAACATGTAATATGTTAAGTTCATATATTTTGTATAGTTTTATCTACATTTTCATATATAGAGTTTATATATATGTACAAAAAAAAAATTTAACAAAAAAATTATATATTTCGTGAAACAAATCAATATGTATTGAATTAACAAAATAATAAAAGTAAAACGTACAAGTTAATACACATATGTATAAATTTGACAAAATAAATTAGTTAAATATATAAGTATTTATATGAAGTAATATATAATAAAGTAAAAATTAAAAAAAAAACAAAATATATAAATTAATACGATTTTTTATAAATGAAAAAAAAATAAAAAGTTAAATTTTTTTTAAAAATAAATGAATAAATAGTAGAACATATGTTTGAAATTAAATACAAAAATAATATATATATATATATATATATATATATATATTGGGAGGTTCAATGGAAAACCAACATGCATCGGAAAACTTTGGAAAACCTCCATGCACCACCACAAATGCATCACAATTTCCGCGTGATGCACCAAATTCCCGCGTGATGCACCAAATTCCCGTGTGATGCATCGACTTTCTGCGTGATGCATCACCTGATCCAATGGCTATAAAGTGGTTCCCGGGTTTTCCGATGCATATAGGTTTTCCATTGAACCCACCCCTATATATATATATATATATATATATATATATATATATATATATATATATATATATATATATATATATATATATATATATATATATATATATATATATATATAGGGGTGGGTTCAATGGAAAACCACCAACAAGTGCGGAATCCCCGTTAACGGCTTGACGGAAACAACTCTCACACGGAACACGGAGACTATCAACAAGCTGTACGGACGAACACGAACGTACCTACAAGCTGATTGTCTCCGAAACAACACTCACAATAGTGATAAACTCGAGATCGCCCTTTTGCTTAATCTCACACGAATTCTGCAAAAGTCTGTTAATGATTCGAGTTAATCCCTAATTATAGAGGCTCATTCGAGTTTGTCATGGGCCAAACTCGAATCAGGCCCAAGGCCCATTCGAGTTTGTCCCCTTGACACTCTCGAATCTACCCTATACATCACATTCGAATCTGCCTAATGGAACATATTCGAATCTGCTATAGATTCGAATCCTGTTTACTTGTGAATTCGAATTTAATCTAAATTCGACTTTCACATATTTAACCTATATTTGAAACTTATGTTTTAACTTATGCTTGAATTTATCTTTGAACTTTATGTTTGAACTTTATGTTTGAACTTCTTGTAATACATTACATCAAGTTCAAACATACAATCAATAACTATCAAACATATATAAACACATATATCAAACACTCGTTAATAACCAATACTTTGAATATTACTTGAACCAAAATGCGAGTACACTTAGACTGCTATCGTCACACAGGGTGTACCAACAGACTCCCCCTTGACGATAGCTTCTAACTAACTATTTACATTTTGATTAAGTACTAGAGCTATATATACTACTTCATGCGTATATACCTGCATCTATACATACTCTGACTACCTTTTGGAACTTTCTGGCTTCAGATCTCCATCCTTCATGAAAGAAGATATGCTGATCATGTAGCTTCTTCAGATCGTCCTTTGATAGGTTTATCAAGTGTAGAGGATCATACACTCACAAAATCACTTTGTCTTCAGTATCCTCCATTAATGCTTCAGCAGTTTCGTTGTCAATGTACCACCACTTCATGTTGCTCAAAACATCCTGTGGCATCTTCTTCATTGGCACTCTTCTTAAGCATTTAACAGGTGTAAACCATTTTCGCCCATGGTCGACCTGTATGAGGATCTATTCTCGATGTATCCTCGACTCTTTTCCCAGACCTCGGCTTGAGTCTTTCAAACTTTCCAGATCTACCCTCTCTTCTGATTATCTTAGCGATCACTTCAGCATAAGGGTCATTTCCAATATTGATCAACTCTTTCCAGGCTAACTCCTTCACTTCTACCTTCGGCAATGTGTTAAATACTTTGAGCTTGCGCCTCAGGTACTGGAGTCCATCTCTCCTCTTCAGAATAAAAAGCTGAAGTTCTCTGTCGAAGAACCAGCTGATAATACCTCCAGAGAGATTTTCTGCACCTGGATTCCTCATCTTCTTCTTCATTTTCGGCTCAGTTTTCTTCTCTTCCTTACGGAACCATAGATTTAACAATTCAGCTCTGCTTGGCTCTCTTTCAGCCTCCTCCAGTTCTGAATCATTTCAAGAAAATCTGATTCTTTTCATATCATATATCAGATTTTCCATTTCATTCTGATATCTTTTATCTCATCATTCAAATTTCATTCTGAATATCATCTCTTAGATCATCTGTGTTGTGCTGAATCCCTTGGTATCCCATGAGCTGATACGCTTAAGATTATTTCTGTTGACTTCGATTATGCACCAATATGAGAAATAGGCATAAATATCGCTTCTATGGTCTAACCAGAACCGGTAGACCTACCCAATAAGCAAACCATCTATAGATTGTGCGGGTGAGGGTTCTTTAGGTTTATTAGTTGAGAAGTGTCAGTTATCACGGGATACTGACAGGGTCGAGCAGAGATAAAATGTAAATGAGAGGGATATTGATATTGAAAGGAGATGGTGGTGCATCAGATCATGATTTTGCTATAAAGCTGACTGAATTCATTTCTCAAAAGTGAGCCGGAGGGAGCTTAGTTGAAAAATATTGAGTGCTGAGAGTTGAGAAAGGATTAAAAGAAAAGAAAATCCTACCTAAACTGCGTCGGCTGGGTAATCCACATAATCTATCAAGCCCTATGCGACTTGATATTGAAAAAGACGTCATGGACCCAGTGACGCATGAACTTAACCCCACCAACTACTCAGTTATCTCTCAAAAGATTTCTGTTTCAATAATCACGGAGATATAGCACATTGCTATCGATATATCATTTGGATATTATTGATATTGAAAGAAGGAAGACAGTTGCTCCGGTCTCCAATTTCATTTGATGCACATTGTGTCTAGAGCTGATTATATACACTTTTAGGACACATCGAGTCCGATGGTCTGCGTGACTATAAACTGCTAGTCGAAAGTGACTAAGCCGGAACAAATAAGAGTGATTCTTTCAAGATAAAGGATTTCACGATGACTATTTGGAAATCCTACCAGTGTTAACATCATGCCAGCGCTGAACGTAGGTCACATAGATTATGTCTATTGTGCAAACAGGAATCCTATATGGACCTGGACTCGTTATTTCACAAAATGAATGTTTTCATTTTTCCCAAAGTTGAAAAGCTTTATTTTTGTTTAGAAAAGTTATAGTATCAATTCGAGGGGGAGTGAAATTTTTTAGGGGGAGTGAGATAGATTTGATTTGTATAGGGGGAGGGGATATCAGTTTGAGGGAGAGAAATTCAATTTGTAATATTTTGAAATTGTATTAGTTGTTATATTTCATCTACTGTAAATTCATTGCATTTATGTCTCTGAAGATGTTATATGATGTTCATAATTCTTATGATCATCATGAGGGGGAGAAAAGCTAGAGTTCAGAGACAACGGTTGAGTAGATTGAAGTCAACTGAAGACAATTGCAAATACATATCAAGACAAATGAAGAAGGGAGAAATAGAGAAAAGTTGTTCATGATTTAAGGGGGAGTGTGTGATCAAGAAAAGAAGAGATGTGAAGATCAAAGAGAGACAATAAAGAAGAAGCTTTTATCAAAAGATTCAGAGATCCAAGAAAAGAATCAACCTGAACAGAGAACTTTAGTTGAAAATTGTTTTCATCTCTAAGGGGGAGATTGTTGGGTACAATTTATATAGAGTTGAAACAATTTATTTGTAATTGTTCAGGGGTTGGTTTGTAAATTCTCATATGTTGTCATTTTGTATAAATAGTAGTCAAGTGCTACTGTAAATGTAAGTAAGGAAGAATAGAAGTTGAGATACGGATGAATGAATGTTGAGAGAAGATTGCTTAGCAAGAAAGTCAAAAACATCAATGTAATATTTCTTCTCTAATTAATTAGGCATTCGGTTTTATGTGTTTATGATAATTGTTCATATGAATTGTGTTGTATAGATTGAATTGCATGAAAAGTGAATTCACATATTTTTTTAGTAGTTTTGAGTGCAATAATTCAGGATGTACATTTAGTTTGTGATATATTTATCGTTAATATGTATTTGGATATATAAATTTGTATTTTATATAATTAAATATTTGATATAATTTTTTTGAAAAAATTAAAAATATAAATTTTCGGATATTCGGATAATCCAATATCCGAATATGTAATTTCGGATAACCGAAATTTCAGATACAGATTTGGATAGCAAAAATCGCTATCCAAAATTTCCAGATTTCCGAAAACGTAAGAACCGTGAAATTAAACATGTAAGTCTTTTTTCATAATTAACTCTTGAGTAAATTACATAAATGGTCCCTGTGGTTTATAGCAAATTACAGGTTTCGTCCCTAACTTTTAAAATTTACACTGGTAGTCCATATTTTGAAACCTTGTTACGTTTTCAGTCCCTAAGCAACTCAATTTTTTAAAAATACCAATTTTGCCCTTAGAAACTAGTTTCATTTATGGTCCTTAATGAATTAATTAAGTTTTTACTTTATATTTAATTATTTGGATATTCATAAATGTTTAATTAATAAGTACTTTACCTATATATTAATAAGCACAACTATTGTAACATCCCACTTTTGGGACGGGGACGTGGAATTATTTGATTGGGCTGATTATATTATTATAATTGAGTTGGACCAATTATTGAGTTTTACGTGGAAGTGTCACGTGATAAGATTTTGGGTTAACCGGGTGTCGGGATTAAGTTTTAATAAAAGATTATAATTTTGAGAATTATTAAATAAATTGGGACCCGGAGATATAAAATTGTATTTTGGGGTATCGGGATCGGATTTTTGGGTATCGGACCGAGTTTAACCGAAAACGTATATAATGTGGCTTCTTTGTTCTTCCAAATCATTTCCAAAAGCCAGAGCTAAAGTGTGAGTGTGTGTTTGTGAAATCCAGCAACTTTAATCAAGATTGAAGCTTCAAATTTGTGATTCAAGCCTGCCGATTTCTTCATCATCTTTTAGTTGGATATTAAGGTAAATTTGAGGCTAAATTCGTGAATTATTTGTTGTTAATCGTAAGTAAGTAATTGAATTGAGTTTATGTATGTTTTGGGTTAAATTCGGAGTATTTGGGTTGAGTAAATCGACCTGGAGGAGGTGATTTGGGGTAAATCCCCTGGCTGTGCAGAAACAGAGCATAACTGCTACTGTTCGTCCGTGAGCGCGACCGCGATCCCTTGATCGCGGGCCGCGATGTTCTTGAGATGATCGCAGGCGGTTTGAGCCCGAGCTCGGACCGCGATGTGAGCTCGGCCGAGTTTGAGGTCAGCGTGGCCGAGACCGCGATAGAGTCAGTGCGGCCGCGACTGGTTGAATGCGGCCGCGATGCGGCTGAGGGTTCGGGTCGGGTTTTTGGGTTCTGTGAGTCGTATATTTGGGTCCTTGGGGTCTCGAGAATTGTTGAGAATTGTGTATAGAGTTGTTGGGTCGAGTGATATTGAGAATGCGTCTTTTGGGTATCTGGGATTGTGTGAGTTGGTTGGGATCTCGTGTTTGAGTGTTCGAGTTGTGTGGGTTAGTTGGGATCTTGTGTTTGAGTATTCGGGTTGTGTGGGTTGGTGGTTGAGTATCTGAGTCTGTGCGAGTTATATGAGTATTGTGTATAGAGCTGTTGAGTTATCGAGAAATCGGGTATCCAGAGCTGTGGGGTTGTGATTGAGAACTTGAGCTGTGATTGTGATTGTGATATAGAGTCATTGTGTTGTGATTCCAGGGTCTCGAGTTGATAGGGTTGAGGACGGGCAGGGAACCGAGACTTGAGTAGTTTGACTTCAGGGCAGGTGAGTTTGCATGTTTTTCTTGAGATACTTGTACGATTATTTTACTAATACTCGAATGATATTTTACTGAGCTTTTTACGAGATATCATGAGTTTCCTTACGAGTTTTTATTGAGATATTATCATGCGTGTATTACTGTGTTTTATTGAGAACTGTGTTTTGAGATATGAGATTTGGGACACTTGAGCTGTTGAGATACTAAACCGTACGACTGGGCAGGGGTTGGGTCGCTCCCAATTCCCTTTTGAGTTCCTGACGACTGCTTTGTGCGGTCTAGGGATTTTGGCACGTGGGCCTATCCACGCGAGTTGAGCATCATGTGGGATCTCATATACTTGTTCAGTAGAGAACGCTGAACGTTTTATTATTGAGCTTACTTTTATTGAGATTTATAATCGTACACTAACCCTTGCATTCTCACCAGCGTTAGCTGACCCAGTGTGTGTTGTTGTGTGTGTGTGTGTCTCAGGTGACCAGAGATTTAGTAGGCCTGCTGGACCCGAGTAGGGTTACTGTGACATTTATCAAGGAGCTAGCTGCCTGTGCTAAAGGTAGTTATATTTTGGGAATGTTTATGCGTACTTCGGATAGTGGGTAATATATTCAGGGACTTCCGTGACTTATCTATGTGATTAAAGTTTTAAAACTATCGGGTTTCCGCATGTATGTATTGGGAATAGTATAGGGATTATTATATTATATCATTGCTGACGTGGTATTTATGTGGCATGGTGGATTAGTTTGAGGGTGTTACAAGCTTGGTATCAGAGCCTAGGTTTAAGAGATTAAGTATCTAGTGGATGCTTAAGCTTAAACCACAGAGTCTAGATCCTTGGATTGTAATCCGAAGTAGAGTATTAAGTGATAAATGAGTAGGGTATAGAGTTGTGTAGAGTTAATATGTGTTGTTGTTCTTAATGAGCGGGTTAGTTATGGATTATGAGGGCAACAGGCCTCAGGGTTATGATTTTAGGGGTGATGAGTTTGTGTGTAAGTTTGAGTTGTGTTCGGTATTGAGTCCGATATTGGAAGAGCGTTTTCCGGTGCAGTGATCGGGATGGGATTGGGGAATGGTGCCTCCGCTTGAGGGAGGCCAGAGATCAGGGGCTGGTGCTTCTTCTAGCCAGCTATCGTGGGGGTCCTTAAGGACTTTATGTCGGGTCATATTTTTGAGTTCTTTGGAGGTACCGGTGCCTTGAAGGCACTGGATTGGTTGTGAGAGGTTAAAGTTGCTTTTGGATAGTGTATGTAGATCGAGCTGATAGAGTAAGTGATGCGTCTTATTTGCTTAAGAGCATAGCGTTGTGATGGTGAGATTCTGTGAGAGTGCTTGAGGAATTGATGATGCGTACTTGGTGCCATGGGAGGAGTTCCGAGTGGAGTTTGAGCTGTAGTGTTGCCCCCAGAATACGAGGTGAGAGTTGGAGTATGAGTTTATTTACTTGTAGTAAGGATCCATGTCAGTCCAGGAGTATATTAATGTGTTTAATGATAGAGCTCAGTTTGTGCCACATCAGGTGGCTATTGAGCGGACGGTTAGTATGTTTATTGAGAGTTTGAGATCTGATATTAGGGAAATTGTGGGGATGTTGCGTGACCCCACTTTTGCATCGGTTGTGGAGTGTGCGGGATGTAGAAAGAGGAAGGTGGAGAGGCAGAGAGAACAGCTGGCTTCCCAGAAACAGCGAATTGAGTCATTGGGCCGAGGTAGAGTACTGGGTTATCGAGGGGATGCTGAGAAAGTCGACAGGATGGATGCTTTGAGCAGAGAGGCCAGATTTCGGTGGATCAACAGGATCAGGGTTGAGATGGGAGGAGGTCTGAAATTAGTCAGAGTTAGAGTCGAGGTCGGGATCAGGGTCAGAGACAATTGGGGCAAGGCTAGAGATTGAGTCAGAGTCAGGGCCAGGGTTAGGGAAGTGATGATAGAGGATCTAGGGATTTAAGTAGTAGAATTGAGAGCTCGGTGTCCGGAGCAAGAGATTGTCAGCAGTGTCATCACCGCCACGCCGGGCCGTGTGCCCCGGAGCACCTGAGATGTTTTCGTTGTGGCCTGTTTGGTCACACTGCTGTTGCATGTTCATCATAGGAGTCATTGTGCTAACCGATGTAGGAAGCTGGAACATATATCATGAGATTTTCCGAGTCTAGGGATGGGATTTCCGGGGGCGAGTTCGAGTGAGGTCGGGGCGTCAGAGTTGTCAATTACGCCTCGTGGAGGAGATGGAGTACCTAGGGTCAGAGGTAGAGTTTTTGTTTCAGGCTATAGCTAAAGAGGAGGGGGAGCCACATAATGTTGCATCTAGTACGTTTCTTGAGGCTATGTTCCTTCAATTTGGAGATGTCACCATTGTCATAGTGGGCCATGTGTGTGTGCAGATGTTATTGGTGCGGTCAGTGAGAATATACTGCCGCCATGTGTATTATTCATGAGCTGTTGTGCTTGTTGTGGGAGGCCGGGGAATAGGGTGCGAATCTGTCCAGAGTCGAGATTAGTGATGTAGGGCGAGAATTCTAGTAGAGTCAGAGTGGAGCCATCGTTACCCGATTATTATGATATTAGAGTACGGGGTCAGGTCTTTTAAGTGATTGTAGAGGAAATGCGGGATGTTGTTGATGTGATTTTGGGTGTTCCTTTTGAGCTTGCTTTGAATATGTGTCAGTTGTGTAGTGAGCTGTTGAGCTATGTCTGTGATAAGTGTATGTGTTCTATGGCGTGTGACTACTTCTTTATGTCTGTGATTATGGGATTTAATGATATGGGGACAGAGTTGTTATGTATGGGACTGTGATGTTTTAGTATATGTGTGAAAGTGAAAAATATATATATATTGTGGCGAGCTGAGTTATTAGGCTTTCAAAGTTGGAATTTGTGTGATGTTAGTGGATCAATCGTATTGAGTATGTGAGCTATATGGGTAATCATTGTGAATGTGTTTGTGATGTGTTAGTGGATTGATCCTTCTGATAGTAGAGTACTTCTCGATTAGAGGTCAGGTCGACCCTGATTGATGATCTGCGGTTAGCTCAGGAGGAGGGACTGAAAGGTGAGAATGTGTGAAGAGAGAGGTTAGTTGGTCAGTCAGAGTTATTGAATAGGGATGATCAAGGATTGATGACCCTTCGTGGTCAAGTATGGGTCCCTCGAGTAGGGAATTTGAGACAACTGATTCTAAATGATTCCCATAAGTCTATATTGTCGATCCATTCGGGTAGCACGGAGATGCACCTAAATCTGCAAGTTCTTCGTTGGTGACCTAGGGATGAAGAGGGATGTGGGAAAGTGGATAGAGGTGTGTATAACGTGTTTGAGAGTTAAGAATGAGCAATAGAAGCTACATGGTAGACTTCAGCCATTAGAGATTCCAGAGTGGAAGTGGTATGATATCACCATGGGCTTTATAGTGAGACTCCCGTGAATTGTTCCATAGTGTGTGTTTGTCCACATCTGTGATTTTGCGTTTAGTGACTTGATGGAGGTTCTTTATGATGTTATGAGTGGATGGGAATATCTTTTATATTAGTGGATCAGAATACCTGTTGTGTTAATTCGAGAGCTGATTGGCCATAAGTGTTGACGTGCTTCTGTGATTAATAGTTATCTGCTTTGTGATTGTCAAGTGAGTAGATAGTAGAGCCGCATCAGTGAATAGAGTTTAGAGTGATGGTGCAATAGAGATTTGTGGTCGTTAAGTCTCAGTAAATTTGATGCTTATGAGGATTAGTAGTTTTGATGTAGAAATGTGGAGGCTATAGGGAGATTAATAGAGTAATGGCGAGGAACCGTTATCCCTGGTTGAGGGTTGATGTGTAGCGGTATAGATTGATATTGATCGTCTTGTGATGGTACTTTCCGAGGCCATTCGAGCTATTCGAAGAGCAGTGAGAACTATAACCAGTGTTTGAGGGAGGTTTTGAGTACCTTTTGGTGAGAGAGGTTATGTGTGGAGTTCTTGAGGTATGAGTATTTGGCCATGAAAGAGACAATTTTAGAGTGAGCGATGACGAGTAAAGAAGGGATGAGAAGGGGTCCAGTGAGAATTGAGTTATTGGGAATTGGAGTTGGTTACGACCGTGTTTGAGTTTAGTGTTTCTTGGGCTTAGTTGAGGAGTTAGAGATGATTCACAGAGACATTCTCGCGCATTGTGAGATCCGTGACGATGTCGACGTGTTAGTTTGTGTTGATTGAATGAGTTGGGAAGTAAGGGAGCGCCTCATAGGGTAGAAGAATCAGTGAATGAGGTTCGATTTTAGCATTGATAGAAAGTTCAGAGGATTTTTGTGCTGTAATGAGAGGCTTGTTGAGGGGGTTGGGAGAGCGTGTTGATGTAAAGAGATAAGGTGATTGCTTGTATCTGAGATTTGAAGTCTCTTGAGCTTAGCTGAGTATTAAGGGCGATTCGTAGAGGATTTCTCGTGAAATGTAAAGCCGTTGTTCGTATTGATACGTTAGTGGTGTTAATTATATGAGTTGAGAAGTAGTGGGTTGTGTAGACTCTAAGTTTTGTATTGTAGAGGATTAAGAGGATTTTTGCGATGTATTGTGAAATCGTGTATGCGAGGTTGGGATGTGCAAGAGAAGTAAGGTGATTAATTGTTTGAAATAATGACAAGCCGGGAGTCAGGCAAAGAGATGCGCGAGGTATTTTCAGTTTTTGATGTTGAGCTAGATTCTGAGGACAGAATCTTTATAAGGAGGGGAGACTTGTAACATCCCACTTTTGGGACGGGGACGTGGAATTATTTGATTGGGCTGATTATATTATTATAATTGAGTTGGACCAATTATTGAGTTTTACGTGAAAGTGTCACGTGATAAGATTTTGGGTTAACCGGGTGTCGCGATTAAGTTTTAATAAAAGATTATAATTTTGAGAATTATTAAATAAATTGGGACCCGGAGATATAAAATTGTATTTTGGGGTATCGGGATCGGATTTTTGGGTATCGGACCGAGTTTAACCGAAAACGTATATAATGTGGCTTCTTTGTTCTTCCAAATCATTTCCAAAAGCCAGAGCTAAAGTGTGAGTGTGTGTTTGTGAAATCCAGCAACTTTAATCAAGATTGAAGCTTCAAATTTGTGATTCAAGCCTGCCGATTTCTTCATCATCTTTTAGTTGGATATTAAGGTAAATTTGAGGCTAAATTCGTGAATTATTTGTTGTTAATCGTAAGTAAGTAATTGAATTGAGTTTATGTATGTTTTGGGTTAAATTCGGAGTATTTGGGTTGAGTAAATCGACCTGGAGGAGGTGATTTGGGGTAAATCCCCTGGCTGTGCAGAAACAGAGCATAACTGCTACTGTTCGTCCGTGAGCGCGACCGCGATCCCTTGATCGCGGGCCGCGATGTTCTTGAGATGATCGCAGGCGGTTTGAGCCCGAGCTCGGACCGCGATGTGAGCTCGGCCGAGTTTGAGGTCAGCGCGGCCGAGACCGCGATAGAGTCAGTGCGGCCGCGACTGGTTGAATGCGGCCGCGATGCGGCTGAGGGTTCGGGTCGGGTTTTTGGGTTCTGTGAGTCGTATATTTGGGTCCTTGGGGTCTCGAGAATTGTTGAGAATTGTGTATAGAGTTGTTGGGTCGAAATTGTGATATTGAGAATGCGTCTTTTGGGTATCTGGGATTGTGTGAGTTGGTTGGGATCTCGTGTTTGAGTGTTCGAGTTGTGTGGGTTAGTTGGGATCTTGTGTTTGAGTATTCGGGTTGTGTGGGTTGGTGGTTGAGTATCTGAGTCTGTGCGAGTTATATGAGTATTGTGTATAGAGCTGTTGAGTTATCGAGAAATCGGGTATCCAGAGCTGTGGGGTTGTGATTGAGAACTTGAGCTGTGATTGTGATTGTGATATAGAGTCATTGTGTTGTGATTCCAGGGTCTCGAGTTGATAGGGTTGAGGACGGGCAGGGAACCGAGACTTGAGTAGTTTGACTTCAGGGCAGGTGAGTTTGCATGTTTTTCTTGAGATACTTGTACGATTATTTTACTAATACTCGCATGATATTTTACTGAGCTTTTTACGAGATATCATGAGTTTCCTTACGAGTTTTTATTGAGATATTATCATGCTTGTATTACTGTGTTTTATTGAGAACTGTGTTTTGAGATATGAGATTTGGGACACTTGAGCTGTTGAGATACTAAACCGTACGGCTGGGCAGGGGTTGGGTCGCTCCCAATTCCCTTTTGAGTTCCTGACGACTGCTTTGTGCGGTCTAGGGATTTTGGCACGTGGGCCTATCCACGCGAGTTGAGCATCATGTGGGATCTCATATACTTGTTCAGTAGAGAACGCTGAACGTTTTATTATTGAGCTTACTTTTATTGAGATTTATAATCGTACACTAACCCTTGCATTCTCACCAGCGTTAGCTGACCCAGTGTGTGTTGTTGTGTGTGTGTGTGTCTCAGGTGACCAGAGATTTAGTAGGCCTGCTGGACCCGAGTAGGGTTACTGTGACATTTATCAAGGAGCTAGCTGCCTGTGCTAAAGGTAGTTATATTTTGGGAATGTTTATGCGTACTTCGGATAGTGGGTAATATATTCAGGGACTTCCGTGACTTATCTATGTGATTAAAGTTTTAAAACTATCGGGTTTCCGCATGTATGTATTGGGAATAGTATAGGGATTATTATATTATATCATTGCTGACGTGGTATTTATGTGGCATGGTGGATTAGTTTGAGGGTGTTACAACTATTAATTTTAAATATATATTTATTTATTTCCACATTTAGTCGTTTTGAAGAAAATTATTTTTTTTATTAATTTTTGTTATATAAAATATTTTTCAATCTATTTATATATTTAATTAATTTATCATTCTTATCTTCATATATTAATTTTTAAATGATATTAAAAGTGTTTTTGAAATTCTAAACATGTAAATATATACATTTATTTATAAATTATAAAAATCATTTATTCTTAATTTATAGATTTTTATTGGTAGAATATTGTGTATTTCACATATGAAATAGTTTTAGTAAAGTTGTATTATTCCTAATAAACTTAACAAGATTGTAATCCTTTAGCATTTTTAAAATTTCTATGGGTGTAACATATCATTTTTTTCTAATGTTTGAAGAGTATATAATACTAATTCAATTGGAGTATTAAATATGGATCGTTATTTTAGATGTTTTCTATTTTTATTTCACAAACAACAAAATGTAAGAAACTTTTAAATCATTTCAAAAAATCTATTGATAATTTTAAATAAATTTTTTTCTAAAAACACTATTTTAAAATTAAAAAATAACACACTATTTTAGTATTAAAAAACAAAACATTATATTATGACATTAAATATATATTAAATTCTTATTTAAAATCATCAAAGGTTTTTTTATAAATAATTAAAAAGGTTTCTCATATTTTTTTTGTTTATGAAATAAAAATAAAAAAGAAAGAGAAAAGAAAGAGTAAAGTAGAATTTATATTTATTAATGATCATATATTTTATTCTATTGAAACATTAGAAAAAAAATGATACGACATGCTCATAAAAATATACAATGCTAACATATTACAAGCTTTTTAAAGATTATTGAAAATAATATATTTATAATAACATCATTTCATATGTAGAATTTATGATGTATACTAATAAATATTTATGAAATAAGAAGGGAAATTTTTTAAAATTTATAAATAAACGTACATATTCCACATGTATAAAATTTCAAAAACAATATGAATAACGTTTAAAAATTAATATATGAAAATAAGAAGGATAAATTAATTAAATATATAAATAGATAAAAAAATTATGAATCAAAAATTGATAAACGAAATAAATATTTCCATCAAAAAAGAATGATATTATAAAAATACAAATAGTAATTTATTAATCAAAAACTAAATTGATGAATTAGGGACCATATGTGAAATTTATTGCAAGGGCAAAATTGGTATTTTTAAAAAATTGAATTGTTTAGTGACTAAAAGCGTGACAAAGTTTTAAAATATGGACTATCAGTGTAATTTTTAAAAGTTAGGGACGAAACCTATAATTTGCTATAAACCACAGGGACCATTTATGTAATTTACTCTTAACTCTTATATAATAATATAATAATTAAAGTAATATTCATGAACAATGAATTAATTAAATTCACATAAATACAAATAGACTTTTTGTTAACCCCCATGCATCAATAAATGTATAGTAGAATTCAAATCGGCTCATCGCCGTTTTAACTTCAAATTTCTGATCTTCATTTCAAAACTGATAAATTTACTTCAGCAACGCCGTCGATCGCTCTTACGATATTTCTTCTACAGCTTACGATATTCTCTTTCATTTTGATGTGAGTTTTTCTTTAATTTGCTGAATATTTTCTAAATTACTTTAAATTTTAACGGGTTATTGTATTTATTGTTTGTATAATTGCATCGAATGTTGACTGCAAAGGTAAATTTATGCTAATTAAGCAAACTGCATGCACTTGTTATAGGAATGTTATGAAAACGTTATTTAAACGTGTTTTCTGCAAGTTTTCATGGATACTTCAGAAATTGTATTTTGGGTTCATTTCATATATTTGCTATTGGAATATAGTATTTGCAAGTACTAAATTTGTTGTAATTGTTTTTGTTTCAAAGTAAGTTCAAATGCTTTGTTATAGGAATTAATATTGCGTTTTTAATTGGTTACTTTTTTTTGTATGAAAGTGATAATGGCGTCGTCCTCAACAAAATCAAGTCCACAAAAAGAAACTCAGCAATTGCCCCAAGAGATTAGGGATTGGTTGGATCTTCCGTTGGATGTAATGACTATGATACTCTCGAGACTTGGTCTTGTTGACATACTTGAAAATGCCTCGAAAGTGTGTACTGCTTGGCATAAAATCTGCAAGAACCCTGCAATTTGGAGGGTCATTCATATGGATGATGATAAAATCAGAGAGGCATGGAGGGGCATTCACGAGGGCGTTAATTTGGATTATATGTCACAGCTTTTGCTTTCGGCTTATGAAGTTTATTATTGCTCAGAGATATGTAAGGAAGCTGTGAATCGAAGCCAAGGCCAGTTGGTTGATTTCACTCTTGTGGGTTTTGAGGTTGACGACATTCTTCTATATGTTGCAGAAAGGTATATATGAAAGATATTAATTACAAGTGGTGTCAATGCCGATTTAATTACATCATATCTTTTTTAGAGTTACATTCAAAGTTTTTTTTTTTTGCAGATCAAGTCAGCTTAGACATCTTGAAATTGCATCCTCTTTGATCCGTTCTGAAGAAATTCCCTTTATTAGAGGAACTCAACCTTTACTCAACACCAATCTCGAAAGAAGCGATTGAAATAGCTGGCCGTTGTTGCCCCATGTTGAAAACACTGAAAGTGAATCTGTATGAAAGTGATAGGACTGATTTAAAAGAAATGATATCTGATGAGATGGCCATAGCTATCAGTGAAAATATTTGTGGGTTAAGGCACTTAGAACTCATTGGAAGCCAAATGACCGACATTGGGTTGCAGGCGATTTTGGATGGCTGTGGGCACCTTGAATCACTTGATCTTCGGGAATGTTTTAACATTATACTCAACAAAGACCTACAAAAAAGATGTGTTGAACGAATTAAATGTCTAAAGCTACCTAATGATATTTTACGTCTAGATATTATAGTGGCAAGATTTATAAAAACAAAGTCTTTTATGACTACACTACAAAATAAAAGCCTTTTAGTGACCGAACATTTCTGTCACTAAAACTCAAAAATCAGTCACTAAATCCAATTTGACTTTCTCCCTCTGAAATAAAAAGTCACTAATGTCACAGTCACTAAAAGTATTTACATACACAATTTTTCAGTCAGTGACTGATTATTTCAGCAGGTATAGGGTGCTTGGAAAATACCGACGCTCCATCATTTCTTTTCTTGACATAACATTTACAGTCACTAAAAATGAAATTTCAGTCATAAGAAGCCATTTTTACTTACTTTTAATTTCAGTCACTAAAACCTCTATATATATATATATATATATATATATATATATATATATATATATATATATATATATATATATATATAAATATAACCATAAAACCCTATTAACAATATTGACATATCAAAACAATTTCTTCATTTCCATTTTAGTCGAACAAAAATTACAATTCAAAATTTAAATGTATTCCAATACTTCTATTTTAGTCAGACAAAAATTACAATTCAAAATCCAAATGTATTTCAACAATTCTATTTTAGTCAGACAAAAATTACAATCCAGTTAATGTTTCTACATCCAACATCTTCAACCTTTGCAACCTCCTGATTCCTTTATAAAAAGCATGTTTACCGAATTTGTTATCTGCAAAAATCACAATGAAAAAAATATTATGCTAAGATAATATGAAATAACTACAAGTACTAATCAACAACGATAAGAACTAATCACTTTTAAGCATTTTTACACAAAAATGACGAATTCGCAATACACTTGACTTCCCATATAATGAGCATCCGTTTTCATGACTAGTTTTTCTAACAATGCCTTTTACTGGGATAAGATATAATTCGATACCAGCAATGAAAATGAATCCAAAGTACATTAATTTTTATGCAATTTTTTTCTATTGCATATTATTAATAAGAGGAAAGAACATTAGATATACTTTTAGTGTCAATAGAACTCAAATGACTTGGACATAGACAAAGCCTGTGCTATGTTTCAAATATCTTAATATAGATACATATATATCTGCAGTTCTGCACACACACACATATCAACAATATACATACATATTTGCACACTTTTTTCACTTTATAACAGAAACATACATATCATCAATATAACAACAATATACATACATATTTGCACACTTTTTTCACTTTAATATACAGAGGAATATAGCAGCAATATACATACATATTTGCACACATATATATCAGTTTATAACAGAAACATTTATATACGTATGTATATGCAGATGGAAATATAGCAGCAATATACATACATATTTGCACACTTTTTTCACTTTATAACAGAAACATACATATCAGCAATATAACAGCAATATACAAACATATTTATTACTTTCAATATTTCGTAACAGGCCTATGAATAAAGCTTAGGGGATGCAGTCTAGAGATGATGACCTGGATTTGGCTGAGTATTCTCAGTAAGTATTTTCATGGCCAGATTATAGGCATCATGTTATTCGTCTTTTTGTTTCCTATCTAATATCTGTGGTCAATTTAGGGAGCAAAAGGCAGGGAACTCATCTTCTCGGCTACATGCCTCGAGGCTTGAAGCCATGCCGTTGGACTTTGTTGTGCGCCCACAGTCAAGTTGTGCAAGATCAGTGTCGGTTAAAGGTTTGTTCTTTAGCTTAAACTTATTTAAGTCTGTTTGAGAACACCCATAAAGATTTGTTCTAGGCTAGAACTAAATATTCTTGAATCACGGATCTTTCCTATTTGTGCACACAGATGAACAAGAAGTTCCAACAGTTAAAGGCCCCAAAAAAGAGGCAACTTCAATGATACTTATATAAGCCTGGCCTTTTAATTATGTTCCTCTCGCCATTTCTAAATGCTATTATATGACACAACAAATAAAAGCTATCATGCTAATATAAATTTTAAGGAACAAATGTAAGAGACATATTATTTGAAATACTTACCAAAGTTTAATTCATTTACTCGTGTTCAGATTACGACGATGTGTATACACGCTGCACGAGTCATTAACAGCCTGAATCATTTAGACCAATATTAAAAATATTATATATATACCATATAGAGATGGGATCATTGCAGAACCTAAATTTAGTGTAGAACTGTAGAACCAATATCGTCCATAGATTAGAATAATCTAATGGTTTTGATTAAAAGAGTTAAGTTTGGAATTAGTGAAAAAAAGATTGGTAATAGTGATATTTTAATTCTTGGAGGGGTAAAAAAGAAAAAGATTGGAAATAGCAAAAAGATTGACATTAGCAAAATAAATATCTTTTTTCTTTAAATTAAAATAACATTAATATTATTAATTTTTAAATCAAAAAAATTATACCATAAAAACGAGAATTTTATACTCTTTAAAACGAGACCGGTCATGATATATTTTTTTCGAAAAAATTTTACGTGTTTATTTTTCGTAAAAAAAAATTACCCAGACCACGATGCAATATATCATGGTGAGATAATGAGATCATTCGATATCGAATGAACACTTTGATATCGTATATTTAACGTCAATGCAACACTGCATATACGCTCATTATTAACAGAGCTAAAATAATAGTCACAATTAGTAGTCAAAGTTGGTGGATTTAACGAGAACGGTTATGATATATATTTTTTATTTTTCGTAAAAAAATTTTACCCAGACCACGATGCAATATATCATGGTGAGGTCATGAGATCATTCGATATCGAATGAACAGTTTGATATCGTATATTTAACGTCAATGCAACATTGCATATACGTTCATTACTAACAGAGCCAAAATAATAGTCATAATTAGTAGTCAAAGTTGGTGGATTTAACGAGAACGGTTATGATATATATTTTTTTATTTTTCGTAAAAAAAATTTTACACAGACCACGATGCAATATATCATGGTGAGATCATGAGATCATTCGATATCGAATGAACACTTTGATACCGTATATTTAACGTCGATGCAACACTGCATATACGTTCATTATTAACAGAGATAAATAATAGTCAAAATTAGTAGTCAAAGTTGGTGGATTTAACGAGAACGGTCATGAATATATTTTTTTGAAAAAAAATTTACGTGTTTATTTTTCGTAAATTTTTTTTACCCATACGACCATTCGATGTCGAATGAACACTTTGATATCGTATATTTAACGTCGATGCAACACTGCATGTCCATTATATATTAAAAGAGTAAAAAAAAAAAAGTCAAAGTGGACAGTCAAACTTGGTAGGCTGCTATTAATTCAATGTTAATTGTATAATTACCATCTTATCCCTAGTGTTATATTATAATCTAATGGTTTTAGATTGGTTCTATGGTTCTGCACTAAATTAAGGTTCTGCAATGATCTCATCCCTATATATATATACATATATATATATATATATATATATATATATATATATA